>JBBYHM010000004.1:1651870-1667049 GCA_038381775.1 Adansonia rubrostipa | reverse complement strand
TTTTTTTTTTTTAACATTACAATTCCTCATAGTACTTTTTGACGACAATGTTAAACATTTAAAAGTTTTAAAATTATATTTTTTTTATTGTATTTTTTAGTATAAATTTTCAATCCAAGCTTCTAATTCAAACTTTTTCTAACATAAATGTTAATCTATAGCCATCATTGCATGCAATAAAAGATCATTGGTTTAATTCCATTTTTAACTAAAAGTTGAGGGCATCTTGAGTATTTAAGTCAGAAAAAATACACATGCACATATTGTAATACTCATTGAAACAAATGAAAGAAAAAAAATTTTTAATGACAGGAAAATCAATGTCTATCATATAAATTGCTGGAACAACTCTTCATTACCACATAAAAAAAAGTGATGAGCTTGTTTATTTCTTATTAATTTCTCAGCCCGAATTGGTTTAAGAAAAATCCTACTTTCCGAACCCTTTTTGCATTTAAATGATAACCCAAAGCTGACAGTGTAAATAGTGGCGTAATATTTAATTACTCCATTCTAATTTTATGAGTATCTAAAGAAGTTATTATCCAAAAAAAAAAAATATTCTATCGTTGTGACAATAATTCATTATATAATTAAAAATTTTATTATTTTAGACTGATATAATAATTTTAGATATTATTATACGGATATGATAAGAATAAAATACTAAATGCATGACACGACATAAATATATGTTTTAAACTTTATAGATTACGAATAATTAATATTTTAAAAATTTATATAAATATAAAATATTTTAAATACAATTATGATAAAAAAAATATATAAATTGTTAGGAATGATCTTGGGGATTGTAATGGAATAGGGTAAGACAAGAAATGCATACTTTACCTTTGTCTCATTTTTACATGGATGTTGAGAATGCCACTTCCATGGATGTCAATTTTATCCATAACCTTTCAAAATCACTCCATCCAACCTTTTTGTCAATTATTTTAATTTAATATCATAAAAGAGATATTATAATTTATTTATGAATATAATTTTAATATTATATAATTATTTAGTAAATGTGTAAATATCCAAAGTGTATATTATAAAATATTAAAATATATATATGATTTTAATTAATATATACCGAATATATATTAAAAATATAAAAAGAATATATAAAGTCTTTTAAGATGTAGAATAGTAATTTTCAAAATTGTAGTTAGCAAGTGAAGGAAACATCTACCAAAACTATCTTGCTCCGCTGCCTAACTTTTCAAAAACCTCTTTATCCGGGGCAAATTGTCCGGTGAATGGATTAAATTTTGATAACTTGTTCTATTTATAAAACTAATTTTATTATTAAAATTCAAAATTATAGTAAATACATTTTAGTTTTGACTGATTATTTAGAAATTTAATCAAAGAAGATAATTAAAATACTCATGCACTTCAACTTTTATATTCATTTGATGAAATTTAGGAAGTTTTGAGTTATTTAACTACAATTCAATATAACTAAAATCCTTTGCTTTCGATAAAACTAATCTTCTATATTCAAAATTTTAATAAATAAAAATTAATTGAAAATGAAAATTTAGAAAATTAATAAAAATGTTTATTTTTTTAATTTAAAAAATTCTCCGTATTCCTATTTTTTATATTTATACTAGTATGATTGTCGGTACTGGCGATAATTAGTTTCGTTTTGGTCTTGGTTTCGATCTGTATCGGTCATACTGGTAGGTACCCACCGAAAACAGTTGTACCGGCTGATACATAATATAAGCTTGTAAAAAAAAATTAAACCAACACTGATCTTAAATATGATGAATATTATACATAATTACTCATAAATTTGATGAATCTTAACATAATTACTCATAAATTTAATGATTATTAAAAAATTTTAACTTTACTACTTAATTGATATTGATTTTTTTATATTTGAAAAATTTTTTATAGAACATTATATATAATTGATGAATATTTAATATATAAAATTTATTGGATATCATTTATTTCATATTTAAAAATATTATATATATATATAAATTAAAAATATTCAAACTCCGATAAACCCGAAACGGTACACCGAAACATACTGGTACCGGTATGTACCTGTACCAGAACAAAAATGATACATCCACCGATACGATACTAATTATCTTTATAGTCTAGGTTTATAAATGTTAGATCGAATCCAAATTTTAAACGTTGGAATCAAAGTTTATTCATTAAATAAGCTTCATTGTTTTTGTTGAAACTTATTTAATTGGATTAAGATTTTGTATAAATCCTTAGCATAAGGAGTGAGAATAATTTAACCTTTGAACAAATTTAATAACATGCTCTTTATATTTTCTTTTTCAACTCCTAATTGAGTACAAACTTATTTATCATCTGGTTATACGAACATAACACGTATAAAGTTATTAAAACACAACATGATATAAATATGTTTTGAAATTCATATAATACGAATTATTAACGTATCAAAATTGATATAAAAATATGATATTTTTAATACGATTATAATATGATAAAATATACAATTATATCACGGACATACGAATTGTAATATCTAAATTGGATTGCTAATAAGCAAATTCAAAGGCACCATTAATAAAATCAAACAAGAACATTGATTTTATTTGAAACATAAATCTACCATCATCTATATATGAAATTATTATTTTTAAAAAAAGAGAAATTAACTCAAACGAAAATGAAAATCATAACTTGTGGCATTGTGTGTGGACTAAAGACAAAGTTTCCTTCTTAAGATCATAAAGAACCAAGAAATTCTGCTGTTGAACGTTGCCAAAGATCGACATTCCTCTAGAACTTCCCATCGCCAAGCAAATAACCCCGGAGCTTGAGTCGGCAATCACGTAATTTTCCGCCGGCAAATCTATATCCGCACCGTGGAAATGGAACACCAATTTGGGCACATCAACTTCCGTCGAACCCGATGGCAAGCTGAAGCAGAGGTCGAGGCCTGTCGAACCCGAACTGTCGACGGGGAGATTGATTTGAGAGGTGAATTCTTTTTTGAGTTCGTCGAAAGCAGATTCTTCTAGATACGTGATGGTTGTCCCAGAGTCAATGATTAAGCCACCGGTGCCGTCATCTTCAAGTGCAAAAGTTGATTTCTTGATTGGCAAGCGAGTGGTTCCGACTGAAATCCCTCGAAGCGAAAGATAGTAAAAAGATGGTTGTGATGGGTTACGAATCAATGGGGTGGTCTTGATTGCACCTAATGAATCCTTCACAGTTGCTATAGATCCCATCAAAAGTGTGCTTTTTTGGGTCTCATCAAAGGATGTTAGGCAATAAGAAAACTTGGGTTCTTCCAGCTGAGAAACTAGAGATAAGGGTCCACGTCCAAGCCCCACGAGGCCAGCACTTTGCGAAAATCCATCTCCCTCGTTGTCTTCCCCGCATCCGAATCCAATGTTTGGAACTGAAACCTTCCCGAATGTGAAGGTTTCGGTTCCCATCACCCCTAGCGTCGAGGAGTAATCACCATAGGTATAGAGATACTCGCAACCATTGTTGCATGTCCATAGCGGTAGCGCTGCACAGAGGTCGCTGGTGCATGACAACTTGGCGAACGTCGATGACTTTTCCGGGTTGAAGATTGGGGTGGATTGATCGAAACATTGAATGCAAGGCTTGCATTGAATCCAAATCAGATCACTGCCGGTATCCATTACTGCAGAGTAACTTTCAGGCGGCGTTCCGATGGATAAATCTATAAGAAACTCGCCATTTCCTGCAACAATGGGTGCTTCAACTTCGACTGAATCAGTACTTGCTGCTGCCAAAACCATAGCATTTAACCTCTGCAACCTGTGATTCCCACGCTTTATCCCTCGCTGGATTTTCTCCCATTTGGTTAAATTCTTGCCTGAATCAACATGCTTCAGCGTGACCCTGAACCCGTTTTGGATCCCATCCAGGCCTCCCAAAACTCGCCTGGACGTCGAAACCACCGGCGAAGCAGACAATGCAACGATTGCCAGTGCCAAAACTGGGATACAACACAAAGAATATAGTGATGAAGCCATGACAATCTAATTGGAAAGAAGGGATGAAGAGTGAATATATATGAGAGAGACAAAATGGAGGCTGGTGAGATGGAAGCTTTATATCAGAGTTTCAAGTGGAAATGGTCTTACATTAACATTAAGACACAGTAAAAGGAATGTAACTTGAGAAACAAAAATGGGGGAGTAGATGTAGGGTTAACGGGAAAAAGACTAGGAGAAAAGAGCTTAGATGAGAAGATGTAGGGCTAAAGTGAGAAGTTAGACATGCCAACTAGCTATGGAGGTTGAGATATCACCCCAGCTATGCATCCACGAATAGCTGTCTACGGGCCAGGCTACTCACCGGGCTCAGTAGGTCTGATTTTTACGGGTCAAATTTTATACAAAAATTTTATAAATTTAAGTTGGATTAACTTTTAAAATATTTTATTTAAATATATAAATATTAATATAAAAATAAATTATCAAATTGAGTTAGACACAAACCTAAACAAAAAAATAAAAAGAATTTTTACCTGCAACCCGATCATTGATACCTCTAACCATGACTTTTCATGGTGGTTGGAGATATTCCGAGCATCCAAATCAAACACATATATAAGTATATGATATGTAGCAATTTTGCGAAAAGGAATTTTGTAAGAAACATTATAAGGTTTGCTTAATGTCATTTCAGGTGTTTGGTTAGCAATCTCTTAACTTGGAGTTGGGTGTCTTACCAATTTGACAAATAATCATTATTGAAGTTAATTAATTAGGGTTAAGCCAATCCGATAATTCATTTTATTTTTAAAAAATTAAAAAATTAAAATTTTATTTTTATATTAATACTTACATATTTTTTAAATACACACGTCATCTTCATTCACATGTATGATTTTTTTATAATTTATGATTAGATCTTACATATATGATCAATTTATGCTGCTTTATTTATGCAAAAACTGAAAATTTTATTTATATATAGACATAGTTAAAAACTACATAAGTGTTCATACGTTAAGTTGTAGATTAAATTTTTTTAAAAATCTTTTATCCAAATCCTTTTTTCAACCTGCCCATATCTTATTTAAGTATTCTAAAAATATTTTAAAAAAGTTAATATACATAAATTGAAATTAAAATATTTTTTTATTAATTATAAAATAATTCAAACCAAACTAACTTTAATAAAAAAATAATTAAGATAAATCATTCAACCCTCAAATAGGTCCACCTAATAAAACTCAACGTTTCTAGAAAAAAAAAATCCCAAATCTTAATGGTTGCAAATTGCAACTTGCGACGGGTGTTATAGCTAGTGCTTAGGGGAGTATTGAATTCTAAAAACTGCCTAACCTCCTTTGGCGGAGTATCTTATGTTGAAATGACCTTAGAATAGGATGGTAAAAGCCTGATTCATTCCACGGAGTTTGCACCAATCCGTTTCAAATGCGAGGTTTTTTCTTTAAGGTAGATATTAGATAGAGCGAAACAGTTTTGGTAAATATTTGATCTGTTATATCTTGTTTATTTTTTAAAATTATTATTTTATTATTTTATATTTTTAATATATATTAGATATACACACACTAAAATCATATTTATATACTAATATTATATATGTCTATACTACATTATACATACGACATAACTATATTTATAAAAATTATGTTCATAAATAAATTATAATATATGTTTTAAATATTAAATTAAAAATAATTAGTAAAAAAATATATTAAAACACTGTAAAATAGTTATGAATGTAACCAATATAAAAGAAGTCAAAATTTTTGATATCTAAATAAAAGTAAAACGAAAGTGAATAAAACAATTGTCGACTTTTTACAATTCTATTGCCATTCTTAGCATAGAAGGATAGACCATTGAAATTGATCTTTCATATTTTGAAAGTTTGATGATTAATATATTGATTAATATAATAAATTGGCTTTGGTTCGACATTTTGAGGGGTTTCATCTTCGGGAGTGGTTGGTGGGCAAACTTTTAAACTATATATATATATATATATATATATATATATATATTTACTAAATTACGTATTGGTGGAACAAATTTGGTTGGATGGTCCTGCTATTGTTAGGTAAGGGAAAATTACTGCTTCTATTTGTTTTTTCTATTTTGGTTTGGTTTGAATTTGCTACATTTTGCCATATAATTAGCAGCAACCAAAATTACAAAAAAAAAAAAAAAAAAAACTAAATTTAAAACCCGCGTTATGAACGGAATAATTTTTGTTAATAATTTATGAGGTAATTATTATTTAAAAAATTGTATAAAATATTTGTTACGATAGGGTACTCTAAAAAAGAATTAAATCACATATGAATTACAAAGTAAAAGTAATAAAACTAAAAAATACTTTGAAAAATTACGACTAGACCTACTCAATGGTCGGGTTACCCGTCCAAGCCTGAAGTTTCATATAATATTTTAAAAGGTTTGGACAAACATATTAGGCCCAAAAAATGGGTTTTGACAAAAAAATAAGCCCGATTAAAAAATGAACTGGACCTTGAGTACAAGTTTCAAAGCTCGATCTCGGCCTGACCTATTTTACTATTACATTATATATTTATTTTATATTTTATATATTATGTAATTTTTATCATATAAACAACAAATATATATAATATTATAGTGTAAACTTTAAAAACTAAGTTAAAATTATTTATGTTCATAAACATAATAAAAGAAAATTATTAAATTAATAAAGATTAAATTTTAAAAAGATATATTTTTTAAAAAATAAATAATAAAAAATATAATATGGGTAGGCCTAAACGAACTTGGATTATCTATTTTCAAATATAGGCGGGCTTGGGCGAAATTCGAGGCTCATATTTTGAGCCGGACCTGATTTGGGTAAGCATATTTAATGTTAATATTATACTCAAATCCGACTCAAATTTAATCTGTCCCGGCCATGAGCAGGTCTAGTTAAGGCCATTTAATCGAGATTTTTATTATAATTATGAGATTATGCATAATGTATTTGGTACATTCCTTTTTTATCTTGAAAAAAAAAATAAAAGTTGACTTCAAAATTGAGCAATAAATTAATAAATAATTATAAAAGTTGATTTCAAAATCGTGTAACAAATTAATGTGTAATTATAGTGGCATTTAAAATTTTCCTTAGTCAATTACAATATTAAAACTTACTTATTTTTCATTGGTTTTTTAGGTAATTAAGTCAATCTCTTATGGGTAACTTATATTGATTTGGCTTTTTTTAAAAAAAAATTGTGTATAAGAAAATCAATTAATAATTGACCAAAATTTTTGCCTTCAAAATATGAAACATTAATTTTCTAACTTTGAATGACATAATATTTGATGTATAAATTGTTCTATATATTCATTAAAAATAACAAAATGAATAAAAATAATTATAATCTTTTTCCCTTTCCCTAAACAAGTTTATTATATAAAATATATTTACGTTTAAATAAATATTTTTTTAGATATATTTGAAAATTTAAATAACATGTCTTGTATTAAGACATTAACACTATTAATTATTATATATGATGCTTTCAAGGTAAATAAATATCCACATAAGTCAACTTTTATTAAAGGGTTAAATATAAAATTGGTATTTATAACTTACCTCGATTCTTAATTTAGTATTTAAATTTTTTTAATTGATACTTAAAGTTTCATTCCGTTAAGGATATTGGTAACGGGTAGTGTTACTGTTAATCAATCGCTGACATGACAGTCAACAACCAATAATACATTGACACATGATAAAATGCCATATAATCATTATCACGTCATCATTAAAATTTCAAAAAATTAAAAAATAATAAATAATAAAATTTTTATACTGACGTGATAAATAATGATGTGATATTTTTATCACGTATCAATATCTTATTAGTTGATTAACTGCTACGTTGATAGTTGACTAACATTAATAATCCTATGTACTAATATAATTAACGGAATTAAACTTCATGTGTCAATTTGACAAAAAATTTTTAGATGTCAATCTAAAAATCGAGTAAAAGTACAGGAACTAAATATGTATTTAACCCTTTATTAAATAATTATTATTAGTTAGTTAATTATATTGAACACTTCTATTGGCCGCTAAAAAAAAAGACTTGTATGTAATGTTTATTAGTACCGGATGGATACCAACATTTAGGTTTGGATATTATTGTTGCATAAAAATAAAGAGAAGATTAAAGTATAAAGCGATTGATGAATGGTAATAGGAAAAACATACTCACGTTTAAAGGACAAAATTATTTTATATGATAACAAAGAATTTGAATTATTTTATTTAAATTAACAAATCAAATACAAAAATTATATTACCATATAATAAAATTCAATACCTTATAACAAAATAAATTACTATTTAATCGACACCTATTGCACCGAGTGATAAGAAGTTTGATGCCCAAAAATATGGTTTCAGTTTCGAGTCTTGTGAATAGAGAAAATAAACACCGAAAAAACTTATCTTTGTTTGGAGTCTGATCTGGCTCGACTTCAGAATACTCGGGGCCCAATATGGCTACCAAATACCAGAGGGTTTCAGACAAAAAAGATTAGTATTAAAGATCAATCTTGCTGGCTATATTGTCATATATGTAACATTTCGTTTGGTTTAAATTATGTAACAAAACAAATTTAGTAATTTACTTTCATATTTGTAAGGTAATATACCATTTACATTAAGCTTTGTGAAATAACCAAGTAAATAGAGACAGAAACTGTAAAAATAATAATCTTCATCTTTACATAGCTCAGCGTATATATTAAAAGCCAGATCGTAACACAATTCCTTAGGTTTTGAATTCACTTTATATGTTTTGCACTACAAAGCAAACCATGATACGATAGTAAAAAACCATAAAATAAATGCAAATAAATATTTGAAAAATGAACGTTAAAAGAAAGATAAATTGAATAGATGCACTTACAAAAGACTGCACTCCAAATAATCTAAATACTGGTCTTATATCAATATACTTATTTATAATAGTGAAACTTTTAATCTTTTGGTAAAATTTAATAATGGGATTAAAATATGTTATCAAATTAATATGTTTATATGTTAATGATAATAGAAGATGTTGAAAAATATTCATAGTTAATGAAAACTGTTTAAGTTTTGATTTTTTTTTTATTAATGACAATGTACAAAATAATGACTAACTTTTTACTTTTAGGATGACAATCTTAAAATATATTATTTACTTTAATTTTTATTGAATGCATAGTATATACAAATTGATATAATTAATTGATTAATTTGGTCTCATAATACCATATTTAAAAATTTCTCTCATAACTTATTTATAGCAAGGAAGAAATTTGTATGTTTAATTTAAAAATAAATATAATGATTTTTGTCAAAATAAATTATTTTTAAAATTAAAATATGTTAAATAAAAGAAATTATATTTATAAGAGGATAGATGGTTATTTTTTAAGATCGTCCACGTATCAATAATATAAGCTAGACACATTAGACAATGGCCTTATTTACCAAAATCTTTGGCTTTTTATATATTTATATAAGACTAAGGATGTAATTTAGCAATTATATTTTTTTAAGGGCCAGGCTATTTGTTTACCTCATTCAAACTAGGTCTTAGAAAGATTTTTCTTAATCTGAACTATTTCATCCTGAATTATCATTTAATAATAAAAATTTTTAATTTAAATTTAACTATAAAATATATAAAAATATTAATATAATTTTATGAATTTATGAATAATGATTCAAGTTTTCAAGTTGAATAAGGCCCGATTCAAGATAAAGTAAGAAATATAAAAAATTTTAAGTCGTGACTCAACTCATGGACACCTTTATCAGTGATAACTCATAGAAACGTGAGATATATATTATATTATATTATATATTTATATATGAGTCCATTGTTGTACATAGTTCATGAAATTTGTAATTATATAAGCAAAATTAAAAAAATTAATAAATGCTTTTTTATTATTTTGACTTTTTTAAAATATATTTTTTATATTTTACAAAAATATTTAGACTTGCTAAATCTGCTCGTGAAATTTTTAAACTTCAATAAAATTTCATATAATTTTCTCACATAAGATGTGAGAACTTTTTTATATATAAAAGTGGATAGTATTTTCATAAATTATATAAATATAAAATTGACAGTTCCTTTCAAGATTTGGAAGTTTTTTTTCTTTTCAGGTAAAAGTAGAAGGTGGCAGTTTTTGTCTAATAAAAAGTAAATAGTTTCTTCGAGTAAAAAATAGGTACTTAATTATTATTTCAAGTTAAACGATAAAAAAATTTTTAATTTTAATATTTGTTCTAATAATTTTATTTGGACTTCTGTTATTTCCCAATCGATTTAATTTCACTTAATAATATCAAATTCAATTAGAGCTTTTATTATTAACAATATAGATAAATAAAAAGTATATTAATTTGTATATATATATATATATATATCAAAGATTATAACATAAATAATTTATAATAAATATGAAATTAAATAACTTATAAGATTAAATGAATTGGATTTTGATTCACTGGTTGAAGATAAAATCATATAATTGAAAATTATCTATTTGTCACGACATTTTCTAAAGTAAATAAATTAATTGTTGTATTATAGTATTTATTTGAAAAAAACTTCTCTCTTTTTCTTTGACCGAATGAAAAATGTTCATTTTCGTTTTTCCTTTCTCAGTCGAATGAATAATATATATCATGAAAAATATTTTACTACAAAATCATCCAAATAACAAAAAAAAAAATATATATATATATATATTAAAATTTCCAAAAAAATAATTTTATGTTCTATAATCATTAAAATTAAATAGTTTGTGATTAAAATTAAAACATTTCAAAATAGCCTTCTAATAATATAAATAAAATAATTAACAGAAGTTAAAAAGGAAACGGGAAATAAAAAGGAAAAACCGAAAAATGTTGGGTGTGATAAGTGGAAAATTAAAAAAAAAAAGATTATGATAAAATTATAAATAAAATAATTAATTTAAGCTAGATTAGTATTTTTTCCATTTTCAAATTATTGGAATTGAAATTTAAAAAATAATTACAGCACGATATTCCAATCATTATTTTTTGTTTTTGGTAATAATATTTATTACTTTCACAATCACAAAATCACAATAAAACGCAGCACAGCTGGAAATAAATTCAAAACTGTCTATGATCCTTACAAACCATAGGGACATATTCTTTTGGCCTTGAAAAGGTTAGGCTCGAAGTTAACAAGGCAACCAATCTACCAGCGTGTAAGTTGGACTGTGGTTGACCGTCATGTTCCTCTAACTTTTTATTTTTCTTGAAAAATTTATGTTTGACTTTTGTGTCTAATATATTTTCGAATATGAAGATGGAATATTATCTTTCTGAAGTACCCGTATTTAACTCTTGGATGCATTTTCAAATATAGGTTATGTATAACGTTCTAAAGACCTTTCAAATACATGAAAAAACTTAAATAGAACATACCCGCGTTTTACACATACGTACGTTCAATACTCACATCCGACTCTCAGTAACGTATGTTGACAGATACCAAATATTGCAACAACTATAAACACAATCCTACATAGAAACAGACAATGCTATTAAGATTAAGAACTAACAAATACATAGTTCATATGACTTCAGATATGCAACAATTTGGTGCTCATTTTCTAATTATTCAATCATTGTTTCCATCTATCATCACGCTAAAAGCAAAGATGATAATTAGTAGTTGCCGACACCGCAAATGACGCAGCAGTGAGCCAACGCAAACACGATACAACAGCGTTCGGCATATGTTTCTGTAAAATAAATACCTTTCCGAGTAAAAGGAGGATAAGGGCTCTGGAATTGACAAGGAACTTTAACTTCGAGTTTGAATGAAGATCTGTCATCTTATTGAGGAATCAGACCGTCATGATCAGGACCATTCAGGTCAACGAGGTTTGCGCTAGTAGAGAACTTGAGCCATCTTCTTTTCTCGACGTACTTAAGACCAGGCTGCAATATAAGGCCAATTACGACAGCGACAAGGCTAACCACCGCGACTTTGAGCGAAGAAAGAGCCAAGACAACACAAATCAGTATGGTTGGAGGAATGCACATAAGAATCGACCCAACTGTTCCCAAAGGTATTTTGTAAGGTCGCGATGCAGCCGGATATTTCATCCTTAACCTTACAAATGCTATGAACTCCAAAATCATCCCGAAACAGTACAAGAAGTTCTCCGCAGCTACGATCTCTTGAAAGCTCAGCCCTGATAACAACAATACACCCGAAGCTGAAAATAAAATCCCGATTAGAGGAGTTCCGTAACGAGACCTCTTGCCGAAGAACTCCGGTAGCATCCCACGCTCAGCCATTCCCAAAAGTTGGAAAGAGTCGCTACTCATCTCAGCCACAAACATCCCCATATTTGACATCGCTGCTGCTGCTTGGATCCACCATCTCAACCAAACTCCACCTAGCATTTTAGCAATGTCCGAGAAATAACCATCGGTCCACAACTCACGATCGAGGGGAAGAGCCCCTGTACCAACTAAAAGTGGAAAGAAATACCCGAGAACCACCAAGATCAGAGCGTAAAACAAGGCTTTCGGGAGAGTTTTCTTCGGGTTGTCTACCTCTCCAGCGAGCGTACTAATCGAGTCCCAATAGTTTAGATTCCAAAAGAGCGTGTTCAAATATAAATTCCAATCCACATCATGCATATTTACCACGAACCATCTTGAAGGTTTTAATTTTGGAATTGACACTAGCCCCATGACCACAAAAGGAAGGATCGAGAAAACCCCAAGAAGAACAGCAACCCAGCCTACAATGGTTAAACCCTTATAGTTCATATAAGTGAGCAATAAAGTCAGAGCTATCACTGCTACAATTCTTGGTAAACCACCTCCTAAAGCAGGGATTGCCGACTTTAAATAGTCGAGAAACAAAACAGGATACAAAGCATTATCGATGACCCCACTCAGCCATTTCATCCAGCCTTGCTGAAACCCCCAATACGGACCTAAACCAGATGCAACCCAAACAACATAACCACCATTTTCAGGGAACATAGTACCCATCTCAGCAGTAATTAATGCTTCAGGAACACTCCAGATGAATGGGAACACCAAAAATCCAAGAAGAGCAAGAAGTGGTCCAGCAGCTTGGACACTGTCCTCAATCCCGAATGGACCTCCGGAAACCTCATAAAAGATCAGGAAAATAAGTGGTACAACTGATACTTTCTTAAAGTTATCTATACTGGGAATTGGCACTTCACCAATATTAACATATTCAGCGCCATCATAATGCCCCATTGCAACAGAATCTATCCCGTTTGTTGCTTGTCTCAATTTCTGCACGAGAATCAAGTTTTCAGCCAAATGGTAATTTGGTTTCTTTAGTCCTCACTTCAAAAGCAGAAAAGCGGAAAGAGCAAATTCAAAGAAAATATTAAAATAAATACGTTTCACACAAATCCATTAAAAATGGTGAAAGTAAATCCATCGGTTTCAAGCATTCCGAAAGTAGATGAACTTGTCCAGAAATTTTTTGATTCATGATAGCTAAAGCTAGGTTGCATATTGCAATATGAAACAAAGCACTTCAATTATAGATGGATCAGGATGAAATAAGAAATTCAATGGAAATTAAAATAAAAAAAAAATCAACATAAACATCTGGAGACACTTCTAACCCTGAAACTCATAGTTTAAAACACAGAACATGGAAAGCACATATAACTTTCCTTGTAACTTCCGATTGATTATAAGAAATGGTAGACTGAGAGAACTATGCAGATTCATAAAAAAAAATAAATAAAAGGGTTTCTAATCCTAATAAAGAGAAAAAGAGGTCAGCTATTCAGCTAGGCTTCCGGATGCTCCTCTTCTCTTGGGTGAGTGCAATTAAAGACCTTAGTTTTTACTTCTCACTCTCACTTTGGTGAAAAGTAATCTGCTAAATAAACATGCTTGAAGAATAGCATTTTAATTATTTTTTTCTTAGATAAAAAAATGCATGATTTTGCTCTTTATGTATATGGCAGGTCTGGAAACCTATACAAAGGGTGCTTCCTTTCAATCGACAGCTGCCTCTTCCAGCTGTGAGGGCATTGCACGAAACTAACGCCTCCCCCCCCGCCCCCCACCACTGATCAACTACCAGTTGCTTCTCAGGTAAGCCTGCTTAAGTTAGTGGGGCATTGTCCCTTTGTTCTTCTCAAACTCTGGTGTGGAATCAGCGTGTTGCTATGAATAAGAATCATTGATTCCCTCTGTCGTCCACTTATTATTCATTCAGGGCACTCACCTCGTGCTCCTTTTTCTTAAACCAGAACAACTCTAAATGCTAGGGAAGATAAGGGAAGACCACCTGAGCTGAGCCAAAACGGCTGAAGGGACTTGACTTAATCAAAATCATGTTGGTACTGTTGTTATATTTAGACATTCACTCATTTTAACCAATTATCATAAGTTAGCTTTCTATCGCAGCTTATTTTCACTTTATAGCAACTTTCTAGGAATTAAAAAAAATAACATAATAAAAGCAAGTAGCAAAAACATAAAGCTGAAAGAACAGCCGGGAAACTGATAATCGCCGGAAACCAGGCAGTGCAGAAGCAGGCAGATTACCTGATCCTCTTCACAGCTCTGATTATTCTTATCAACAACAGTCTGAGATACTGAAGCAGGCTGATTCTGTGGAGTTATGGAGCCATCAGCTGGTTGACCTGAACCTTGAGGGTCATCAGAAACTTCCCTAACAGCTGCCATACCAAGATCAGATCAAATTCAGTCAGATTAACGATAAGAAATAAACAAAGAAAAATCTGCCTCGAACTTGATGTACTACAGATTCCAAACTGAAGAAAAGAGGCATAATAAATATATCATTTTTCTACTTTTTTGACATTAATTGATAAAGGGTTTGCATAGTTTCCAAAATGCTTTCTTTATCAAAAATTTTGGTTAAATTTCTACAAATGGCTAAAGCAAAAATAACAACTGAAGGCGACATAAAGGATTTTCGATGATATATGAAGAATAACACAATTTCTCCCACACTAACAACGTGTGGACACGAAAATAGACAAATTAAATATAGAAGAGCAAGTTCTGCTAAAAAAAATTGAAAGAATTATTATTATTATTATTATTATTATTATTAT
>JBBYHM010000004.1:1599978-1617772 GCA_038381775.1 Adansonia rubrostipa | reverse complement strand
TTACTTTTAACCAGAATTGAATGAATGATAAATTTTTTTAAAGGTTATGGATTATAAATATAATTTTTAATAGTTGTGAACAAATAAAATATAACTTTTAAAAGTTATGGATGAAAATGAAATATTAGTAAAGATGGTAGATAATAAATACAATAATGTTAAAGGATGAAAATGAAACATCTCTAAAAGGTTATGGGTTATAGGTGAATTTTACTAGAGGGTATATCAATTATATTTTTATATTATTTGAATTAGAATTATATATTAACTAGAATTTTCTTCGCAAAATATGCAACAATTTTATATTTTTTATAAAGCAAATGAATACTTCATTAAATCAATTAAGTGAAATTTAAAAAAAAAATCATGAAAAAAATAGTGAATAAAGGAAGAAAAATGAATAAAAAATTAACACTTTTTCGACATTAATTTTTTAATCCTTTATATAATTTTTTAAAATAGTAGATCAATTTTTAAAATTATTTTTAAATCCAAATTTTCCAAGGACATATTTTAAAAAATGATAAAAAATGAAAAAAAAATCTAAAAACATATATATATATATATATATATTTCATACATAGAAATCTAAAATGCTTGCTCCTCTTTCCTCCCCTCTCTTGTCTCCTTCATCTTTAAATTTGGTCAAGAACAATCAAAATGAAAATATGATGACAAAATTCACTAGAATGAAAAAGTAAAATGAAAAAGAGCCCTTTTTTTGTAATAATAAACTAAAAATGTTCCTCAAATTATTGTTGATCAAAACAATCGATCTCATTCTAAAGTACAAAGAAAAATAATATGTATAAATCTTCCAGTCTATTTTTTTCTGGTAATCACTTTATGACAGTGCAAAGGTAATTTTATAGACTAGACTAGAAACCTATACTAGACTAATTAAAGTTAAATCCTACCATCAAAGAATATGTATTTTAATTAATTACTGAAATAAAGTTTAACTCTTATCACTAATTAGGATTTACTTTATAATTTTACCTCAATATTGTTTAACTAATAATATAATTTAATTATTTTGATCCATTTATTATCATGCGGGCTACATAAAATCTAACATTTCCTCAAAACTAAGGTGTTTAGAAGTCTCTATTTAGAAATCCTTGTTCTTAAAATAAGGAACTTTTATTTTTATTTATTAAAATAGGGTATTTGTGGACATGTACTTAACCGATAAACCTTTGACTTATCCCACCCATGTTTTCTATCACATTCAGTTCCTTTTTCTTTTCCTAACAGCTTCTTTGTTAAACTAAAATCTATCTAAGGTAAAGCTGCTATCAAAAGCAATAGAATATTTTTGTTGATCAAAACTCGGATTCAAAAATTTTTTCAAGCCTTTAATCCTTTATTTCTTCTTTCTTTCTTTCTTTAATTTATGTTTTAACTTAATAAAAGTTCGGTAGAGTACATATGTAACTAAACGAGTTGAATTGCAAAACTTGGCTTCAAATTCAAGGTACAAAACTTGCTTCAAAATAAATTAAGTTTTATTTTCCTAACTTATGATAGTTAAGCTTGTAAACTAATAAAAATTTAGAAATTCAATTACTTTGTCGAACTTCGTACTTCATTATCTTGTATTAGCTCTACTTCAAGCTCAAATTTAAATGGAGTTAAGGTTTTTTCTTATCTTTACTATTATAAAATCTCGAACTGTGTTAAGTGTCAAGAGTCAAGTGACATCAGTCCAGCTAAAGAAGTTACAAAAAAACCCTAATTAAAATATTTTGAATAAATATAAAACTAATGCTTTCTTTTGTCATTTCATTTGAAATAATATTTAAATATTCATTTCTACTTAGAAAAATTGAGTTTTATTGGAACAACCCACTTTTTATGTGAAAAACTTCAACTTTGAAAAAAACAGACAATTTTTAATTTATTATTTATTTTAAAAATCAAATTAAAATAAATTTTTTCACTCACTTTTTTTAAGTGTGTCAAAATTCTAGTATATATAATGACGATAAAATTGTAAATAAATACTAAAAAATAATTTATATAAATATAAATATAAATATAAATATGAGAACTATTAAAATAAAAAATTGAATTGATTCATCAACTATTACGGTTGAATATTAAAATATTTAAATTAAATATATATGTTTAAATTTGAAGATGATTGAAAATCCTTTATTTTCTAACCCAATTCGCTTTTGTGATTTTGGAAAAGAAAATCTTTTCTTTGTCAATATTCTGCTTCTTCTACACATCATGTCTAACCTGTAAAGGGAATAACTAATTATTAAGACAAAAAAATGATTAATTTACTCATGAGAAAAACCTTTACCATATTATGCACTAATTTATTTTTAATCTTTAATTAGATCTGATAATCATTCAAATTGAAAATATAAGCTCGTTACTTTTTGTTTCCCTATAATTGAGGTCTTAGAGCTCTATCCATTTATTCACTCAACCCAACTTTAAATTTAATTTTTTTTTGTTTTGCACCAAAAATTCAAAGACGAATTTGATTCGATCAAATCAAGTTTGAGAAAATTGGACAAGTATAAAAGCCCATTTACACTCGTAAGGTAGAGAGAGGGGCCGCAGTGTTGGCGGTTAAGCCCAAAATGTAGAGATAGTCGTATTGGGCTGTCCAAGCCTATACCGCCAACCGACTCGCATTTAATCTTCAGTTCTTTTTCTTATTTCGAGGGTTTATATTTTTTTCCATTTCCGTAGATTCTCAGCAAAAAAGAAAGCTTTCAAGGAAGAAAATCTTTACTCTTTCTTTTTTTTTTTTTTTTAATACAGCAAGAAAATTCTGAAAAAGAATGGGGAAGAAGATGCTGAATTTGGAAGAACAGTGTAAGATTGTCAACTTGTTGAAATCCTCATCTGAACAAAAATCAATCGAAGAGACTGTCTCTGAATTCTTCTCCAATTCCAAGCTTCGTCATTTCAATGTCTGCTATTCTCTCTCTCTTTTATTGCAGGTCATTGGGCTTCTCCTCCTTGTTCTTTTTTTTTTTAACATTTATCCTTCTGTCACACACTCTCTCTCTAGGGTTTTAGGGTTTTCAGATTTGGATTTCACTTCTCTCTCACATGCTTTACAACTTTTTAGGGTTCATTTTCGAATTATGTTCTAGCTGTTCAGAAATTGTTAGTTTTTTTTGGCACTTAAATTGATAAAGGTAGCGAACTGCTGTGAAATTTGGTTACTTAGTTTGTTGGATGTTGGGGGCAATACAGTACCATAATGTTAGATTATGGTACTAGAGAATCTGAACTTGAACGTTGGGTTGATGAAACAAGAACCATTTGTTATCCTATAGAATGCTTGGTGTCCCTGCTAATCTTCATAACTAGTTTAGCTCTTTGATAATGGTCATTGGCCGGGGTAATCTTTATAACTAGTTTAGATCTGTGATTCTATGAAGTCGAGTTTGTTTTGTTTACTTGCAAATGAGTTTTAGTCTCTCATAAAAGTGTTCAATAACTGTGATCATTCAATCAATCTTTTTCCTTCTTAAGATTTATAGGCTTCAGCAATCTTCTAATTTGTTGGTAAGTGTTGCTTTACAATAGCGATTTCCAAGAAGAAAAAGTGATTTAGGAGGGATAGAAACTTGAAGAGAAAAAACTGGTTTCTCTTCTTTCAACCATGCTTGGTAGTAAATATGGATTAGTCTTGACGGATAACAATGAAAATTGGTTTTACACTTTAAAAGAAGTGGTTTTATACTTTAAATCTGCAATACTTAACTCCAATGATTATTTTTTTCTCTAGTCTGAGAATTTGGGAGGATTATTTCTGTTAATATGGACAAAAAAGGCTATCATTCCAACCAAATTAGAGTAAACTCATTTTCTTTCTCCTTTTCCAATTTCCACCACCCTTCATCCTTACACTTCAACCTAAACGTATGATTCTTGGACTCGGGTGTGAGTGTCGGTACAGGTTTGTGTCCGATGTGAGTATTTTCAATTTTTAAAGGTTTTTCCATATGTTTGGAGGTTCCTTGGAGGGTCTTATCCCCATACCCATACTCGAAAATGTCTCAGACATGGGTTTCGGACACAGGTATTTCAAAAAAAAAAAAATGAAGAGTCAAAGCAATGTGGCCTTTAATCCAAACCAATCCTAAACCAACAGTCAAATCCAAATCACCATTCAAGATGCCAAAACTGATAACACTCCAATGACTATGTCTGATATCATATATCACACATCATAGCAGTAATCAGACATTAATGCCTTTGTTTTTCTTGAAGCCTGAACAACCAAAGTACAAGAGAGGAGTGCAAAGAAAGAAATTATCACTCACAATTTGTGGCAAACCCGATTATCATCAAAAGTGAAGAGATGTGGAGAAAATATCCTAACTACAATGAAGTCCCTCGTCACTTGTTTATCATATCTATGAATAAAAAATGAGTGAACATAAACTCACATATAATTCAGTAATGTTTCTTCTTATCACTTAACTCAATTCCGCTTAAAATTACCTCTTTAATGCCTTTATTTTTATTATAGCTCCTATCAAACCAAGAGCTCCAAATATATACTAGTTTAATATTACCAATAGAATATGTTTAGTATGCTTAAATCTTGTCCTGCATAAGGCAAAGTTCCTAGCCATCAGAAATGCGTTGGAATCATCTAAGCAAGATGCAGGCTTTTGGCACCTAGTGCTACCTTTTTGAAAACGCAAAGGCAGATAGAAGTGCTTAAGTCAATTGCCCTTCGGTTTTATTGAAACTTTTATTGTTTTCTATAAGCAATGGTTTCACTGATAAAAATAGAAATGTCTTGTTTAAGGATAAAGGGTGGGCATTATTATCCTTGTGTTCCTATT
This sequence comes from Adansonia rubrostipa, assembly GCA_038381775.1. Taxonomy (NCBI): domain Eukaryota; kingdom Viridiplantae; phylum Streptophyta; class Magnoliopsida; order Malvales; family Malvaceae; genus Adansonia; species Adansonia rubrostipa. The sequence continues at coordinate 1,612,940 of JBBYHM010000004.1, read as the reverse complement.
GGAGGTACTAGCTCCCTTTTTTAGCATTTGGTTCTTCCACAATGGGAGGCTGCCTGCTAGATTACATTTGAAATGTTATATCAAGTTTTATAATAGTACTTCACAAAGTGAGGATGTCCTAAAATATGTTTGGATTGACTGCTGACTGACTGGAGCTTGAATAATACCAGGATAAAATGATGCTCTGTTCTACCGAACGATTGGTTGCATTTGCTATTCTTCATCGAAGCTATTCTTCTCAAAAGTCTGCTGCAAACCCATTTATTTCTTTTCTTGTAAATGTAAGCCAGTTTTCTTTTTCATTGTTGTGTTTCATGTTGCAAATTTAGCTAATATTTTTCTATTTATATGTTTTCATATGTAAAGTTAACCATTTATTGGGAGAGCTTGACTGTGCCTATTCTTGTATGTTGCTTATTTGGGTTAACAACAAGCTTTATATTTCTCTGGGTATATGCTGGCAAACATTCTAGATTGACTATTAGGACAAGGCTTGTCATTGCAAATATTCTATCTGATTCTGCTTTCTTTTGAAGAATTGAAACTTTGGGCCTTTGGATGCAGCTATTCTATCATATTTAATGGATCTTTGATACTGAAAGAGGCTTACCCCTTTGTGAGCGTGGAACAATAGATTATGTTCTTAAAAAAACAAAAAAAAAAAAAAAAACACCTTACTTCACTTGTATTATTCTAAGGCATCATGTTCGTTTATTGTGTTACTTCCAACGTCATGAGAGATAAAAGAAAGAAGGATGTAAACAGATACTAGTTGTTTCCTCTTGCCATTATCAATTATATTTTGTTCTGTCTTTTCTCCAACTGATCTCTCCTTTATTTTCACTTAATGCTTATATTTCTTCAGTAATCATATAATGCTGGTTTTTTAATAGAATCTTATTTTATTTTTTATAGCTTTATTGTGTGTCTTTTTTTATCTTGTGGATATTCCAGGCTGCATGTGATGAGGGGGCTGAAAAATATGAGAGGGCATTTATTCTCCATTTGCTAGGCTCTAGCAACTCCAACAGCAGTAAAGAGGTTTGATTCTGTCCCCCACCCCCCTTTGCAAGAAGTTGGGAATTTAGTTGCATTGCCTTCAACTCATTTTCATGTGTGAAAAGTGTAGATCAACAACCAAGAATGGGTTACTTGAAATTTGTAGGAATCTACTTGTGAAAACCTATATTTTTGAATGTTAAGTGTAAAATAGGGAAGAAAGAAATTAATCAAAGAGAAAATCACTTTGGACTTCCTTTCCTAGCAATTTACTTTGCGGGGCATGGGTATGCCAAAGATGTTAGAGTTTTGGTTCTTAAAATGCATGCATTTGTTGTAATGTGTTATTGTGTACAGTCCTTTGGATGGATATTTGTTTTATTTGGGGGGGAGTTTATTGTGTGAGAGTTGGTCACTGTGGTTTGGCGTTGGGTTGGATAGATGCTTTTTGATGTCTAGCTGATTATAGTTACAAAGTAAATCCCATACTTGATGGAGATCACATTGCTGTTGAACTTTGTCTTGCAGTTTCTTAAACAGTCCGCTTCAGATTACATGAAGAATTTTGATCCTTCATCCCAAGTAAGTTCGTCACGTAATTACAACTTTTTTTCATGATAATATTAGGAATGTTGAGTTCTTGTTTAGGTTAAGTTTTAATTCTTCTAACTAATTGATGCAGATTTTCTCTGTGTAGTTGTTTTTTTTTTTTAATTAATGAAAGAACCCGTGTTGAGCTTTTCTTTATTTTTTTTCTTGACTCTTGGGGGGTGGGGGGGGAGGGGTTGTGTTACTTCATTTGCATAAAAAAAAAAATTTCATCCTGCTCCTCTTGCCTTTCCCTCTTTTTTTGTTTGTTTCCTATTAATAACCCTTTCTCTTTAAGATTTTTAGTGCTTCCATTCATCTGAGAGATCTTTTTTTTATCTGTTTATATTAGACTTTCCCACAACGAGAGCAATTAGAGAGACAATATTTTGAGAAAGTCCATCCAGAACCATATACTTGCTTATTAAAGAACACTGCAGTTAAAAATGTGTTGGCAGATCCTGATATTCCTCGTGGTTGTGATGCAAATTCAGCGGAGTATGTGTCTCAGGATTTTTGTTGCTTTTTTTATTTAAAAAGAAACTGTATTCAATATTTAAAGATCCGTTTAATATTGTTTATGCATTTTTTTTTCTTATTAGGTTTGATTTACAACCTGGAGGCAAATCTAAACTTGGATCTGGGGACAGAGATGAAGCCTTAAGTGGATTGATAGCAAATTTGTCATTGGAGGGTTTAACTCCTCATTGGATCAGGCCTGTTCCACCTAGGTTCCCAGTGGATGAGGAGGTAAAAACATTTTTTCAGGGGCTGTTATTTAATTGGTTGTGGAGTTCACCTGTTTTACCTGTCTAGAATTTTTCAGCTAGTGTGGCTCAACCCTGATAACAATCATGAGCTTCAATGGGATCAAGGGATGTGTGCTGATACTAGCAGAGGAGCAGCAGTGAGAGACTTAATTGCAAAAGCTTTGAAGGGAGCTCTTGCACCTAACCAACAAGAGGTTTCACACCTTTTAATATAATATTTAAACATCTAATAATCATATCTTGTGCTTTTATTTATGTAAAAGCTACATGATATCATTGTTTTAGTCTTGGATGTGATGCACCTGCTTTTGTTTGCATCGAGTGACTAGTTCATTGGGACTGCTTCTAGTAAATATCAATTAATTTAAATGTTCAAGATACCTATAGTATCATAACAAAACCTACATTCTGAAAATGCTCAAGTTGTGTGCTGTTGAGCTAATATTCAAAGGCTTTATTGCTGATGCTTGACAACCTTAATACCTGAGACTTATCATATAGCTTGGAGGCAATTAAATGATGGGACTGATGGGGTGATCAAGTCATTTCTGAGAACAAAAATCCCCTACTAGGATTTAACTATTAGTAAGATTTTCATGGCAGAATCTAACCTTTGATTCAGTTCAATTAAAGCCTTCATCTTACAAACTTGGTCTCGTTAATGCAGTTAGCGGCAGAACAGATTGCATCTTTTGCTGGCTAATTGGTTTAGATTACGTGCTAAAAACCGATTTGAACTTTTGTGTTTGGTTTGGTTCTATTTTTTCCATTAATATAAAATATATTATTTTTATATATTTTATAAATAAAAATATTTTTACTCATAATTTGAGTAAATAAATTTAAAAATAATCTGCAAAAAAATAAATTTCAAAAACCTAAACTGAATCGAACCAGTGGAATTCGGCTCGCTTCCCTTTTGAAAAGCTAGAATGCTACTCATTAACCAAAAATTTATCCCAAAAACAAATCAAACTCCCCTCTAATGTTGCACCAGTATGTGATAGATTGGTAGTTATAAAAGAAAATGGATTGTCCTATTTATCGGTGGAAAATTTAGAAACTCCACAGTAGGTTTATATGTTGCCTTACATTACCTATAATGGGGAATTCAACATTAGATTATTAAGTTAACCTATGTTACCTAGATTTGGGGGTGAGTGTCAGATATGTGTGTATGTCCAACGCAAGCATACTCTATTTTTTAAAGTTTTGCGTATACTTGGAGGATCATACACGGGTAATTAACGGAAAATTCAGTCTGAGTAATATTTGAATTAACGCATATAGTTAAATGTATGTGTGTCAATTTAATTAAACTTGTTTGTGGTGCTTTTTAACTCTATCGGCAGTGTTTAGGATAATCCCATAATACTAAGGCTTGAACATCACGTGTTAATGGATAGTTTTTCTGTTAGTTTTTAACAGTGGTTGGCCAAGGGGGTTTTTTATTATTTTTTTTAAATATAATATTTGGCTAGAAATTGACTTTGCTTAGGTGAGAGTTGGTACTTCTGCGGTTATATAGTGATTGCAATGAGTTTAAAGCTTCCTCTATTTTTACAGATCTCCAAATCTATCTCTGTTTACTTCTTGGTCCTTATCTAAAGGACTGGTTTTAGTTGCACTGAATGATGATGTTAAGCTTGACATGAATTGGCATGGTTGTCATTGGTATTGCTGGAGACAAAAGGAAAGCTGAGAGAAGTGAGGCATATTACTGAACTTTAATTGCCAAACTTTTTTGATTAATTTTCAAATTAAATTAATCATAGTTAATTATGAGTGATTTGGACTAACGGTGTGCTGTAATAATTAATTAACATTTTTAAAACAGTTGTAGAACCTTTACTCATATGGCTTTGTTTAGGGCTGCGCAAAAGGAAAAAAAAAATCTGATTCAGTCGACCCTACTTGATGGCACATGTTTCAATGTGCTCTATTTCATTACCGACTGCCTTATTTAAACCAGTTTGATAAGATAATCTTTAATTGAATGATTGTAGATGTTTTATACTACATTGAACATTTAGGTAGAGATATGGGATCCTAATCTTGGCCTTTATTTACAACAATTTAAAGTGCCACATCCAAAGAATCATCCAATTACGGGAATTGAGCCAATAACAATCTGTATGACTACTCCAGTTTGAGTTTGATGGTTGGATCTGCTTGCCTGTGTGATATTTTTGTCTTATGTAACTGGTGAGAATTTAGTAAATAAATCTATCAAGTATATCTCTCATGTTTCTATTAAAAGCATTATGTCTCATTTTCCATGTGTTATTGTGAAGAAATATTTACGTCTTGTGCTAGACAGAATCCATCTGTTGGTAAATTACTTAAATATGCAATTAAGCCTATCTCATGTAAATCTGTTAGACCCTATATGGAACTCTTGAAGATGTTGATTGATCTGATCTACATTCATTATACATAGATACTGTTCTGACAATAGCTGGGTTTTACTGGTGCTAGTGATTTGGTTTTGTCTGGGTTTTATAGTAATAAAGTTTGTCTTCTATAAATTAATTCTGAAAGGTAAACAAAGACATTGAGTTATTGTCTTTGGATGTAGATCCCATTAAAGTACATGTCAAAATATGCTTACTCGTTAAAGTGGCAGCTTTTTTAGCATGGTTCATCTTATTTATGGAAAAATGCATTTGTATAAATACATTTTGCTAATGGCTGACACCTTAATTGCATCTATATTTGGCAAATTTATGATTATGTGGATGGAGACAGGCTGAAATTTTCTTTCTTTATTCAGCAAGTCCTGGTGGAGCTGGCTAATGACCCTAAGCTTGTGTACCACTGCGGATTGACTCCAAGGAAGTTACCTGTATGTTATTTACGAATTTTACAGTTTGGCTTGTAACTATATTGTGATGCTGTCTTAACATTCAACCCGTTTAATTTCAGGAATTGGTGGAAAACAATCCGCTTATTGCTGTTGAGGTTCTGACCAAGTTAATAAATTCTCCTGAAATTGCCGAGTATGTATTGGTGAATCTTTGAAATTTTTAATACTCGAATCAACATTCTCTTTCTAACATTTGAAGTTTCTTTTTCTGCAAATGTGCATCCAGGTATTTTACAGTTCTTGTTAACATGGACATGAGTCTACACTCCATGGAAGTTGTGAACAGGCTTACAACTGCAGTTGAACTTCCAAAGGAATTTGTACGTATGTACATAACTAATTGTATATCATCCTGCGAGAACATCAAGGTACTTCCCATATATATATATTGTCTCGTTTGTTGTATTTTTTTTCTCAACTGGTTTGGATATATGTGCCATCCTTTGCGATTGAAGATGAAAAAAATTCATTTAGGACCTGTTTCCTGCTCATTTGTTGGGTTATGGAATTAATTAAGGTTTGGTGACTTGGGAATGGATGTACGGTAGAGAAGAGATGACAATCTAGGTGTTTGACAGAGTGAACAGGTTCCCAAGAAAGACTAAAGAAACATGACCAATAGTTGAAATATTACCCAATAGCTGTAGTCATTTCTTGGGCCTCTAAAGTTCCTTGACAAATCCTCACTAAGCTACTTTTGCCTTACCTTCTATTATGTTAGTAAAGTACCAATACCAATGATTTCATTCAACTAGTTGCAAAGGTGTCAATTGGTGTCACTCCAATTGCTGTCCAAGTCAAAAGGCCTTCAAGCTTTGGTGTGCCAAGCAAGGAGATTATTATGCAAGAGGGAAGTAGTGGATTTCCTGGAGAATAAGCCCTAGCTGATGCAAACAACCACAATGATGCCTACGAGGTTTGCTGCAGCATATAGGTTCCTTTTGGTGATGGCGAGTTCCGTAGATGCCTCGTCTCTACAAACCCTTTCTCAGAGCCTACACCTCATCAACTCAAACGGAAGAAAAGCAATTAGAGAAGTCAAGTCAGATAAGGAAAGAGCGCATCCTTCTAACTCTAACTTGTAACCCTTATCTGTTCTCAAGGTTTTAGTTTGAGTTGAAGTGTGGGGCAAGTTTCTTTCGCTGCAATTCTAGAATTACTTTAATAGGCAGCTTTGGAATAATGCTGGAATACCTTATACCCATTTAGAACGAAGGAACTACACTTTCTACCCTTACTGAATATACTTTATTCTTTTACCCTATCTAAATTCAAGTTCTTAATAGTTTACCTGACTGATCATTGCTCACGTGGCTCCTGCATCTGATTGCTCAAAACCTCAGAAAAGAGCACCTGCCTGAGGCCATAACTTTCCCCTTTTTCCAGGTTCAACCTAATTATAGGGAATAGGAGTACACCACTTGCTTTTTCCGTTTTTGGAAAGTGGGGTTTTAGATGACTGATGCCTAGAATATTTCCTTTCTTCTTAACTAATACGGGGAACACAACCTCTTGCACAAGAAGACCCTATGCTTCTTTGATGTAGAGCAGAAATTCCATTTATTTTATAAGCCGTTTTGATTGTTTGACACATGTATTTCTTTTTTATTTCAATGGTGAATCAACTACTAATGGTTACACAGTAACTTTGTAGCTTCTAGTAAGTAATGAGGTAATGCTGATGCCCCCTTGTAAGACAGGAGAGAATGCAATGGTTAGGGGAGGGGCAATAGAGTCAAACTGTGAAATGAATTTACGTAGCATTTTCTGAAAAATGGGTTAATTTTTCATGGACCCAATTTATTTTCTGTTGATCAAGCTCTTTTCTGCAAAACCAACAGACTGAATGATTTTTCTTTTTTTATTACTGGATGTGTACTTAGCCACCTCTGGTCTTGTTGGTGATATATATGTGTATATCATATATATATATATATATATATTCATTCAATTTCGATGTGTGCACTATAATTAAACAATGTGCTTTTTGCCGCTGAAGAAAAAGAGGCTTTTGAGATATAAATGGACTTTCTTTATTCAAAAATTTGGCATGCAATTCTTTGTCTCAAGGCTGTATTATTATGATTAGTTTGCAATTGACTTTACCAATTTTGTTTCTAAAGGGGCGGAATGTCTGTTGAAAATTTATGCTAAAGTTCAAAGGTTCAACTTGCCTGTTGCATTTTAGTTTTTTCTGCTCTTTTGAACAAGGTTTAGTGCATCACTTGTTATAATCTTTTTAAATTTCAGGATAAGTACATGCAAAACAGACTTGTGCGACTTGTATGTGTTTTCTTACAGAGTTTAATCAGAAACAGAATAATTGATGGTAAGTATGGTATTTCACTTCTGGTCAAAGCTGTTGCATTATTTTTGTTTTTGTTTTTTTTTTTATGTACAACATGAACGTATATGAGATGCTTACTATTAGGTTACGCCATTTGGCCACTACATTAAATACTGTCAACCAAAACAAAAAAAAAAAAAAAAAAGGAGAGATACATTTGGGAGAATCTTCTAATATTGTCTGATACTGACAACATTAGAGTTTTGTCTTTGTGAGTGCGTGCATGCGTGCATGTGTGCATGTGTGATGCTGGCCTTTCTTGTCGCTCTATTCTATATTCTATGTGGCAAAATTATGGCTTTACTTCTGTAGTTTTTGAAATCTGCCTGTGGTATGTAGAAAAATAATCCATAACCAAACATTAATAGTGATGTTACCTTGTGGTGATGTCTTGCCTTCGAAGTTCTGAAGTGACTGTATAGTAGTTCTAGGAGTGTGTTTGCTATTGACTTGGTGTTGTCATGGAAGTGACCATATAGTGGTGGTACACGGTTACGAAGAATTCAAGTCTAGCATTCACCGCCAAACAAAAACCGCAGATGGGGGCTAAATATTGTATGTTTGACCTGCATTTGTAATCATCTTCAGATCTGAGTCTATGATGTTATCTTAATAACCTACATTTGAGGTACTTAAATGTGTAGTAATTTTCTTCGGACCTGTTTAATAAGTTAATTTTTCTTAATGTTGTGTAATTTGGATGTGAATTTTCATTTGTTGGTGGCATTTATTCATGTTTATTTGGACTGGTTGTTTTTATATTTGCAGTTAAGGATCTGTTTATTGAGGTTCAAGCCTTCTGCATTGAGTTTTCAAGGATTAGAGAAGCAGCCGGTTTGTTCAGGCTTTTGAAAACTCTAGAATAAAACGGTAACACTTTTGCTTCACGTCCTCGTTTTAAACTCTTATCCTAAGGGTGTAGATGGTAACATTGTGATGTTTCTTGGAAGGGGAATAATATGTAGCATAACAAAACGTAGATTGAAGAACTTGTGATGTTGATTCGGAGAGATGCTTATGGGCTTTTTTTTTTTTTTTTGTCATTTTAAAGTAACAATTGCTTTACAACAAATATGTTATTGGAGTTCATCTTTAGTACACTTGACAGTGAAAACTTTTTAACTCCATAAAATCTTGTTTCATTTCTATTTTGAATTTTTTTTTTATTATATAAAGATATTTGTTTTTTTACTAATACTGTTTGTGAAGTATAAAATTTTCACTGACATTTGATGAGATAATTTCTGATATTATTATTACATTTAACGACATATGCAATGGCTTTATGAATTTTTTTTTTCTAAAATAAAAGTTAAAAAATTTTAAAAATATAGATACATGCAAAATAATAAGAAAGTGGGAAGTTAAAAAACTGTATTTATTCTTAAATAAATCTATATGGATAATTAGTTTTATGACAAGAAAAAATCTAACTTTAATTTTATATATATAATAAATTTATTTAATTGTTTTTTATAAATTTATTAATTAGGTGGTTGTTACTTGATTAGTGAAACTAACTCAAGTCATTTTATATTAAGTATAGGTGACGACGATGATGATGATAATTATTATTATTAAGGAGCACGGAAGAAAAAACAAATCAACCACTTAATTAAAAAAGTGGTGTTTGCTTGCTCAACTCTAAATTTGGAAGATTAACTAGCAATAACATCCATTTGGATGTTTGTACGGGGCAAGCATATTTTATTAGACTTTGGTAATTCGTGTTATTATGTTGTATTTTAAGTCGTGTTTTATTTTTAACACGACACGATTATTTGATACACAAATACAATGTGATTAATTAATCGTCAAAATTTAAAACACGAACACGATATGGTTATATATTCGTGTTACATGCGATATAATATGATTACAACATGAATAATATGAAAACACGATTAAGACATGAATTACACGGAAATAAAATTAGGACACTAATTACTCGAATATTATCAATTAATCTACCAATCAACTTTTTTTTCCCTTCATTTTCAAGCTATTTTACTTTCTAACCGTAACATGTCTCTTTACAAATCATAAATTACAATTTACACTAATAATAATTTTAAAATATATAAAAATTTATTATAATTTATATAATAGCTTATTAATGTTAATTAGTGCTTCCTATTTTTCAATTGCTAATTTATTACTTATTACTAATGATAATAAGTCACTAACCTACTATAGATGTACAATCATCTTAATAGTTTAATATGAGATTTAAAATATAAAACTTATTTTATTATTTATTAATAAGATTGAGCCTATACTTTAATTAGTTTATAAGGTAATGATATATTGCTCTTATACTAATATTTATATTATTAAATTAACTTTTCTATTATATAATGTTATTATATAATATTGAAATTGGATATTACATTCAAGTAATTATTTACTAGTTATCATAACATATTGAAAATTATATGAATAAATATGTTGGTTATACTTAACATTTATCTTAACAATTATATTATTACATATAACTAAAGTAAAATGAATATTAATTAAATGCTTAAAGTAGTTTTTATACATTTAATAAGTTTTTTAGTTAAAAGTTTAAAATAATATTTATAGTTTATATATATTATATAATTATATTGAAAATTAATGTTTTTTATATATAAATTTATTAATTTAAACGTGTTTACCTGTTTATGACTCATTAAACTATCATATTTAATATGTTAACAGATATTTATGGACATGATTTTACGTTCATAACATGTTTAATTGATCGTGTCTTAACCACGTAAATAGATAGATAGGACACGGTTATACATTTATGACACGATTCATTGATCGTGTCTTATGCGTGTTATGCATGTTTTATACGTTTATGAAAATTTCGTGTCATAAATATGTTGACACGATAATGACACGAAACATGATTATATAAAACTCATACACGATTAAAACATATCATATGCGTATCATATTTGTTAGCTTCGGACCACTGCAAAATGAACAAACGATTAAAATGATACTAGAACAAAATTAAATAAACTAAGTAAATAAGAAAATCACGGAATAAATATATGTGTTACCAAAAAAATATAAAATGTCGGATGTTACACGATCAAGTCAAGGTTGAACCTCTGACCTTAAGACGTTTATTGCCTGACACCAATGTGCTCAACAGTATTTGCAACACGTCTCCTAGGCCTCCTCGATCACGTTGCGATTGGTAGCACTGACAAGCGTAACACTACGAACCAAATGTGATAAAATTCTCTCTCGGATGACTAAAGGAATAGAGGAAAAAAAGATGATTTTTTGTGCATTTTTCCTTCTCCAGTTTTACACCTATTCATAGGTGTTAAAATATAATCTAATAAGATTTAGAAAGTTAAAATCTTTTTTCAAATTTTAAAATTTAAATTTTAAATTTAGATTCTGAAAATCTAGATAATATCAGAATTTAAATTTTAAAATTTAAATATCAGAATTTAAATTTAGATTATCTTCCTCTTCACGTGGATATTTCAAGAACAATTTCTCATTCACCTTGGATATCAATTGTGCATCGTATTAATGCATCGTCTATATACATAATTATCTTTATTGATATCCAACAATCCCCTACATGAATGAAAATTGTCCGAATAAGATGACAAACTGACTCAGAATATGAGAGAGAATAACTTCCAGAGTTATTGCATTAGGAGAGGTAGCTTTTGGCTTTGAACCTTCCATAGCGACAACTATTGCATTTACTCGGCTAACTAGTGAACTTGATGTCTTGAACTATTCAACCTTTGTTGTAAACCAAGGCAATATGTGTCACATAATCCCTCTTCGAACACCCTTGGTTCTCATGGTTGTATTCATTTTGGCCTCAAACACGTCTTGGTTTCAAAGAGTGCTCTAGAGAATTTAGCCTTATCAATTCTCATAGAAATGGCCACGTTTCACGCTCACATAAGTGATTTCTTATCAAGAGTATCTTGCAGTACCCTACTTGATTTTATCGAGCTATAAGAATCATTAAAAGCATAGTTTAACCTAACACATTTGCAAGCAACACTAATTCACCGTAGGAACATGTAAGAGTGTTTAACTCTTTCAATGCTCTCACTAAGTTAACATAATTCGGTTGTGCCTTTGACCCTAGATCTTGAGATCTCCATTCAACAAGGTAAGGTTGCCATTATGTAACTTTTAATTTATAGGCTTAAGTCCCATTCCCCTTGATAATTTGCAAACTTGCTCTCTTGTTAAACCTTTCATAAGCGGATCCGCAATATTATGCTGTGATTTCACGTAATCAATAAAGATAATCCCGTTTGAGAGCAATTGTCTCACAGAATTGTGTCTTCGATGGATATGTCAAGACTTACCATTATATAGGCAACTATATGCCCTACCAATTGCAGATTGGCTATCGCAATGTATATATATTGTCAGCATAGATTTCGGTAAACATAGAATATCTTTTAAAAAATTTTGAAGCCACTATGCTTTTTCTCCAGCTTTATCTAGAAGATTTCCAAGACACCACAGCTCCTCCAATAATAAATACAAATCCGCTTGTGGATTTCAACTCTTTAGTATCCGACATCCAATTTGCATCACTATATCCTTCAGTATAGCTGGATATCTCGTATAATGCAATCCATAATTTGAGGTGTATCTCAAATATCTGAGTACTCTTACAATTGCTTTCCAGTGATCTTACCCCGGATTACTCGTAAATCTACTTAGTTTGTTTACTGAATAGGCTATGCATGGTCTTGTATAGTTCATCAGATACATTAAGCTACCAATTATGCCCGAATACTCAATCTGAGATATTGCGTCACCTGTATTCTTCCTTAGATGTAAATTTACATCTACGTGTGTTTTGGCAATATTGGTATCATTCTTATTAAACCTCTCAAGGATCTTGTTCACATAATGATCTTGAGTTAATATCAAGCCATCTTGTGATTTAGAAATTTTAATTCCTAAAATCACATTGGCTACACCTATGTTTTTCATATCAAACTTATTAGTCAACCATGATTTGGTAGCTTTAATAATCTCATCATTACTGCCTAAGATCAACATATCGTCTACGTATAGACAAACAATGATATACCCTTTATCAGTATACTTTATGTATACACATTTATCGAATTCATTAATGCAAAAAACCTTGTGACAACATTGCTTTGTCAAATTTTTGATGCCATTATTTCGGTGCCTGCTTTAAACCATATAATGATTTAACAAGCGTACACACCTTCTTTTCCTGACCTGGAACTATAAACCCTTCGGGTTGTTCCATATAGATTTCTTTATCTAATTCTCCATTTAGGAAAGTAGTCTTAACATCCATTTGGTGTATCTCGAGATCGTTAAGAGCCACAATAGCTGCTAACATTCGAATGGATGTTTTCCT
>JBBYHM010000004.1:1400220-1565205 GCA_038381775.1 Adansonia rubrostipa | reverse complement strand
TTTATATATATATATATATATATATATATATATATATATTCTAAGCGAGTGGATATCATTAGAATTAGAAGATGGGTAACAGAGTATACGTCTGAAACCAAAAGAAGCATAAAACAACAAATGAGAAAATCAATTAACAAGAAAATCAGGAAATCAGAACAGCAAAATTGAACAAGTCACCACCAAGCAAAGAACTCAAACTCTCTACCAAAGCTTGCGCTAGCCAACGAATTCCCAAGATACTAGATTGAACCAATTAACATACTAATGAGCGGTTTAGTATCATCAATATGTTTATAAAATGTTGAATTCTTAATTTACATGATCAAAGTTCAACATCTAATAATCTCAAATATAAATAAAAATTTAATGATATCATTTAGCCACATACGTTCTTTTTTGACACCATCTACTAAGAAAGAGAGAAGAATGGCCCTTTTTCTATATGAGTTTATATTTTAAAGTACTAACAGTGTATATATTTATATATTGTTAATAAAATAAATGATGCCAAGTATTTAAAAGTTTATAAAAGTAACTATAGATAACTTATTTTTAATGAATATGAAAATTAAGATTTGACTATTGAATATAATCCTATGGTATCCTTAGCCTGGTGTCAAAAGAAGAATGAGCATCCATGGGGTTTATGCAGAGGTTTTGAAGAAATCCATTACCTAGCTGGTTTGATTAAAAATACCAAATGGTCTATGATCTTTGTAGCTAAATGCAAAGATATTTGTAGCAAAAGAGAGAGAGAGAGAAATATCTTTGCATTTATTTTGATTAATAAAAGTTATAACTTGTCAAAAAAATATTTGATATGAGATTTGTATTTAATGCTTTAATAATACATAAATTCATAAATTATTGGTGAATTAAATAATGTCATCATCAAAAATAAAATTAGTTGTATTTATTTTTAAAAACTTTTAATTAAGGTATATAATTTGATTCATTACTAGTTTATAAATAGATATATATTATCAATATATCAAATATAAACTACAATAACATCATATAATTCATTAAATGAACCAAATATAAATATTTTTTTAATAGCCATATAACTGCTACCTAAATTTAGAACTAAATGCAAAGATATTTGTAGCAGAAGAGAGAGAGAGAGAGAGCGAGAGAGATAGAGATGGATGCTGGATGCGCACTGCTAATTGCACAACTTGCCACAAAAAATGCATGGCTATGGTTTCGTTGTTTTTGCGGGAAGGAAGAGTCCAAATACAGTCTGATTTTACACTTTCACAAATATACAAATATATATATATATATATATATATATATAGAGAGAGAGAGAGAGAGAGAGAGAGAGAGAGAGAGAGAGACTCATACTAGCTAGTACTGGTGGGCACATACATGATCATGATAACGCGGCAGCCCATTGTGTGTGAATGTGTAGTTGTGATTGATCGATGCCTCTTGCATTTGCAACCTACTTTCATGGATGACGATAATGAATTGATGATAAGCTAGTGGCCAATTTAATTTACTTGATGGGGCGTCCCACTTTTGCCCCCACTTCACCCCTTTCCGATATAATTTGGTATTAGCATACTCCATATGATGTGATGGGATTGTGTGTTAAATTATATTATGGCTCCAAACCAATTTTTTTTTAATATTAAAGTGTTTTTTCATAAAAAAATCATAATTTAAGATAAAAATAAATTATAAATATTAATTTTTGATTTTAAATTTATTAGATGTTGTATCTTAAAATTAAATTTATGAATCAAAGAAACTAAAACTTAGGTTGAATAACTATGTGCTTTGGAACAACAAGGAAACAATAGATAGATGTAAACTTAAGGCATAATTTTTTGACATGGAGACATGAGAAATCAATCTAATCCTTTTAATTTAATACGTGTGCCAATTCTTGAGTCGAATCATGTTTATGTTCGAAATTGATATATAGTTGAAAGAAACAAAAAGGAAAGACAAAGAAATGCTGTACTAATTAACATATCGCTATAAATTATTAGGAAAATTAAAAACTAGAATAATATCAAAATCCAAAATGCAACCCTTATGATCCAAATTCATTGTTTGAGACATACGTAGGCTTCTTCGTTGAATTACATAATTAATTTCTAAATGATCATGAGAAAGAAATGTGAGAAAATTAAGTTATTATAAAGTTAATTACCAAGTTGAAACAATAATATATCAGATAAATTAAAATAAACCACAATAGATATGTATTAAAAAAAAAAAAAAAGAGGTTCCAACATCAGGAAGAAATTATTCATACCAAATGTATGCATCATTTCATGCAATAAGATAAACCCAAAATAAAAAATAACTTAATATTTTTAATTTGCTCTGAATTTACCTTGGATTTGGGCTGTTCTTCACAGATTTTTTCCCATATTTCCTCCATTTATATCCGTCATCCATCACCTCCATCTCTGTTTTCGTTCTAAATGCAACTCGATGCCTCAGTTCCAACTTGTTTTCCCTCACTCCGGTTTTGCATATTCTACAATTTTTCAAGCAAAAGAAAAGAAAAAAAAACCCAATTATTTCTTAAGCAAGAATTAATAAAAACTACTGGTAACCATTGCTTTTACTTAATTATTTACTTATTTTATATGGGTTTTCAAGAGGGAAGCGAAATAAAGAAAAAGAAAATCCCAAGAAAGGGGGGTTTATGTCACTTGCATGTTACTATTTTTTGATGTTGCACCACTGATTTCATTAGCGCCTCCGAAGCCCTTCTCCGATGATGCCATACTTTGCGACGACGAACCTCCCTGGAGCATACCATCATCGAGCATAAGATAGTCCGACAGCTCGAACTCGGGCGTCGGATCGAAGTTTTCTGGGTAAAAGGTGTAAGTAGGGTTAGGGTTTGAGCTATCACAAGAGAAGTCCATTAATTCTAAAGTAAAGCTGGACTTTGGCCTTTGAAAGAAGTGTAAGAAGGGAAACTTGTTAGGCATCGATGCAACCATTTTTATTCATTTATTTATATAAATAAAATAATTTTAAATATTAAAAAAATAATAATAAAGAATTATCTTTCTTCCTTCATGGACACTTTCCTGGAGGAGTGCGTCGAAGCTGCTTATATGTGCCACGTGTCAGGCAGGGTTGAGTGACGTCATTGGGCATGACGTATGGGATGAATTAAAGTGCATTCGAATCTGGGTCCACTTGTAATAATACTCGATCCGTTGTTTTTGGTAGCCGAGAACCATTTTTCTGTGGGATAAATTATTGTGTGTAACATATTTAGACCACAAATTTTGGTCTACATGTGTGCCCTATTTGCGTGGCTCTTTTTGATTGGACCAGATTCATTTATTGTCAAAAGTCAGTTTCGTTAATAAGGACTGAAAAAATATTATAAAAAATTATAAAAGTAGGAGTTTTGATGATTTCATAGTCTCTTAAAAAAATATTATAAAATTTTGATATAATTTAACTATAAATAATTAATTATTTTAAATATAGATGATAAAAAAGTTTTACAAGTAAAATTTATGAAAGATATATATTTTATTTATTTATTTTTATTTTTAAATGTATTTTTTTAGATATGTTTCATTCTATAAACTCTATTTGTAAAGTTTTTTTTCATTATCAATATATGAGATATTATATTTATAATAATTA
This sequence comes from Adansonia rubrostipa, assembly GCA_038381775.1. NCBI lineage: Eukaryota > Viridiplantae > Streptophyta > Magnoliopsida > Malvales > Malvaceae > Adansonia > Adansonia rubrostipa. The sequence goes on along the minus strand of JBBYHM010000004.1, from coordinate 1,561,566 downwards.
AATTATTTTATTTTATTTTCCACCTCACATTTAATACAAGAAATTTATTAATCCTATATAAAATATTAGAGTTTTTTTTATATTTTCTAAGAGTTCAATTTTATTTCTTATTAATTTAATTTTTTAAATTTGTTTAAAACTACAATATGTTGAATTTTTAATAAAGAATATAAAAATTTTACTAATCGTACATGGAATATTTGTTTAAAAAAATTAATGTTTATAGAAACGCACACCCTGAGTGATGAGTGATGATTGGATGGACTCTCTAACCAATTGGTCAAAAAGAGTATGAAAAAGTGAATTCTTGAATTATAAAAGGAGAATTATCTGTTTAGTCCTATGATGGAATTTTTTTTATTTTGATCGCCCAATTATCTAATATTATTAGATCACTAATTTTGATGAAATTGTTTTTTTTTTCTCTTTTCTAACCATTGAAATATTATTAAATTATTTATCAAATGCCACCATTTTTATCTCCGCTTGCAAAAGGCATATAATGAAAAATAATGCAATTTTTATTTTTATAAATTTTCAAATTTATCAAATAATTAATAAGATAAAAATAAATTTTTTTATTTTTTTATCAAACACATTAATAAAAAGAAAAAATAGTTTTTTTTTAATTTTTTATTTAACTTTTTTTTCTTCATTCAATTTAAACATAATGTTTGTAAATAAAATTCCATCTTTTGATATTTCAATATTTTTAGCAAACAAACTTTAAATCGTATATCACTTAAAAAATGCCGAAGTGATTATATTCTTTTTTTTAAAAGATAATCATAGAGTAAAAATATTTGGCTCATTAGTAAGATGTTAATGATGAATATTTTGAATTGAATTTTTGTTATAAATTCTTCTCCTTTGGTGCTTTTTTGGTTTCGAATGAAAACGGGACATGAAAGAACAAAAAGAAGATGAAGACAGTATCTTTTTCAATTTAATGGTACAATAACATGTGCTTATGTTTCTCTTTAAGCTCCAAAAAAACCTACAAGGAACTAGCCTTGTCTACTATCTTAATACAAGGGCATTTTGTCCATGTATTATTGGTTGAAATTTGAAGGTAAAAGTATCACGAGGATCTTTAAACTAAAGCAAAAATTGTAAATTAATTCTTCTAATTTTATCAAGAGTAATTCAATCTCCATACTTTTGAATTGAAAGTAAATTAGTAAAATAAATAATAAACATTATAATAGGCATTTAAATATGTAGTTTTATTGATTTTATTTGTCAACATGATGACGTGGATTAAAATATTATGTTTTTGTTGGTGTGAAATTTTAAATTTATTGTTTAAAACAAAGGTTTATCCCAAGTAGACTAATCATTGATAAATGTCTTGCTGGCATACGAACTTCAGCATAAATTGAAAAAAAAAAAATACGAGGGTAAGAAATTTCTTTTTTTGGGACTAAAATTAGACGTAAGTAAAGCTTATAACAAAGTGGAGTGGTATTTTATGCGAGCAGTAATGGAGAGACTGGGATTTCATTCTCGACGGGTTACACTTATCATGTCTTGTGTTATTTCTGTCTCTTATTCGATGATTGTTAATGACTTTATCATTGATGAGTTTTTGCTAGGTAGTGGTCGTCGACCGGGAGACCGCTATCTCCTTATATTTTCTTGATATGTAATGAAGGTTTATCAGCATTATTAGCTCTGTCGCAAAGCGAGGGTTCGCTAAACGTAATTTAAGCTAGTTGTGACGGTCCAAAAGTTATTCAGTTTCGATTTTTCACAGATGATAATTTACTTTTTGTGAAGGTAAATAGGAAAGAGTGTAAAAGTTGAAGAGCTTGCTATATGAGGTTCGAAAAGAGAACCGCAAAGCTATGGAGTTGGAGTGTGTGTACTTCAAGTTAGCCCTCACTTTGAGCTATTTATATTTAGTTGGTTGTCTTTGAGGACGCTACATGTTGTCTACTCATCAAAGTTTAATGGTTGATGATGTAGGCGGTATTCTCTTAACAAATGGAGCTCCATTTGATGTTTGATAAGCCGGACAATGTTCACAATGTCCTTTATGACATTAGCTTAGGCTGTCGGACCTGCTAACATTGACTCTAGACATAATGGACTTAACATAGTCAAAATAAGATTCTATGGTCAATGGGGCATGAGTGGACAGTGGATCACGAACTCGTGACATGAAGTGGGAGCAACAAGGAAACACTATGAAAATGAAATAGAGCATTTTCTAGAGATTTATTTATTTATTTATTCTACTTTTACTTATAATTTATTGCACTTACGTGCTTTGTCTTTGGATTGTTTTTTGGTAAGAAGTAAAAGCGACGTGAGAAAGTGCAAGGAAATGCCTTTCGTATGGGATATTTTGACTTGACTAAAACTTTCTGATATTGTCATTTTATTCATTCTTTAATTAATTTATTAATTAACTATTGATATTATTATTATTATTATTATTCGTAGTTGAATAAAATAAGAATTGGAATTGGCAAGGAAGCTTCCGTTGACAGCAATAGCCCACTATTCGCTTGACGAATTTTCAAAGATTTACCACTTTTATCGCTTAGTGATTTTGACCCATCAGAATTATTATTTTGGATTAAGATTGATTGGCCATCATTTGGTAAAACCTTTACTATGCGCATATTTATAAATAGGCAGCTGCCAAGGAAGTTCCCTTTTACACATTTTGGCAGGTATTGTTTGATTTTGATTTTATCTTGTCTCTATTCATTCAATTCATGTATGTAAATTCACAATTTATCAAATAAAAATTATCGAATTAGCTAAACAAACAAATTATAAGCATTGCCATCAGTGTGTGTATAGATATGCTATAAAATTTAGATATTGCTATCCAGTCATGAAAGATAAATATTTTTTAAACCGCATTAAAAGAATTGGTTGAAACAGCCACATTTAAGAAATGATTTTAAATAATTTTAGAATTCAAATTTTAGCATTTTTAACATCTTTTTTTATTTTAAATTGCGGTCTCTTTTATATAAAAAATAATTCTCTTTTTAGTGCCAAGGAGATTATAGCACAAAGATAAGGAAAGAAAGATTCGAATTCTAGACCTGTTTAATGAATGATGCAAAGCTCGAATTAAAAAAAAAAAATTACACTTTACTTTCTCAATTGATACTCATGAATTATGCTATCACTTTAATGTCTAGCATGATAGAAGTTTTTACCTAATTTTAACCAAAGATGGGGTGAACCCCAAGTGTGTAAGAAGCATTATTCTTATTAATTTTCTCTTTATATATGCTTTTCTTATCTTCTTAATCTTATCTCAATCTATCCTTAATTAGACTGAAAAAATAATAGTAAACCACTCTGAGAGTGAAGTGTTACTTTCTTCTAGAAAAGCTTAAAATTCTAAGGCATGACTTGATGGGAAGACTTGCTTGGAACTTCATAAGAAAGGAAAGTAAGTGAAACAAAACAAATCAAGTAGCATATTTCATTTAGTGAGGCTTCAATGATTATTTTACTCCCCCACACTGATCTCCAAGAAAGAACTTTCCTAGAATTGGTGTTTCCACCTACCTCCATCTATGTGTGTGTCTCTCTCTCTATATATATGATATTATAAATTTGTACACGATTAATATTTTAACAAAATTGATTATTAGATTTAACAATATAATCATATTTGTTATATACGTAAAATTTCGAATCGATCCGACATCTTTATCATGTCAATTGAAAATATTATCTTTTTTGTTTATTTAAAACTTTATGTATATGATATATATGAACAGAGCATGAAGTACAATTATCTAATTAAATAAATATATATTGTATAAAAAATTATAAAAACGTATCCAATTAATTTAAGTATTTATATATGTATGTTATATATATATATATATATATATATATATATATTATCAAAGCCGAAGCACGATAGTAGTGCACATTTCTTTACTTATAGCTCAGCAATTTTGGTAGCACTATCACCATCATCAAGGGGTTCCTGGTAGTTTCTTGATGTGAGCTATGGCGGCTAATAAGAGCAACTATATTGGGTCGTGAATTGAAGAGTGATTGAATTACCTCCAAATTTTCAAGTTTTTATCCAAAAAAGGGCAAAATCTAAAGCTAGCTATAAAGTTCCAAATGTCAATTTCAATAAAAAAGCAGAAGAAATTATTCAGCTGCAAGACCTAATAAAGATAACTTGTAACACCAAGAAATCACTTGGAAAGAACCTCATAAAAAGGAAATTAAAGCAAAATATTATCTTCATAATAGTCAATGTTCCTGCACTATAGGAGCATTGAATCTAGCTACAGGATATGAATGGAAAAAGTATATATGAGTTGTAATAATATCTTTGTCAATATTTTGGAAGTACTTCCTCATTTGAGAAAGCTTGTGATCTCAAAAACAAATAAGTATTGATATTAAAGTTTATCAACCTGAAATTTTATTCAACTAATTCATTTGGTTAGTTTTTAAGAGTTGATTTCAGTAAATTTGGAATTTAAATTTCAACGTTCACTATTTTTTTTTATCCTTGAACTAAATTCCTATTTCTAAAACAAATGATGAAGTACTCATCTTTTAATTTTGTTTTAGATATCAATTTAGATATAATATTAGGTATTTAAATTGCGGTTTTGAAAATATTTTTGATTGTGTTGCAATTGTAAAAATAACGAATGTTATTATGTTCAATTGCAATTAATATCAATTATGAATATTGATAATGGACAAAATTATAAAATAATAACTCTAACTTTATTTTACAACTATTTGTTGAAATCCTGATCAATATATATTAGAAAATAGAAAAGAATGAGTTAATTTATATTATATAGCCTTTGGTCAATATATCAAAAAAGGGGAAAAAAGCAATAATATAGCTGGAAAATCTGTTAATGGTGCTATCTAGTTCTGCCTCGTTCATGGTTAATGGTTTTATGACGGAGAAAGTGCCTTAGCTAACAACTCCATTAGTATTATTCTTTACTCTCTGATTTTGGTCCTCTGATTTATATTTTGATGCTAATCTCTCCCTTCTGTTTTCCATTAAGTACAGTGCTTTTTCCTCTTTATACCTACTCTCTCTTTGTTCATTTTAACTGTTATTTCCATTTCATTTTCCCTCATTTTCTTTATTTACGCTCATCATTGACATTTATACTATGCAGATTTTTTTTAAAATATTTATATCTAATATTTATGTTAGAATCATATTAGACAAAGGATAAAATTCTTTAAATTTATAAAAAATAATAAACTTATTCGTACGAAAATATATTTGTATCCAGTACTTATCTATATTCGTTTAAGATAAGATTGACACTTAACTACTCCCAAGACCTGCAATGCCTTTTGCCGATGGAAGTCTGGATTGAATTTTCATTTGTATAATCGCAAGTTTTCCAAGCTTGCAAACTTATCAATTGGTTCAGTAAAGTCCACATGTCAATTTTCAGTAATTACTATTATACATGTACCTATACATAAATATGTATATTATATATATATATATATATATATATAATCCAGCTGTTGATATGGACTTGATTCTGAGAGACTGTTGAGACATTCAGTTCATCTGTATGAAAGCATTTGCAAAAGAAAGTCAATGATGCTACCTAGAAGAAGACACAAATTGGAAAGAAATGTAATAACATTTTATCTTTAGTCAAATGCATGCTAAATCAGATAAAAACAAATTAACCTAGAAAATTAATCCAGAACTCGGAAGATATACCAACAATTTTCTAAAAATCTAATCAAGATTTTGATTTTAAAGTTTCCCCAGCCCCAGCACAGAGATAAGTCACCAAAATAATGAGCTGGCCAGACCTAATTTCATTGTTTTTCTGATTGTCAAGCGTAGGACAGCCTTTTACCACACATGGTCGGCCAAAATATCTGCATCCATAGATGCGGAATGAGATTTATAGTCATGGATAATGGGTTTGATTGTCGGACACTTATCAATTTTTTTAAAAAATTTAAATTAGATTAATTCAATTCGCATTAATATTTAATTTTAAAAATATTTTATTAAAATTTAATTATTAAAATTTATTAATATTAATATAAAATAATATTTTAATTATATAGTGAATAAAAAAATAAGTTTTTAAATTAGCTTAAGTCTCGCTTAACTTGAGTCTAGACAAAAGGAAGTCAAAATTTTCACTATTACCTACTTCATGGATATATCTATTTTAAATATTCTAATATTTTTTAGAGAATATTTTTAATTGATCGACAATATGAGATAATAAATTTAACCTAGTTACTTGAATTTTTTATTATAACTAAAATACTTTTATCTAATATTTATATTTGATATAAGATTAAAGTATAATCTTTTAAATATGTAAAAAAACTTTGAAACAAATGAGTTTATCCACGTTAAAGACATAGCTTATTTGATACTCATCCAAATTAGGGTAAGAATTAATTGGTTTTTAATTATTTTCACTAAAGTATGTCCCAAATACCAAATGTCTTTTACATGGTGTGTGTGAAAGAAAGAAAATGGGTGTCAAATGGATATTACTTTGGGTTGATAATGACAAACAAAGAGCAAAAATTAGGATCATAAATTAATTCAACGTTAACATTGGAGGAGACAAAAGGAAAAGGCGAACCCTTTCGTTTCCGTTAAGCAAAAGAAGTGGATCTGGTTTTAACTATGGAATACTTTGGTTTATGAACATTTGGCAAACCTACTTCCTTTTACTCTTTAGATGAGAAGAGACCCCAGATTTCAATAAAGGTTAATTAATTAGGTATCAGAGATCAAATCGAATTAATTTAAATAACAAAAATTTTGTTTGTTTAAAGTATGAACCAACTTGATTTGTTAAATCTAAAAAATCAAAATTATTATTTAAAATATATAAAAAATTATTTATTTATTAAATAATAATTTGAGCTAAATTAACTTATCTAATTTTGAAATATCTTGTCCCAGGCTTGACTTAGGACATGTCTAATGCTAATTTGCTACGCTATATTCCTGTCTCCTTCTTTGTTTCCTAAAGTCTCTCTGACAAAAAAGGTTGAGAAAATAATAATTCATGCGAAATTGTCTTGTAGGTCAATAGTGGAGATTTTCAAGTTTATACTAGGGTTAATAACGTGATACACTCGTTAGGATATATTTAAGAAAATAATAAAATTAATTGTAAAAAAAATAACTTATAAAATTAAAATGCTATATTACTATTGCATGAAAACCTACCTCATAAATCAATGCTTTTGGTACTGCACAATTTGACAATTAAAAAAAAAAATCCAAAGTCAATGTTAAAAATCGGATTGAATTGATTGATTGAACCACAAATTAATTTAGTATATATTTTAAAATTAAAATTTTTTTAATTGTTAAAAAACATAAAATCAGAAAAAAACCCAAAAAAGTAAAAAAAAATCAATTCTAAATTATTTATATATATATTTTAAAAATTATTGTATATAGAGATATTTGAATCTTTAATCTCGTGATTCTATATAAAAATACAATTTAATCATATAAATATATTTTTCATTAAGTATTCATTATATTTAATATTTAAATTTCTTATTTAATATTTAAATTTTTTTAACGTAACTAATTGACTTAATTGATTAAACTTATCGACACAATGAATTAAATAGCCAAAAATTTTATCAATATGACTTCCGATTTGATCTTATAAACGTTGACTAAAATAATAAATAATAGAGTTTGCTTGGACATCATAATGGGCTTACGAGTCTCATTTTTAGCCCAGAAACAGTATTATTCAAAGTCCATGATTAAGAGTGGGGATTGCGGTTCAACCTTGGCTTTTGCCTTAAGCACGCAGAGCAATGAACAAGGAAAAAAAAAAAGGAAAAATAAATGAATCAAGTCAATAACATCATTAAATCATAAAGATATATAAAGTTATCCCCTTCAATTGGAGGGACAACTTTTGATAAGTATAGCCAATTCCTTGTCATTTATTAAAAATTGCAAACAAAATAAAAAATTTTTGTATTCATATTTTATTCAAGTTATTTTTATATTATAATCAAATTTTATATAATATATATAAATTTTAATATGTTATAAATTTAATACATTTGTTTCATGTTACTGTTATTTTTTTTACTATTATTATTATTATTATTATTATTATTATTATTATGTTTTTGTTATTTTTCATATCGTGTTTGTTTCATGCTAAAAAATTGTCAAGTCTATTTGCCATTATTCAAATAACTCTTAATTTTATATCATGAATGTTTTATATAAATTTTGACATATCTGTGTATTTATGCCATGGTCATATTATTTTTTTCGTATCATGTCATATTTTAGTTATTTTTTATGTCATGTTCATTTGTGAAACTATTTAAATAATTCATAATTTTATATCACGTATTGTGTAATGATTGATTCTTTAATTTTTTTTAAAAAATAATTTCATATTATTGAATAAAATATTATCGTATTGATAAATTATCGATAAAATTAAGATATTACATAATAATATGAGCTATGTTGATGTAAATAATTAAAAAAAATTAGGCATTGAAGCGAAAGAAAAAAATATTATGATGATTAAATTGTAAAAAAACTATCTTCAAATGATGTTATAAGTTATGAGTTATTATATGATAGTTATTAGCTTTATATTTTATTATTTTTTATTTTTTAATAAGAAAATAAATGATGGATATCAGTATAATCTAAATGATATCCATTTTATTTTTTACAAATAATAAACATATAATAAAGTTGACATATATTTGTGTTATTATTATATATTTTACTCTAAAAGTTATTATGAAATTGTGATATTTTACATAATTTATCATAATAATTTAATTTTAACTCTATATTTATATTATTTTTTTGGGTTATAAACGCATTAAATATATTATTAACAACAATAAAATTAAGGTAATATGAGAATTCAAACACTAGTTATTATTGAGGAGCAGGGCTAGGATTTGAAAATCCCCTGCAGATTTATTAATTGGCTAAAGGCATATATTGCTACACCAAAATTCTCTGTACCTAAAAATGGTGGCTTAATGGGTTTCTTTGGAGGCAAAGGAGTTGGACAAGGAGATTCTTTATCTCCATATCTTTTTTTTTTCTTGGTTTCAATTTTTGATTTTTAAACTTGAATCATGCTGGCTTGAATAGGCAGTTTGGTTATTAATGCCATTCATTAATGATATTAAAGAATAGGTTTTTGGCATTCATTCAAATCTTTAATGAGCTTCGACATCATGGCTGGTGTCAAATTGAAGAATAGCAAGATTGGGGTTTTTACAACAGGTGTTGATCCTCTTTTTGGGAAATCTAGCACAGTACAGGCTTTCAGCTTGGCCATTTGCCTTTCAAATATTTAGACGCGCCTTTAATAATTAGTAGGATGACTAATTGGCAATGTGAACCATTTACCCAATAATCTCAGCCAAGGATCAATAGTTAGGTGTCCAGATTTTTTTTCCAAGAACCACAATATTCGGTTGCCACATTAGATCCCGATTATTTTAGAATCGAATTGGATCAGACTCCAAATAAAGAAGCTCTATCAATGCCTATTTTCTCCATGTTGATGCAACAATGGAAGTTAGATGATACTTGACGCCTATCGATTCTTCAAGGAAGCATCTGCGAGATGAAAAGTAATAGAATAATAAGTCCTATGTAGCTTAAGATTAACTTACTTTTGAATAAGCATTTAGCTAGATGGTTATATCTATACGTGTGTACCGTCACATATGGGTAAAACACTCCATTTACAAGATATAAAACTAATACTTTAATTAGAGACACCGAATTTCTTTTCACTCAATCCAACAAGCATTGTTACAATACACTGCAATTTGGTAAAATCTACACTATTTAGAATTGAAAATTTTTAGGTGTTCACTATTCATCTTGCCAAGGAGGGTTAATAAGCTAAATCAAACGAGTTTTGCTTTTTTCATGAAAATGAAGAGAAGGATTTGCAAAAGGTGCAAAAAGTGAGCTGGGATCTTGTTTACTATCTTAAGCACGAAACAGGGTTTTGGGGCTGAACCATATTTAAGGTTTGGAATATGGTTTGTATATCTTGAAACGTATTTGGACATTCGGGTTGCCTGGGTGGATTCAAGCATATTTGTTGAAGTTGCATAGCTTTTAGCAGGTTTAAACTCTTAGAATAACAAAACCTGATAAATTCATGTATTTTTATTTTATTTATATATTTTATCATATAATAATTATATTTAAATTATTTATATTTATATAAATTTTAATTAATTAATAATTTATATTTTATAAATTTTAATACATATATTTATATTATATCGTATTTTAATTACTCTATTTATATCAATTTTATATAATTATATATAATATTATTAAGTAACTTAATGGGATGATCTATTTTCGCGACGTTGACATAAAAATTACATAAATTTACAAAAGATTATAATAGTAAAATGTTAGACATTTTTTTTTCTCTTTTTTTAGTTTACCAAATATTTTAGGAAAAAATACATATTTTTCTTTTAATTTTAATTCTTCCAACTAAACATATCAATAATATTTTTTATTTTTACATTTTTCTATTTTTTATCTACCTACTATACTTAAATAATCTCTTGCCATGAAATAAATAATAACAACCAAAAATAAAAAATAAAAACCGGCAAAAATTGCAGGCCTCAATTTTTTAAAAAAAATAATAAATTACTGGGAATAAAAACAAATTTATTTCCACCGTTCGATCCACTTCTAAATTGACCGCAAATCAGTCAATCAACCTCTCGTACACTTATTCAACGGCCCTGATCTTCCGATCTTTGTTTTTTTAAAAAAAACTCCCCCAAATTGCGTACCAAATGCGGCAACTTCAACTGTAAAGCAAACCAACCAAAAACTTGGAAAAGAAATTATAATTATTATTTTTCTGATTTGAGTTCTCTTCTCAGAAATGGTTATTACTTCGATTTCAACGAACTGCCCATCTCTTCTTCGCTTCTCAAACAACTCGAAGCAATCTTTTCCTTTACCCCGAAATCCCGTTTCTTTTCGGTTTTCACGATCCAGTCTTGGCCGTGGAAAACCCCTTTCCATTCGAGCAACAGCCATTCCAGTGGCGCCTGCGGCGGAGGGGCTGGCCCCGGCTATTACGTTGACGGATAATGCGTTGGAGCACTTGAATAAAATGAGAGCAGAGCGTGACGAGGATTTGTGTTTAAGAATTGGGGTTAAGCAAGGTGGGTGTTCGGGCATGTCCTATACGATGGATTTTGAGAAGCGAACAAATGCTAGGCCCGACGATTCTATCATTGAATATAACGGATTTACAATCGGTGAGTTTTGACACTTTTTTTTTATCACTTGCTTTGTTAAATAAAATGTTCTTTACTGCATTCTAATTTCATTCGAAAGAAAGGCCGGATTAATGTTTTGATTCTAAGATTTTTTTTTTGAGAAAAAATCGTGACTTAGAAAGAAATCTTAGAACACTAATTTTATCAATACAAGAACAATAGGACAGGCAGATTAATTAAGTAGTATAGTATGCTTGAGAGATTTCTCCAGGGAAAAAAAAAACTGCGAATTTGATTGAATTAAGATCCCAAGTCCGAAAATTTTGGAAATTCCAACTATGTAAGAATTGTAACATAAATAACTCCAAACAGCTTGGGAAGGATTACCATAGCAGAATTATGATAAAAATAATTGTTAACCTATGAGTAGAGTAATATGCTAGGAACATTCTACAAATAGCTAAACATTACCAATTATGAGGACAAGTTCGAGGCTAAAACTAAAACTAAGGCCTAAGGGTGTGATTGAATGGGGTATTTAGACGGTTTAAGGGAGGATAAATTGTGGTTTTAGGGATGGCAGGGTTTAGGAATGGCAGCCATTTATTGATTTTGTGCATTCAAATAGTAGCTATCATTCTTTCTGCTGCAAACAATACTAATTATGAGAACAAGTTCGAGGTTAACTGTAAAACTACTGCCTTAGGGTGCGATTGAATGGGGTATTTAGACAGTTTAAGGAAGGATAGATTGTGGGTTTAGGGATGGCAGGGTTTAGGAATGGCAGCGATTTATTGAAGTTTTGTGTTCATATAGTAGCTATCATTCGTTCTATCTTTGCTATTGGATTTTGTAGGTTAGCTTTGATGGATCGTTCCCCTCAAAGGGGTTGTTACCTAAGTCACTATTTCCTTTGTTTAGTACCCATTTTGAAGGAGTAAGACCCTGGAATTGAAAACCCTTTCTCCTGTCCTTGTCACTTATTTCGATGGCCCTATCCACCTTTTCAGAATACCAGATCAAGAGATGAATTAGCGGATCACAGGGCTAAGTTGAAGCATGCAATTATTTTCGATATAGCTTTCCGGACGAAGAATGATTCATGAACATGAAATCGAAATGAATTCTGATTTTACTTAGAAACTATTTAGGGCGAAAACCAAAGGAATGATATGGTTTTTGATTTTTTTTGGAAATGAGAATGGAATTTGGGTTTCAGATTCAAATAAGGTTTCTTAACTGAGGGATTTGAGTTAGGTATCAAAATTATGGATTTTATTTTATTTTTCTTATTTTACATGAAATCAAATTTTATCTATTTGAATTTTATTTTTTTCTTTATACTTTTTTTTTCAAAGTTATTTAGTGTTTTTAAAGTGCCATATGTACAAAACAATTGCATGACATCATTTTTTTTTATCATTTGGTGAGTGTCTTCCAAACACTGCCATAAATCTTTCTTTGTCTTAACAGTCTTTATTTGTTATAATTCAAAAAAGTTGAAACCTTAATAGATTGAAGTAAAAGGTTTAATCCCGATCCACTTAAATGCTAATAGAATTGGTCCCAAATTGAGCATTTAGCCATGTTTCTATGTGCATTGGAGGATTTCCTGCAATAATTGGGAAGAATCATCTATTGAAAATTTGAAAATTGTAAATTTACTTTTCAGGATTGACAATGGCGCCATCTAATATATTTACATATTAGGTGCCTTATTGTTTAAAAGTTTCTATATGTGAATAAGAGGTTTTCTTTCCACGTACTGTTTTGCATGCCATATCTTACATCAGTTTTCTGATCATGAAGCACTTTGCATTTTTTCTCCAACAGCTAGACCTCAAAGAATTATAGGAGTAGCACAATGTCAACCCATTATGAGCTTTGTTTGGAGGAATGTAGCATCTTTGCATAACATGAAACAGGCTTATATTTCGTGTTTTCCCCCTTTCTTCAGATAATGTGAAGGATTATTGTTTTTCAGATATTTTGGTCTCTCTTTCTCAGTTTATTTCTGTGGTGGAAAACGGGAATTATAATCAATCCTTTTAACGTATGTTACTCAGACTCGCTACTCGGGTGTGAATGTCATATGGGGTATGAATGTGTAGGACATGGATACTTGAAGAAAAATGAATAGTCGGAGCAACATAGCTTTTAACATGACAATGTCTTAAGGAAATTAGAGTACCATTTGTACCACATTCTGATGTTATTCTCTCACTCTAGTGTCCATATGGATAAATGTTAGATTGACTTTGAAATGTCAAGGAGATTGTAACTGAATGAATCTGATGCTTTAAGAACATGCTCTTATTTCACTTTTCTTTGGCTGTACATGTAACAATTGGATGGTTGTAACTTTTAAGTTTGCTTAACTGACTCCCTTCTCTGCCTTTTTTTTTTTTTTTTTAAATTTTCCTTTTGCAGTCTGTGATCCAAAAAGTCTCCTCTTTCTATTTGGAATGCAGTTGGACTACAGTGATGCTCTTATCGGAGGCGGTTTCTCTTTCAAGAACCCTAATGCTACCCAGACTTGTGGTTGCGGTAAATCGTTTACAGCAGAAATGTAAAATTTATACGTACAAAGACAGTTGAAATATAGATAATAATAGTTATCCATTTTATGTATTACAACATACAAATTGTGTCTGTAAATCTTTCAAGTTTCAATGACTTAATAATTCTAGCACCTTTCATACCTTCTTTTCTCTGTTTTAGATGGAAGTATTCTTCATATGCACGTTATGCATTTAAGGGTTAGTTTAGCATTACTGTTGAAAAAAAAATTGGGTTAATAAAAATTTGGATAGGGAAAGGTTTATTTAAAAAGTGTGTTTAAAAGGATGTGGCTAAGTGTTCGGGATTATTGTGAAAAGACTGTTGTGAGAAATTAAAATGTAAAAAAAAAATTATTTAAAATAATAAAAATTTAGATATATTCCTAAATCTTGAAGCCTCAAAATAATAAAATAAATCCAAGTACTTTATAATCAGTTTAATATATTTTCTTTCTATGCATATACTAATTTACACCGCACACTTATGTGCGAACCTTTAATAAGTAAATAAAAATTATAATAACTTTGCCATGACATTTATAAAAAAAAAAATTCATGTAATTAAAAACTTTAAAAAAAATTTTTGTCACATAAAATTGATCATGAAACTTTAAAGAACATAATTTTTTTTTTTTCATTTCGGTTACATTTTATTTATATATTGGTCATGAAACTTGTATAGTTATTTATGCAAACCAAACAATGCAAATGCTCACGAGAATTTGAAAAAGTAGGGAAGAATGAGAGAAAGATGATGAAAAGGCTGAGCTGGAAGACTTTGATGATCCAGGAGAAGACGTCGACCTGGAATCAGATGTAGCTTGGAATTTCTTAATCATTATTGGGAACTGACAAGTCCCATTGGATGGATCCTGCTTGACAAGTTTGGCAAAACCTTGGAAATCACAAGCTTCCTTAGCTTGATCTTGCATTTGGTAGTACATGTTGAATGCAACCGAGGCGTTCAAGTCAAGACCCTTACCCGAACATGAAGCTCCGGGCACTATGGTTGTGCAATCGGTATTATTGCAAGCCCATGCAACTTTTACAGCCAAATCGTTTTGGTCGGCGGCATCCTTGTTATACACGCACCATTGCTTTTCCAAGTATGGAACATTTTTTGCACACACAAGTGACTTGTTCTGTCCTTTCCCTGAAAGATCCATTGGAAACTTAGGCTGTCCGTCAAAACCGAAAATTCCCCAATGCCTCTCAAACATTCCTGGATCAATACTCTTAAAATCTTCATCCAACAAAGAAAACATATACACATCAGGGTTCGTCTTCGGTCGGAGTGGGGTTCCAACGTTGCTCGCCATTTTCTTTAACAACCCATCGTAGAATCTCTGGGCATTTTGTTCCGTGGCGTAAACATTACCATCTGTCGGCCATCCAACTTCCCCGACAATGATTGGTAAGTCTGGGGTATTAACTGTTTTTAGTGCAGCAACAAGAGTATCAATATTGGCATCCAAAACATTATGATATTTAACACCATCGTCATCGAAAGCAGATGAGTCGTTGTTATCGAAGAACGCATATTCTTTGGGGAAGCCAGGATTTTGGTAGAGATTAAAGAAAGGATAAATGTTGATGATAAAAGCGGCATCATTTTCCTGGAGAAATTTGCAAATTTGGCCCATGAGATCGGCTATGTCACCCCGAAATATACCATCCGATGGTTTGTATGTCGGTGTCATGTAAACATCACCATTAAGGGGTGTTGATACTTTGATATCTTTTCCAACACCAGCCTCGTTCAGTGCCTTGAGAATGTTTTTCATAGCTGGGAATGTAGCGTTGGTGTACATACCATTGTAGCTATTCAGGAATGGTTCATTTCCTACGGCCACGTATCTGTAAAATAGTAAAAGCAATTAACAATTGCATCAACAAGATTTACCATTAATTATTTTTTTCTTTGATTGATTTAAGTACCTTAATTTTTTTATTAATTAAATACTATCTTCGCCATCATACATGCATGTTTAATCTGGACACTTCTATTTAGGTTCTTTTTCATGATACTGCTTTAGTCTATACTTTTAATTAATTTTGCCCGCTTATTTAATTCTAATAATTTCTATAGGCATATACTTAATCTTCTAAACAAATATGTAAAATAATATAAAATTAGAATGAGATGACAGATTAACCCCAAGAAAAGTGAAATCTCTTTCTAAAAGATGGTGTAAAATTTATAGATAATTCGTAATAAGTTTTATTTTTCATTTATAACTTTAAACGAAATTATACCTTTTAAAAAAAAATTCATTATCCATTTTTTTGATAATTAAAGGTAACAAATTAGTGAAAAATATAAATATAAGCGCCACATATGTCAATGGATGTGGCTTGATGGTATGCACATGTTATGGTCCACCACAATACGAGTGATTGTGAGAGAGATAAATGTTGTCCAAAAGTCAGTCATGTTAACTTCTGGTTTTTTTTTTTTCTTTTGAAAAAAAAATGCAATTTTGATTCCACAAAGAATAATGTTATTAATTTTAATATTGAATAGCTCTAGGATTTTAGCATTTTGCTTGCTACTTGGTTTATTATCCATCATTTTATTGCCTACATTTTGGCGTACAGTAGTAAACAAAAATCCTCCACTTTGCGTAATAAGGAAAATAAATTATAATTTCTAGAAATATTAAAATTAAATATCATTTTATAGATCGAATATCATATAAAATATTTTTATTAAAAAGGGAAAAAATAGTTAAATCATTGATTTTTAGGTGGCATTTTTCTTGTCGATATATATTTTTGTTTTTGTAAGTCATGTCAAGTATATAAATCATATGAATTGACAAGCGGAGTTGATGGAAATATTTTTATTAACTTTTTTACTTTAACAAAAGATAAGAGGTATAATGAATTCTTTTAATAGGTTACAGACGATAGATATAATTTTTTTTTTGCATGAAAATAAAAAATCGATATAAATGAATGAATTTTACTTGCAACGAGGGTTATTAACTTACTTGATATTGACACCCCTTTTACCAACATGCGCAGTTATATTTTCTTTGACCCAAGCCTGGGCTGAACTGTAATTCTCAGACAAATTTTGCAAATGAAGATTAGGGATCCCCACCATAACCTCAATGTCTGTTCGGGCTAGGGCATTTAGGATGAGAGAATCAGCATCGAATAGCTTAACCTTTTTAATGCCATTATCTTTTAACATATTAACAGCAATCTTGGGGTCTAATGAGTGCGATGCTATGGTGCCCCAATTGACACCAAGGTTTTGTGTTACAACACTTGTAGGGACCAATATCAATACACATGCCCATAGGAAGACCGTGGCTTGAGCCATTCTGGAAGCCAGTTCAAGGAAAGTTCGGCCTATTGTGTCAAAGAAAAAGAAAAACTATGTTTTTTTTTTTTTTTTTTTTTCTGTCTCCTGTACATTATGAAAGGAAAAACTTGAGATTTATAAGGGTTATTAAATGGAGGTTTCATTAGTCTTCCTGGCTGTATGAGAAATTAGAGGAAGTGGCCAGCTTTACTTGGTGATTTTTGGTTGCAGGAAGTTAGCATACGAAAAACTTCGTAGATGCCGTTGGCAGCCTCACTGGTTTTCTAATATTAGTTTTGTGTAGAGATATGCACAAAAGCGATAGTTTAAAGCAGAAATGTTGAACAATAGATCTACAAGCTGCAAAAGTACAAATTAATTTGGAGTCGGACAATGTTGCTCATCCCTTTCCTATGTATGCACTGTATTATTTTGATTTTCCACAAAACTTAAGAAATTTTATATTAAATTTTGATTTTGTCTCTACTAATATAAAAAAAATAATTAAGTTAATATCACGAGTTAATTAAGCACTCAATCTTTAAAATTATTTAAAAAATTAAAAAATTAATAATAATAATATAAACTTAAGATAATTATGATTTTTTTCTAATTTAAAAAACTACTCACTAATTATTTTCTTTTAAAATATTTTTTTTACGTATATTTTTTCTCAACCACCCACCTCTTTCTCCTCACTTCCTAAAATACTGCAAAATTATCCAATCATTTTACTTTTAAAACAACACCCGCTTTCTAATTTAAAAAATTAATAATAATATAAACTTAGGATAATTATGATTTTTTTATAATTTAAAAAACTACCCACTAATTATTTTCCTTTAAAATATTTTTTTACTTATATTTTTTCTCAACCACCCACCTCTTTCTCCTTACTTCCTAAAAAACTACAAAATTATCCAATCATTTTACTTTTAAAACAATACCTGCTTTTAAAAGAAAATACCTATATTTTTTTATATATTTATCTATTAATCTTTCTTTGAAAAATAATTTTTAAAAAATTATCATTTTTTAACCCACACAGTAAGTGTGCTCAAATTCTAGTTAATAATTAAATTTATTTACTCGAATTATCTTTATTTTGAAAAAAATAAAATCAACATTAAAAATGAAAAGTAACGATAATTTTTTTTCTTTTTTACGTTGAAAAGAATTGTGTGTTTGAAGTTTCCAAGGATGGAAAGTGGGTTTGATGGTTCCTCTGAATTTTAGTTCAATGATTTCTTGTGATGGAATCTTGAATGCATTATGGTTTTTAAATTTTGATTAGATTTTCTGCTGACATCTGAATTTGGGAGAAAGAGAAATTAAAAGAGAAAATAAAGAAGAGAGAGTGGAATGAGGAAAGTGTGAGAGAAAAAAACAAAGTAACAAAGTTTGACCTTTATTCTCAATTGAAAATGGTGCATCTTCAGATAAAAATCTACATATTGATTCGACTTAATTTTTGCGCTAACGACCCGGGCCTCAACTTGTGGACTGACTAGGCTCAATCACAAGATGAGTTCCATTTTGTCTCTCCTAATCCCACCGTTTTTATATTTTGTGTTTCTAGTTTATTTTTCTTTGTTTATTTTATTATTATTATTATTTATTTTTCATATTTGGTTAAACTTATAATTTTTATTTTATTTTTTAATCCTTTATTCTAAATATTTCTATAATTTTTTTGTAATTTTTATAAAAAATGTGCATTTATCATAAAATTTATAGTACTTGAAAATAAAAATATAGCACTCGCAACATCATATATATGAAAAGCTAACAATAAAAATATAATCATAACATATTTAAATATTAGATTTCAGTTTTTCTCTCTTTTTTTTAATCTTTATAATTTTATAATAATTTATTATGATTTTAAATTTTTAATAACATTTATCTTAAAAATGTCATGGACAAATTCTAATCTATGTTAAAAGCATATTCCAAAATAAACTTGTTAATCCAAAAAAAAAAAAACTATGTTACGATATATGAAATTATGAAATAAAAAACCTAAAGGACTGAACAACACTCTTACATGTATTTTTTTGGGTCAATAAATGATATATATATATATATATATATATATATATATATAGATTAATTGTAAAATTTATGTCTTTGTTATTGTTAGCATAAAATTTTTTTGGAAGATACAACTAAACGTGAAAATAGAAAGTAATCTACATATACAGTTTGAAGGATTTTAAATCAATTACTTCATTACCCAAGTTATTAGAAAAAATGATTTCTTTTTTTTTTTTTTTCAAAAAGGAAAACTATAATTTAAGGCAAGAGTATAGTCTCCAGTGCTTTCTTTCTCATGACTAATTTGGACAAAATTTAAGTAAGATTTCTAGTTCAAATTCGTGAGACTCCTAAAAAATTCAAATAAAAATTAACTTTTAAAATTGAAAATTTTTAGATTTGAAATCTTATCTTAAAGATAAAATCTATATAATTTTAAATAATTTGAATATATTTTGATTCCGTAATATTTAAATAAGTATTTTTGTTGAAAATTTTATCAAGTTTTCTCTATTTATGTGCATAGATACTTAATACTTTGCATTTTATAATATTATTGGTATTCTATTAATTAATTGATTTTTATTTTCAAAATTTATTAAAACATATTAAATTATTTATTTTATCTGAAAAGCCTAAACTGATGATATAGTTACAAATTGAAGTGCATGATTAAATGATATATTTAAAGAAATTGAACTGTAAGTTATCTTGCGGTTTGATTTAGTATCTGTATCTAATCTGGATGGAGAAAAAGTTTTAAAATTTTTTGTTTTATTATTTATTTTTATTTTTTAAGTAATATATTTAAAAGTTTGTTATGCACGTTGACTCGCGAATCAATTTTGAATCTATAGCAAATTTGCTCAAGAAAAAATTGAAATAAAAAATTATTTTAATTTTAATTTTAAAATTTTTGTAAAGGGATATGATTTGCAAATTAACTCACAGGTTAGTATAAGATTCGTACCAAAGCCGAACGGAAAAGAGTTTTAAAAAATAAATTTATTTTTAAATGGTATAATTAAAATGATTGACTGTAAGTTGAGTCACAGTTTGATTTAAAGTTCATACCCGATTCTAAATATAAAACTTAGATACATAATAATTAGTTAATAAAATTTAATTTAAAGCGAAGTTTTAATTTATAATAATTACAATTCATAAAAAAACTAAAATAAAATAAATCTAGCTAAGTGGGGGCATAAATCTAGTTTTGGGAAATTCAACTATTTAGTTGAGTTTCAAATTCCGTAATTTTCATTCTTTATAATACCAAATAAAAATACTAAAATTCTTTGCAATATAGATGTTCACATAAAAAATTTAAAGTTATAGAATGAAAAATAATTATTTTTCATCCAATAAAAAATAACCTCACACCACATCCATTAAGAAACCAATCCAAAATGAAAACTTAAATTTTAATCTATTGAGTATATATGTTGTTTTCGAATATCTTTACAATCACTAATATGCCAATTAGAAACTTTTCTTCTTTCTTTTTTTCAAATATAGAAACTCCGCTAATGTTATATTGAACTCTTTTTTTGGGTTACATTTTCTTTATATATTGATCATGAAACTTGTATAGTTATTTATGCAAACCAAACAATGCAAATGCTCACAAGAATTTGGAAAAGTAGGGAAGAATGAGAGAGAGCCGATGAAGAGGCAGAGCTGGAAGACTTTGATGATCCAGGAGAAGACGTCGAACTGGAATCAGATGTAGCTTGGAATTTCTTAATCATTATTGGGAACTGACAAGTCCCATTGGATGGATCCTGCTTGACAAGTTTGGCAAAACCTTGGAAATCACAAGCTTCCTTAGCTTGATCTTGCATTTGGTAGTACATGTTGAATGCAACCGAGGCGTTCATGTCAAGACCCTTACCCGAACATGAAGCTCCGGGCACTATGGTTGTGCAATCGGTATTATTGCAAGCCCATGCAACCTTTACAGCCAAATCTTTTTGGTCAGCAGCATCCTTGTTATACACGCACCATTGCTTCTCCAGGTATGGAACATTTTTTGCACCCACAAGTGACTTGTTCTGTCCTTTCCCTGAAAGATCCATTGGAAACTTAGGCTGTCCGTCAAAGCCGAAAATTCCCCAATGCCTCTCAAACATTCCTGGATCAATGCTCTTAAAATCTTCATCCAACAAAGAAAACATATACACATCAGGGTTCGTCTTCGGTCGGAGTGGGGTTCCAACGTTGCTCGCCATTTTCTTTAACAACCCATCGTAGAATCTCTGGGCATTTTGTTCCGTGGCGTAAACATTACCATCTGTCGGCCATCCAACTTCCCCGACAATGATTGGTAAGTCTGGGGTATTAACTGTTTTTAGTGCCGCAACAAGAGTGTCAATATTGGCATCCAAAACATTATGATATTTAACACCGTCGTCGTCGAAAGCAGATGAGTCATTGTTATCGAAGAATGCATATTCTTTGGGGAAGCCAGGATTTTGGTAGAGATTAAAGAAAGGATAGATGTTGATGATAAAAGCGGCATCATTTTCCTGGAGAAATTTGCAAATCTGGCCCATGAGATCGGCTATGTCACCTCGAAATATACCATCCGATGGTTTGTATGTAGGTGTCATGTAAACATCACCATTAAGGGGTGTTGATACTTTGATATCTTTTCCAACGCCAGCCTCGTTCAGTGCCTTGAGAATGTTTTTCATAGCTGGTAATGTAGCGTTGGTGTACATACCATTGTAACTATTCAGCAATGGTTCATTTCCTACGGCCACGTATCTGTAAAATAGTTAAAACAATTAAAAATTCCATCAACAAGATTTACCATTAATTATTTTTTCTTTGATTGATTTAAGCACCTTAATTTTTTTATTAATTAAATGCTAATTTCAACATCATACATTCATGTTTAATTTAGACACTTCTAATTAGATTCTTTTTAATGATACTGCTTTATTTTATACTTTTAATTAATTTTACTCGCTTATTTAATTCAACTCATTTCTATAGACATATATTTAATTTTCTAAACAAATATGTAAAATAATATAAAATTGGAGTGAGATGACAAATTAATCCCAAGAAAAGTAAAATTTTTATCAAAAAAATAAGTAAAATTTTTAGACAATCCATAATTTTTTATTAATATTTTATTTTTCATTTATAACCTTAAAAAAATTATTAAAAAAATTCACTATCCATCTTTTTTATAATTAAAGATAAAAAATTAATGAAAACGTACATATAAGCACCACCTCTGTCAACGGATGTGGCTTGATATACACGTCATGGTCCACCACAACATGAGTGAATGTGAGATAGATTACCCAGAAGTCAATCACATTAACTTCTGGTTTTTTTTTTCTTTTGAAAAAGACGCACTATTGATTCTATAAAGAATAATGTTATTAATTTTAACGTTGAAGGGCTCTAGGTTTTTAGCATTTTGCTTGCTACTTGGTTTTATCATACATCATTTTATAGCGTACAATTTTATGTATAGTAGTAAAATTGTGTAAAAGGAAAATAAATTAAAATTTCTAGAAACATTAAAATTAAATATCATTTTATGGATTGAATATTGCATTAAATAGTTTTATTAAAAAAGAAAAAACAATAGTTAAATGATTAATTTTTTTGTGGCATTTTTCTCTCTAACTCATATTTTTATTTTTGTAAGTCATGTTAGGTATACAAATCATGTGAATTGACAAGTGGAGCTAATAGAAATATTTTTGTTAATTTTTTTACTTTAACTAAAGATAAAATGCATAATGAATTCTTTTGATAAGTCATAAATGTAACTTTTTTTGCTTGAAAATAAAATATAGATATAAGTGCATAGATTATGAATGAATTTTACTTGCAACAATGGTTATTAACTTACTTGATATTGACACCCCCTTTACCAACATGCGCAGTGATATTTTCTTTGACCCAAGCCTGGGCTGAGCTGTAATTCTCGGACAAATTTTGCAAATGAAGATTAGGGATTCCCACCATGACCTCAATGTCTGTTCCAGCTAGGGCATTTAGGATGAGAGAATCAGCATCGAAAAGCTTAACCTTTTTTATGCCATTATCTTTTAACAAATTGATAACAATCTTGGGGTCTAAAGGGTGCGATGCAATGGTGCCCCAATTGGCACCAAGGTTTTGTGCTACTACACTTGTAGGGACCAATATCAATACACACGCCCATAGGAAGACCGTGGCTCGAGTCATTCTGGGATACAGTTCAAGGGAAAATTCGACCAATTTAGTAAAGAAAAAGGAAAATTATTATTGTTATTGTTTGTGTTGTGTCTGCTATACATTGTGAAAGGCAAAACTCGAGATTTATAAGGGTTATTACATGTTGGTTTGATGAAGAGTTCCTGGCTGTGCGAGAAATTAGAGCTGTGACCAGCTTTACTTGGTGATTTTTTGTTGTAGGAAGTTGTCTGACAAAAAACTTCGTAAAAGTCGTTAGTAGCTTCACTGGTTTTCTAATATTAGTTTCGTTTAGCAATAATCACAATAATAAAAAAGTTTTATACAGACATGTTGAACAATAAAGCTACCAAGTGCCAACTACAACGTATAAAAATAATTTGGGGAAAAACATTAGTAGTTATTCTTATCCTATGTATACATTGTTTTATTTTGATTTTGCACAAATTTTAATAAATTTCAAATTAAATTTTGGCTTTCATTAATCATGAAATGGTTTTTGGCAAATTATTCTTATTTTGAAAAAAAAGTAAATATAATTCAGAATAATGAAAAAAAGAACATATATGTTTCTTTTTTAACTTTTCACATGAGATAGTATTTATGGGATGGAAAGACTATATTTTTGCAGTTATTTCTTGAAATTTAGAATTTTGGATACATTTCCCATCAAAATTATATGCAATAGATAATCACGATTGAGAAAATTAGAATGAAATGAAGAAAATATATGCTAAATACTATTAAAAGGGAAATATATTTAGAAACAAATGGGAACCAAAACATCAATATTATACTGGTTATAGTTTCGCAAATTTCTTAATAAAGTTCTACATATGATACACATTTGTATATTCTTAATAAAGTTCTACATAGGACATAGTTCAGCCCGGTTCAAGAAATTGGAAAATCTCCACAATAGAGGAGCCATCCGTCCCTCTTTTCTAGAATCCATATATCCCCATGAGAGAGCAGCCAATAAATCCTAAAGTTGCATTTGAAAATTTGGAGATGAATTTAGATTTTAAAAGCAGTATAAATTGTGTAATAGAATATATCTAAATTAAAATCTTTATGATTATTTTTATATTTATTGATTTCGTGATGAATTCAAAATACTTATAAATATTTATAAATTAGAAATATATGCCTATATACCTTTTAAATATATGATTATATTAAATTTTAGTTAATTTATATATATGTATACTTTTTCTATAGTTATATAGCAAATGGTATTCAAATTCAAAATTTTAAATTTATGTATCCAAACGTAGCATAAAGTATATTAAATGTTAAATCTCTTATTTCTTGTACTTTTATACTTAGATTTAGTCTCTACACCTACTATCAATTAATTTTATAACATAGCATTATGATTTTGGTTCTATTCCATTATTGTTTAATGTTTCTTTTCAAATTAGTCATGTGATAAGTTTTTCTATCTTTACTTATACCTTATGAATCTTATTAAAGTGATATTATCTAATATTCACTAAATTTTTAATTGAATTTTCTATGATATTATATTCGTGTTGAATTTTTCACTTGCTATCAATTGATTATACCTTGTATGTTTATACATTGAATATGTGAGGTCAACAAGTTATATAGAAATACAAACAAAAGTAACTGTTAGACAAGTATATATTTCACAGTGATTTTAGGTGCAATGCAAAGTTCTGGGTTCAAAGAATGACATAAAAGATTCTCATATCACTACAAAGTAAGAGATTTTTAGGGAAGAGATATGAGGATGACCATAAAAAATATTCTCTCTATCTTGAATTTAGCAGTATTGAGTACAAATATTATTCCTAATTCAATAGTATTAGGGATGTCACTTCTCTCCATATCTTTTTAGAGATACAATTTTAGAGGATGATTATCATTAATGTTTTCTCCTTCCTAAAACTTTTAAAAATAGTTTTTTATCTTTTGAAGATAATTATTGATCATCTTCAATTTCTCTAAAATTTATAGTGCCCCAACTAATACAATCTAAAATACCAAAAGAAATAAACATTCATGTAAGCATTAAACTCAAGTGAACATTAAAGGTACGTTTGATTCATTGAAATGGAATAGCTATTTTATTGAAATAGAATAATTATAGCAGTAGATTGATTCAGTGAAATATAATATTATTAGTTTCGAATCCTTGACAAAGAAAACTTGAATCCCTAAAGCAATTTTGTATTACGCTCAAGGCTAAAATAGCCATTTAGTAGGGAAATGTGAAATAACTATTCTTGGAGTTTTGAATAAGAAGGTCGGAATTAGTCATTTCATGGACTCATTATTTTGCAAATCAAATAATCGCATCACTGGAGCGTATTGAATAGTCCTGTAATGAAAGTTGTGCTTGTGAACCAAACATACTACAAATGTACTAAAAAAAATCACCTTTAGAAAAAGATTATGCAAAGAGATCTCAAAAGACTCCTTTTTTAAATGACAATAAAGATTTAAATATGACTTCAACATAATCTATGATTATTATTTAGTGGTTTTTGCTTTATTTGTTGTCAATATTCAAAGTTGATATTGACCACAATTAATCATGGTACTATTCATTACATTCTAGCTATAATAAATATAATGTGATCTACAATACATTGACATTTGTAATTTAAATCCTGAGCGAAATTAGTTGTAGCGATTCAATAGGCTGCGTGACAAATGCCTCTGAAAAAGAAAAACCAAGACAATTGCAGCTTTGGCAACTACTATAATTCTCATACATAACCCACGTCAAAAGTTCTTTGACTGGGTAACCGGCCAAATTTTTTTACATTCAATGGTTCAGATCTAATTTTTTGGATCTAATAGTCAAAAGTTCTTGAAGCTTATGGGAAATTTTCCTTAGGAACCTTATATTAAAATTTTCCGCTAAACAGGGCAGTTAAAAAAGAACAATGAGTAGGCCACCAAACCGGGATTCAAATTGTAATTGTGAATAAATTTTTAATCATGTTGTATTTATTATAAATATTAATATAATAAGTATTATAGTTAATAATTATGATAAATACTAACAAAAAATTTAAAATAAAAAAATTAAAATCACAAAATAATATTTGTAACTACGCACGAACAAAAGAAATACTCTAAAATTACTTTATCAATTAATGTAAAATTTTTACTATCACGAAAGAAAAAAAACTCTAAAATGCCACTCCAAATAAAAATATTCATGGATCAGGTCGTGATCAAAAATTTTTTTAAATTTTTTACTTAAGCTTAAAAGCCTAAGATATCATTTATAAATCAATAAAAGAATTTAAAAATATTTTTATACTTTTATAATTAAATTTAAATAAAATTTTTATTATTAAATAATAATTTAAATCGAAATAAATAAAATCAAATTAAAAAAAATACTTCTAAAGTTTAACTTTATCGGATAACCCAGTCATGTATAGCTCTTCTCCTTAACCAGGGGAGAGAAAGTGGGAGGTACGGCATTGCATTGCATGACATTACATAAGACGCAGCATGGGATGGCACGGAAGGAGTGTCTGCAAATTGGACACGATCCAGATATCTGGTAGATGAAATAAATATATCCCACTAGAATGTTAACCCGGCTTCTTCGGGATATTTTAATATTTTATATAAAAATAATTTTAAAAATATAATAATGGTATTAATAATTTATTATCAATTATTTTATAATATTTTAATTATTTTTTATTTGTGTGTTGTTGAAGGAGTAAATCTTTTATATAATAAGAATAAATAAATATATTAAAATTTATCAAAAAATTAAATTTAACATGTCAAAATTTATATAAATATATAATAGTTTGAATATTGTTATACTATTTGGACGATCGATTATTTACTTCATCTCCTATCAACTGTTTGCATCATCGCCCAAATAATCATCTCAAACAAAAGGGCTATCAAGCTATCTCGATGATTGCCAATATATGAGGAGACATTGATGTGATCATCTGACAGAAGCATGACCTTAGGGCTGACATCTTTTGAATGGCGGCTAACTGACAGACCCGACCATAAGGCACCATAGCCTAACAACTAACTCAGTACTAGCTGTCTCCTTGTTAAATCATCTAACACCGTGTACCTCAGCAATGCTGATAAAAGGGTAAGCAAACCAAAAGGTAAGGCAAATCTTTTTCATTATGGGCCTTCTGTGTTATATTAGCATCCGAAAATCCAGCAACAAACTTAACCATCGGAGAGTATCTCAGAGTACTAACTCCGGCACCTCTTTGACCCTTTCTGTGTTGCAGGGCCGCAACCAATCTCTCAGAAGGAAGGCATCAATAAATACGATTATGAAATGAAATATAAGGACATGATGACAAGTGACACAAGATTAAAAATTATTTAGATATTATCAATTAAACTTGAAAATTTTGAATAAATATAATTAAATAACATGACACAAAAAATAACATAAATATAAAACAACATGTCAAAATCTACGTAAAACGAATTATTCACGGGTCAAAGTTTATATAAATATATAATACATTAAATTGATTACGATATAAAACGTAAGTTGAATATGACAACTTATGGTACAAAATTAGAAGATATTGAATAGTATCAATAGACTCAATAATTTTAAAC
Organism: Adansonia rubrostipa; assembly: GCA_038381775.1. Classification (NCBI taxonomy): domain Eukaryota; kingdom Viridiplantae; phylum Streptophyta; class Magnoliopsida; order Malvales; family Malvaceae; genus Adansonia; species Adansonia rubrostipa. Next base: position 1,533,570 of record JBBYHM010000004.1, on the reverse strand, counting down.
ATTAAATAATTATACAGCATGAACAGAACGTGAAAAAAATAATTAAAATATAATACAATACAAAAAAAGAACATAAGATGAATACATAAATATATTAAAATTTACATAAAATAAATTATTAATTTATCAAAATTTATATAAATATATAATATATTAAATTTGATTTGACAAAAAATAACACAAATATGATATAAATATATAAAAAATTTTATAAAAATATTAAAATAAAATTTAAAAAAGTTGCGAGGGTAATCAAAGAAACAATCCCTGGGATTACTTTAATCCGTTGTTTATAGATGTTATATTTTTTTTTCAATCCAGTTCATATAGAAAAATGTGAAGATTACTCTTTTGTTGTGACTTCTGAGTTTGAATAAATAAAAGGAAAAGTGAAAGGAGATAGATTCTATAATCAGTGTATTTATATATTTTTTACTGTAATAATGGTGAAATGATGCATATATTAAAATTTTAATATATTTATTTATTTGTATTATATATATATTTTTTAATATCATATTATATTTTAATTTTTTATATTATTTTTATATCATATAATTTTATAAAGATAATGTATAATAAAATATTGGATATTTGAGATTATAAGGGCTGATTTTTTTACTTTGAACAATATTTAAATTCAAAAATTAAATTTATTTTTAACAATAAAATTAAATATAAATTTTTAAATATTAATTATTTAAATTTATTTTAATTTTAATTATTCGAATTCAACGGAGATATATCTAACCTAAACGTCCCACTCATTTGCTCCGTCTTTCACTTTCATTGCTGTTAAATGTCATGATGAATGTAATGCTAAAACCCAAAATGACATGACACCATTTAAAGCATAAAGATTATCAAATTGAAAATAATTTAAAATCAAATAATTCCTGCCTTAAACATAAATAATTAGAACTCAATATAGGCACGATTGTTTTCAACTCAAAATGATTTTATTTGCAGTAATTCAACCCAAATTCTCCCTAATTAGTTGAAATTTTGTTATCGCAAATAATTCAAAGCAGATGTAACTTAACTACTCATATTTTAAACTTCAATAAAAAGTAAAAAAAAATTAAAAAATATTTGAATGAGTATAAATGAACTTTGAACGTAATCAATCGAATTGAGTTAAATTTAAAAAAGTTTATAAATTATTAGTATTTTATTTTAGACGCAATTCGACTTAGATAGCTCTATCTTTCATTAAGATTCTTTTTTTAGCCAGCATTGAAAATATATTTGTTTATAATTTATCAGGGATGGTTGTGAAAATTTTCTAATTTATGTTATCCAAAAAAGTTGTTAATTAAAGCGAAAATAGAAAAAGTGTTTGGACGTACGGTGAGAAAAAGAGGTTTAGGGAAAAAAAAAGAAAAAAAAAAGCTCAGTGTATTTACAGTCGATTAATTCATTTATACTGACAAATTAAAAAAAATAAATTTGAGATAATCAGGTTAGGTCCTACTAATAACTATATATATATATATATATACATATGTATATATATGTATATATATATATACTATTCGTAAATCAAATGATATCATATTTTTAAAATTTTTGAAAGTAAATAATTTTATTTTTAATAATACGACATCATTTAATTCACTATTAATATGTTAATTTATATATTGTTAGTGCATCAAATATTTCATAAAAAATTATTTATTGAAAATGTGGTTTGGCTTAATTTGAAAAGTTCATTTTATTGATTAAAACTTTAAAAAATTATTTTTATATCAATATTTATATTTTATAATTAAATTAAATAATTTTATTAATTAATAGTAATTTAGATAAAATTAGATATAAATCAAAGTCTAAAAACATTTTCAAAGCCCAAATCAAATTGAATACACCAAACCCAACGGGTAACTAGATTTTTGAATATTATTTAAATACACCAAACCCAAATCAAAAAACCTAAGAACTTATTGGTTGGTGAGTTTTTCTAAAAATCAAGTTAACAGGTACTTATAAAGTGATCAATATTATTTAAATTAAAAAAATTTTTTTAACTTTTCGTATGATATTTTACTAAATTCAAAAAATATATATTAATTATAATTTTTATAAATATATTTTTAATCAATATCCTTAAACACATATTAACGTTTAAAAAAATGCAAAAATAAGTAACTAATTGGGAACCTAGAAGTAGTAAGGTAATAGGAAAAAGAAAGAATAAGTGACATGATGATCACCTATAAACAGAGACAAAATAAAATGATGAAGTTTGCCACTCCACTCCCCAGTTAGGACCCATTAAGTAAATAACACTTATATATAGATATATATATATATATAATATAACGATATTTAATTAAATTTAAATTTTGAAAAAAAAAAAATAAAATTCAAAAGACCCCAAAAGAGGGTCACTGCAAATTATATGCTTGATGTTATTCTCTAAGTACGTAGCATTTTGACGTCATGACAACGTTAGTCCCACGCCAGCTTCAACAGCCCAACTAAAAAAAAAAAAATGGAAAAACGAAAAATTACTATTGCTTTTTGAGACTCGAGAGTTAAATGTGTTAACTCTTTGCAAATTTGAATTAATTTTAGTTTAACAAAAAGTTTACTTTTAGTAATTAGTATCAACAAAATATTTCTTTATAATTTAGTCAATTTTTTAAAATTAGAATTGAAAAATATCTTAAAATTTAAGGATAATGTTAACCAGTGCTTTAATGGGCCAAAAATTAAAAATATATATATGATTATTTCAATTTTTTAAAATTTTATTAAAATAATTGATTAAATATAAAAAAATTTTTAAAAGGGATAAGTGAACCCAAAATTTAAAAATTGTATTATGGGTTCTTTTAAATTGTTGTAAATCCTATATGTTTTTAAACTGTTTTTCTAAAATGTATGTTTCGCTGTCTAAAATATATATATATATATATATATATATATATAATGATGATGTTTAGATTTTAATGTACGAGCGGTTGTGCGATTCGTTGATAAGGTATTGGATTTTTTATTTTGACATCTCCATTATCTAATAAAAAAATAAAATTCTAACACCTAGTACGTAGTTCTTTTTTTCAATTGATTCTTAGGTTTTCTTTTTTTTTTCCCGAAAGAAAAAATCTTTAAATGTGGTATTTGAATTAATATAATATATATTTTTATATGTAAGTTAGAGATATACTCATAACTAAAAGCGTTTATAGGCTAAGTCATGGTCTAAAAAAATTTTAAAGATTTTTTTGGCTCATTTTCGGCTTAACCCAATCACTTATATAATCCATATTTATTATTCATAATTAATAAAAAATTTAAAAAATATTTTTATTAATATTTATATATTTTATAATTATATTAAAATAAATATTATTTTTATAATTATTAAATATCAATGTAAATCAAATCAACTTAAATTGGTAAAAAATCTATCTAAAATTTAATTTAAATAGCCTGAACCTACTAGGCCAGACAGTTGCCCAACCACCTAATAGCTCTATTCATAACTTTCCTCTCAATATCGTATTCTTGCATTAGATAATGATAATGGGAACAATAATATTGGTTTTTACTCGTTACATGCATGAAATATTGCAAGCCAACAAATTAATTGTTTTGGACTCTATTTCATAAAAATATATATATACGATTGAAAATGGGGAAAGAAAAAAAGAGAAAGAAAGGAAGAAAAAGAGATGCAAAAGCTTTAAATAATTGGTACTATTTTTTTATCATGGATTGTAAAAGAAAATAATAATTTATATATATATTTTTTGAAATTTCTTCAAATTTACATCAAAATGTTTACAAAATAAGCAAACTTCATGTAGCCCTCTAGGATAGCATATAGAATTTTTCATTTTAATTATTTGAGAATTAATTCCATTAACATTCTCCCTTTTTCACTCGGCATAGTTAATACTATTTTCCTCTCGATAAATTAGAAGCTTTTCAGCAATGCATGTAAGAAGGAAATATTAAGAAGTCATAATATCCAAAATTTGATTCTTCAAATTAATCTCCATCCCCCAAGGAAAAACCAATTAAAAATATAAATCAAACAACATCTAATTATTTTTTTTTCTTTTGCATGCATGATATAATATACATATCATTATAGGCTCCTTTTGCTGAAGAAGTTTCTAGTCAAAAACTACAACCTTAATCTATAACATGTCTATCATTTTTAACCCATCATGTGCCTACGCTCATTAGTTTTTCCAAAATATAAAAGTTGATAATTTGACCTTAAATTTACTATCAAAACTGCCACATTAACATAAATTGTTGAATAATAAATAGATATAATTAATCCTATTGGATATTATTTGCTTAAAATCAAAATGATGATGGCTAAGGTATGGTCCACAAGGAATATTTTACTTAGGAAATTAAGACTTGGAAAAGTAATTAACTACCAAAAGTATTATTATTATTATTATTATTATTATGATGTTAAATTGAAGAGATGATGATAACAATATAATGGAGGTGGGTTTGGAATTTGAGAAATGGTGGGTAGAGAGAGATGTGGGGTTGTGTTTTGATTTTGTTTTTGGTTTTTGGAGGATGGAAGTGTATATAAAAAGTGAAATAGCAAAAGCTTGGAGTTTTAGGAAAAAGGTTAGGAGCTTTTTCTTTTTCAAAAGTCAACAAAGCCTCTTTCACCGATCATAATGATACCAAAGCTGATTTGCATCCAAGCTTCATCATCATTGCCATCGATATTTTCTTTATTTTTCTTGTTAAAGAGAAACCCTAGAAAATTAAATTAAATTATACCCACAAAAGAAATCCGCAGAAAATGACTGAAATATATATATATATATATATATATATGATTATGACGAATTACTTAAGGATTTATATTGGAGTTTGAATGATGTTATGATCGTTGTCTCATAGTTTTTATTTTTTTGTTATCGATGTGTAAATGATTAGTGGCTTATAATGTTAAATATTATAATTGAGAATTATATGTAATTATAATTTATGAATAATATTTTTATAAATAAAAAATTATAGAATATCCTAAACTAACAAATTAATTAAAAAATTTTATAACTTTAATTGTTATGTTTTTACAGTAAAATGTGCGAAATAAAAAAAATTACAATCGGAATGATTGCAATAACGTGATAACATCTGTTACATCTGCAACCATATGAACATAATTAGAAACATATCCACAATAGCAATTTAAATTAATCCATATATATATCACTTATTATTATGCTTAATTATATATTTTTCATCTATTATTTTATACATCACACATATTTTCTTTTTTTACCTCGTAGTGTAGGTGTAGCCAACTTTGATGACAATAGAGGGTTTTTTTATACGAATATAGATAAATTTTTTTTATTTCCTAATATGTGCCATTTTTAATTTAATTCTTAAAATGTGCATTTTTTTATTTCGCATTGAGAACTCGCCGACTGCGGTGGCGAGAAAGCAATTATGATGAGTTGACGAGTTCTCAACGTAAAAACTTCCCATCTCTTACGAGTTCCTCCTTGAAGGAAAAATTATAAAAAAGTAAATTAACAAATAATTATTAAATAAAAATAAAAGCAAAAAAATAATTTCAAAAGAAGGAAATGATATTTATTAATATTATTAATAAGAAGATTGAAATTATCTATCTATCCCTCTTTGATCTGCTAATCGATTATTTCCTATATATATTTTTACATAAATTATGTATAAATATATAAATTATCTATCGTGTCAGAAGGAATCTAATTTTTCATATATATGTTACATCTCTCGAATTCTAAGAAATTTAGTCATTAATCAAATATTATCTGTCGTGTCACAAGAAATCTGATTCTCTATACATCTGTTACATCTCTCGGGTTCCAAGAAATCTATTAGTCATTAGTTCAATATGATATAAACTATTAACTTTAAATGGTATAAAAACATGTTATATAAATAATAAGAATACAGATAAAAATAAAAATTATACAAGAATTGAACATATATATTGGATAAATGATAAAAATACATATTATACAAATAATTGAACGTGAAAGATGTGATACTGCATGGGGTATCGAATTTCTTCTGACATGATAGAAAAAAAAAGACTAGTACCCACTAAATTTTTGAAAACCCAAAAGATATGAAAGATGTATGTTTTAGAACCTGAAAGATGTGACATATGCATGGGGTATTGGATTTCTTCTGACATGATAGAAAAAAGCAGACTAATGCCTAATAAATTTCTTGAAACCTGAAAGATGTGATATATGCATGGGGTATCGGATTCTTTCTGACATGATAAAAAAAAAGAAGACTAATGCCTAATAAATTTTTTGGAACCTGAAAGATGTGATATATGCATGGGGTATCGGATTCCTTCTGACATTATAGAAAAAAAAGAAGACTAATGCCTAATAAATTTCTTAGAACTCGAAAGACATGACAGATGCATGTCTTAGAACCTAAAAGATATGACATATGCATGGGGTATCGGATTCCTTCTGACATGATAAAAGAAAGAAGAATAATGCCTAATAAATTTCTTGGAACCTGAAAGACATGACAGATGCATATCTTAGAACCCGAAAGATGTGACATATGCATGGGGTATCGGATTCCTTCTGACATGATAGAAGAAAGAAGACTAATGCCTAATAAATTTCTTAAAACCCGAAAGACATGACAGATGCATATCTTAGAATCTGAAAGATGTGACATATGTATTGGAACCCAAAAGACGTGACAGATGCATGTCTTAAAACCTGAAAGATGTGACATATGCATAGGCTATTGGATTCTTTCTGACATGATAGAAAAAAAGAAGACTAATGCCTAATAAATTTCTTAGAACCCGAAAGACATGATAGATGCATGTCTTGGAACCCGAAAGATGTGACATTGCATGGGGTATCAGATTCTTTCTGACATAATAGAAACAAGATGACTAATGCATAAATTTTTGTTTTTACTCCATTATAAATACCTCAGTTCATTACTCTCATTTTCATCCACTTTCATTATCATATTCTTTCAAATTTGTGCAAGATTTGTTTGTAGAGTTTATTGATAGTGCTTTTTTATTCTAGCCTTTGTTGTTTCCTATGAAACGTGAATTTGACAAGATGAGCAACAGATTTATCATACTTGTCTACTTTGATGGACAAATTTTCAACAGCGAAGAAGGTGTTACATTCCAAAGTGACCGTCCAAAAGGTATTGGTGTTGATGAAGACATCACAATAGAGAAATTGAATGCTAAAATTCATACAAAAATCAAAGCTGGGAACAGAAGGAAAGTATCAAAGATCAAGTATAGGCTTCCTATTTTTATGGGGGAAGGATATGTCTGATATAGGAGTTTTCCAGTTGAAAATGACGATGATGTGAGATGCATGTTTGATGGCCATTAACAATTTCCTCATATCAGCATAATTGAGTTATATGCTGAGCTAGAGGGTGTTAATGATGATGGTGGGCCTTCAAATATCCATACCGTATGCAACGTACTGCCACAAATGTCATGGCCGAGATGTCAATCTTCTATTGATGCATAGGTTATGATGAATAATTTTATTGAATCTTTCCATTATTCACCTGTGCCACCAATAATTCCTACCACCGAAGATGATGCACCACACACCTCCATGATGATAGAGTCTCCAATTAGAGGTGTTGAAATGAAAAATGGAGGACCAAGTTCATTCAATGTTGATCTCGATCTGGATTAATCATTTGGACCCCACTGTGAATATGTTAGAGACTTTAGTGAGCCAGAAGAGTATGCTGAATTTGATGACAATGATGACGATAGTGATGACAAAAATAATTCTAACCTTGATGTCACAGCTAACATCAACGTTCATCATTTGTCATCTACTATTAGTGGTAGTGGTCCTCTTCGTTAGTTTGAGCCTGCATCCCATATGCGCACCGTCAATTTGGATGCAATGCACGTGGCAGAATTTCTAGAATATACTCATACCTTAGGTATGCAATCAACCTGAAATCCATCTATTGGTGATCTCTGTGTTGGGATGCTATTTACTACGAAAGAGGCAGTGCTTTTAGCTATCAACCACTTCAATATCAAGCACTTCGTAGATTACAGAGTTATTGAATCTACGCCAACCAAGTATCATGGTAAATGCAAAATGTATGGCATAGGGTGTAATTGGAGTATAAGGGCAACATTGTTAAAAAAGAAACAAGTTTGGGAGATTAGAAGATACAATGGCCCTTATACTTGCACATCTTGATGAATTTCACAAGATCATATGAAATTATATTCTAACATGATTTGCTCATACATTTTATCTTTGGTCTAAGTGAATCCAGCCATTTCTGTTTCAATTTTGGTCTCGGAGATACGACATAGGTATGGATACATGACCTCCTATAAGAATGCATGGATAGCACAGCAGAAGATAATTATTCAACTATTTGACGATTTGGATAAATCCTACAATGATCTGCCAAGTTGGTTAGGTGCAATTCAACAGTTTGTTCCTGGTATAATAGTGGAATTACAGGCCATACCTGCATACAACGATCAATTATTGGTGCAAGGTAAACGTATTTTCCATCGACTTTTTTGGACTTTTAAGTCTTGCATTAAAGGCTTTCCATTTTGTAAGCCTATTGTGCAAATAGATGGTACATTCTTGTATGGAAAATACCAAGGAACATTGTTGTTAGCTGTTGCATAAGATGGCAATCGAAACATTGTACCAATTGCTTTTGCAATTGTGGAGGGTGAGAAAAAGGAGGCATGGTCATTTTTTCTCTGCAATTTACATAGATATGTTGTTACACAACCTGGCATTTGCTTGATTTCTGATCGACATGAATCCATCAAATCTGTCATCAGAGACTCAGGTAGTGCATGGAAACCTCCGCATGCATATTCTGTATATTGTATTCGGCATATTGCAGCTAATTTCATGAGGAGGTTTAATAATAAAGATTTGTGTCGATAGGTTATTAACATGGGTATGTATTCACAATTATGATTATTTAATCTCTTACACTTATCTAAATTTTCATTTTTATTAATAAGCTATTTACAAGTCTGTAAATTAACATATGATTTTAACAGTGTTTGAGTTGAGGCAACCTCATTTTCAGTGGTACTATGAAAATCTTTGTGCGAAAAATGCAGAAGCGGCCGATTAGATTGATAGAATCCTGAAAGAGAAATGGGCTCAATCATATGATGAAGGAAGATGCTATAGACATATGACAACAAACCTATCTGAATGTATAAATTTAGTATTGAAGGGAACTCGTCATCTTCCTATTACTGCTTTAGTCCAAGCAACGTATTTTAGGTTGGCTGAACTATTTGTTAAAATGGGGAACAAGCAAATAGCAATGATAGAGGTAGGCCACACATACTGCAAAATTGTCACTGATGCCATTCAAGAAAATCGAAGGAAAGCTAACTCCCACCTTGTTCGTGGATTTACACGAGCAAATCAATCTTTCTTGGTTGAAGAGTTAGAAAACTTACAAGAAGGAGTTGTGGCTTCAAACTACAAAGTTAATCTTAATAAAAATGGTGTGACTGTGAAAAGTTTCAAGCACAAAGGTACCCCTGTTCACATGTTGTTGCTGCTTGTGCTCATATTCATATAGATTGCATGCTATATGTGGACAATGTCTATAGACTGGAAACTATATACAATGTCTATCGACATGAGTTTAAACCCATTGCGCATGAAGATTATTGGCCGAAATATAATGGTCCACAACTATATCCTAATCTAGAAATACAGAAAGATCCAAAAGGTATGCCAAAATCAAGTCGTATTCATAATGAAATAGACCTTAGGGAGAGATGCCAACCAAAGCATTGCGGATTTTGCAAGAATGAAGTCTACAGCCGTAACAAATGTCCTTACAAATCCGGTACCTCGGGGGAGAGTTCGCATCAACGATAATGTAGTAAATGATTTCTTATTGTAAAATTTTATACTTATATATAAATCGAAGTTATTTAAATTTTTATATCCAATTTTCAAATATTAGTATATTTATATCTATACTAAATTTAATATACTCATATAACATACCCAAAACTCATAATAACTTTAAACTATCAGCATATATCATTACTATCATATTAAAAATTAAAAATCTATAATATTTATTCAAGTATAAATCTAAAATTTTATCATTTATCTTATTATTATAAAAAAAATATGTTGGAAACTCACCTTCTGACATGACAGATAATATTTGACTAATAATTACCAAATTTTTTGGAACCCGAGAGATGTGATACATGCATGGAAAATCAGATTCTTTCTGATACGATAGATAATTTATATATTTATACATAATTTATGTAAATATATATATAAGGGGGGAGAATTGATTAATAGACCAAAGATAGGTAGATAGATAATTTCAATCTCCTTATGAATAATTTCAATAAATATCATTTCTTTCTTTGAAATTATTTTTTTTACTTTCAATTTCATGTAATAACTATTTGTTGATTTTACTTTTTTGAAATTTTTTTTTTAATTGTGATGAAAACTTATGCCGAATTCTTTGTGATTTTTTTCTCTTTTGTTGAAAACTTGTCATATAACATGGCGAGTTTTCAACAAATTATCTCGTCCTCTCTCATAACGAGTTTTCAATATAAAAAAATATATTTTGAGAATTAATTTAAAAATAATAGTAAATCGGGAAATAAAAAAAATTTACAATACTTTTATAAAAACCCCGACAATAGAGTGCATGCATTTTCCATGTGAACTAACCATCAAAGCCTCTTTAAATTAACCAATTTATCGTCTACTGTTTACATCCTTGAAACAGGGAAATTCCACTAACAAATGAGACATGAAATTTCCATGGTTTTTATGTCAAAAATGTAAACCATGCACTACATATTATAACTCTAAAATCCCACATAGCTGATCAATTAAAAGTCTAAACAGTTAGTTGAATGTCTCATTCTACCCATTTAATTTCATTTTCACATCTTTTTTTCTTTTCTGAAGTATTCCATTTAAAAATCGAAACTAATGTGTATAAAATTTGTTGGGCATTAAACAAACAAATCCTCTCAAATAAAAGTTATTAATTTTTTTAACAAAAAAAAAATCATAGTTTAAGATTAGAAAAGAAATTGTAAGTATTAAAATTTAAATTTTAAACTTGCATAATATTTATTAAAAATAATTATATAAATTAATTAAATTAAACTTCTGGTTTAACGCTACTATTTTTTGTATAATAGTTTTTTACAAACATAATAAAGGGTAAAAAAAAAAAAAGCCAAAGCGAGAAGTGGTTGGTCACATTAGAGGTATTTGGTTACAACTCTCATTTCGCAGTCATAATAAATAATAAATCTTAGTACCATAATTCTCTTTGTCAATCTATCCTAGAAATTTTTGAGAGACCCTCCTCCATTTCTTTTAATATGGACTCCTATTTGTAGTTGATCATCTAAAATCCCTAGCCACCCAAAGTTTCCTATAAAAAGAAGAAAGAAAATATGTCATCAACCACCCAAAAAGAAGAAAGAAAATATGTCATCAACCACCCAAGCCATGCTAAACCCGGGTTTGTCTGAGGAGCAAGAGATGCCTACAGAGATGGGTTTCTTTACTTTTCCTCCAAACTTGAGCTTTCCTCCATTAGGATTAGGATGCCATCAATCTCTCAAAGCCTTCAATATAGGTGCAGCAACGGCTTCCCTTGCAGTTGAAGCTGATGCACCTTCTGTTGCTGCTGCTAATCTTACTGAAACCCTACTCTCATCTGTCACCGCGCAAAAGCTTAGAGAAGGCACTGTGTCTGATTTTGGAAGACCCCAACTCCTTAGCCTGCAGAAATCTAGTGCAAATTTCTGGTAAAAATATTGCAGTTTTAACTAAAAGAATAGTCGTGGAAAGATCATTCATTGTTTCTTTTACTCTGCATTTTCTTTTCTTTCTCTTTTTTCTTCTTTCCTTGCATGTAAAATGAAATAGTTAATATTGCTTAACTCTTCATAAATCAATTTTTGTTTAATTTCAATCACAAAAGAAACCAAAAAAAAAGATTGGTTTTCCATGTAGATAAATATGTCTCCTTCTTGTATCTTAGTGAATGACATTTGGGTTTTGGTTGATATGGTTTTAGGGCATGGGAAGAGGTAAACGAGTGTTTGGGAAGCAAGAAAATTGTAGATGATCATTTAGGCGTTTCTGCAATGAAAATGAAAAGGATAAAAGCAAGAAGAAAAGTAAGGGAACCTAGGTTTTGCTTCAAGACCATGAGCGATGTGGATGTATTGGATGATGGATACAAGTGGAGAAAATACGGCCAGAAAGTGGTAAAGAACACCCAGCATCCCAGGTATATGTTAATTGAACATTCAAAAAACAAAAAGAAGTTTTGGCTTTAGGAATAGACATCGTCTACCCTTTCTCAGTGCCTTCTTTTGTACCCTATCAATCATATATATATATATATATATATATATATTTATTTATTTATTTATTTATTTATTTATATGTTTCCTCTTTGTGTGTCCGCATTCACATGCTATGTTTCCTTTTTTTTTCTATCTTGCAATTATACTTGTTATTATGACTAGGCTTTAAAGACCTTATATTGCATGAAATTTGAAATGATAATTATGGGAATATTAATCATGAAATTGAAAATAAATAAATTTTAAAGCCTAAAAGAACAAATTATTGCGTTCAAAAGATACAAAATCACAATGTGAAGATAAAAAGCCGGGAAAGGTATATAACAATCGATCAATTATAACGCACCATGCAAAGAAAGTTAGAAGATCTTTAACAATACCAAAGGTTAGGGATATATGGCAAATTGGCAATTCCAAAATAAAAATGGTATATATGTTCTTTAATCAAATAGGGGTATACTATTTCATGCCATGAATCAGGAGAAAAATAAGCAGGAAAAGTTAAACATAATAATTATAAATTTTTTATAAGGAAAAAATTTAGACTAGAAAATTCAGGGTCCATTTGAATTGGGATTCAATCATAAACTAGTATATCTTTGAATGAGAACCAAAAAGACCCTTAGTATGCAAAGAAGAAAAGAAGAATTAGACTATGTTTATTTCTTTGAATATGGATGATATGCAAAATATTGTAGACGAAAGGGCAATATATACATTGATTAGATATATTTTACTCAATTTTTTAAAAAAACTATTTTTTTAAGAATTATTAGAATAATTGTATGTTTGAAAGGCAGAAGAGAATATAATTAATTGAGGATCATGGCAATTAAGATCTCTAATTGTATACAATAGGTTATTCTATATTCATCGTATCAAAATCTCATTCCATATGCCTTTCTTTTGGTGAAATTTCGAGTTCAAATCTTAACTACTTACAAGAAAATTAGAAAATAAAGGTGGTTTCAGATTTGGGGTTTTTTTTCCTTTATTAATAGTTCATGCTAAATTCCCTAGCTAATTGATATTATATGTAGTATAGATTCGTAGGAATTATATTCCCAAGTGCTTTATATAGTATGAATTCAAAGCATTTTGCAGCTGCTACTTTGCTAAAGAGTGTATTTTACTCATTTATATTGACAAGGATTTCCCCTTTTGATTTGTCATGATGTTGAAATTAAAACGCATAGACTTTGTTACAAAGTAGGGAGAGAATTTCTAAGGTAATGATTTCAGCTCTAAATGAGTTCTAAAAACTGCATAATTATGCACCTATACAATTGGGGGTTTTGAGTATAATGTGTTTTTTCTTTTGTAAAAAAATATGGGGTCGACGATAAGAACTTTGTGTTGGGTCAAAAAGCGTGCTTAATGTTATCAATTTGCATTAGAAATTTCAGCCTTGTATTACTACTGAATCATGTCTCATTGTCGGGGAATTTGTGTTGTTTTCTTTCAATAGTTTATTATGATCATTTTTGACTTTACCAAATTATAATATATATATATATATATATATATATATATATATATCTGATTTACGTTAAAGGAAGGATTAGTCGATGAAAAACAGTTTAAAACATTATTTCTAAAAATATGTTTAAAATCATAATAAAAACTAGACTTAAGATTTTTTTTTTTTTTCATTTTGAGATGGGGATGTAACTATGAAATTCGTATTCTAATTCAATGTAAATTCACTATTGTGAGGTTATTTCTAGCCTTTTTTTTTCTTTTTTACTAATAAACATCCTTAAGCAAATTAAGTAGGTTATGATTCAATTCAAAAAAAAAAAAAAGAGAGAGACCCAATTTCCAAGAGTTAAAATCTAGTAACACTTTTACTTCAAGAATGATTGGTACATGGAGAATTCTCAGTAAGTTATAATGTAAGTAGACCCTTGCTATAAAGATTTGAATTTTTTTTTTTAATTTTGATTTCTATTAGCTAGTAATTGGCTACCAATTAGCTTAGGCACTATTTTCTTTTTTTTTTTTCTAAGGAATTAAACATATAATTAAGTATTGAAGGGATAGTAGTAGTCAAGATAACTTTTCTTTTCCAATGATTTTTTAAGTAGTATAATATTGCTTCAATTTTTTTTAGAAAATGATTCATACAATTTTTAAAAATGCTTCTTTAAATAACATAATAAAAATTAAATGATATTTCAAAAATTAAGATTTTGTAATGAACTTTTCAAAGTTATTACAAAACTTATATGCCTTTTAAGGAATATATATACCAATCTCTTTATTTTCATGTCAAAACAATTTTAAAAGTAAATGTTATAAATTCAAGAAAAATTTTGAAGGTATTTAATTAATTTTGTTTTAATCTTAATAAAAAAACTCAGTGAAGCAGTATTTACATTTTAACCTTATCATTAATTTATTTTCCAAACAAAATTCAAAACTTAATTTAATATTGATCAATTCAATCGAGTGAGTATTCAACAAATTTAAAATTTGAGTCTTCACATTCACAATCCTTTTATCCTTTGATAATAATTTTTTATTAAAAAATTATTTTCCAAGCTAAATAATGAGGATGGAACTAGTAGGGGCCCTCAACTACATGTGTAAGAGGAGGCCTACTCCTCCAAACAGTAGCCTCCATATAACTCTTAATCATATTCATAACTAAGGATTTAATATAGCTTAATTTTGATGACTAATTTTATTATTATGAAATACACAGTAAGCATTTCCACCTTCCTTCACGCAGCCTTGTGGTTCTCACAGTAATTCCTTTCCTTATTGTCACTTTATCAATTACTCACATGATTGATTTCTTTGTTACCATAATTTCTTCTTTTTCACCTTTTTTTTCTTTTTTCGAATTCTGTTTCTTTTATCCGTTTCCTATTGAGCCATTCTTAAAGTTAATGATTTGTACTTTGACCCCTACTGAACAAAGACACCTTCCCTGTCCATCTATTTCACCTTTTATTTAAAAATTAAAAATATGAACTTAGAATATAAATAGAATTATATTGTATGTTAAGTCGAGCAAGATCAAATTTAGATAGTGAAATAAAATTTTTTTTCAAAACTCAGAATGATCCGTCTAACCTAAAAAACAATTTCATTATTTAAAACATTAGATCATTTTTAAAATATATTTTATATTAATATTTATATATTTTCATAATTAAATTTAAATAAATTTAGTTTTTAAAATTAAATAATAATCCAGATTTAGGAAAACAACCACTGTTTTCTTATAAAATAGCCATAGGAATACATTTTCCTCCTCCATATATATATATATATATATATATATATATATCTGCATTTTTGCTGCTGCATTGTACATATTGTCATGGGTGAACAAATTAAATCAGTGTTCACTGTTTTCTTATAAAATAGCCATAGGAATACATTTTTCTCCTCCATATATATATATATATATATATATATATATATATCTGCATTTTTGCTGCTGCATTGTACATATTGCCATGGGTGAACAAATTAAATCAGTGTTCACATGTGTTAAATATATTTTTTTTTTATTTTTTGTAAAAATAAAATAATTGTATGCGTGAAAATGCAGGAGCTACTATCGTTGTACACAAGAAAATTGTCGGGTGAAGAAACGAGTGGAGAGATTAGCAGAGGATCCAAGAATGGTGATAACCACATATGAAGGCAGACACGTTCATTCCCCGTCTCACCATCTCGATGACTCCCAACCCCATGATTCTCAGCTTAACCATTTCTTCGGATAGCCGTTGGTATTCGAAACTTAACTCAGTTAAAACATACATTTATTTTTAAAAGGTGGATTCTAATAGATTTAAAACTCAAATCCCAGCACATTTATAAACACTTTCTCTATTCTCAGGCCATAGCCTCTTTTGTATCAAAAATATCATATATATATATATATATATATATATAGTTTTGAACACATCAAAAAAATTCAGAATAAAATTGAAAGGGGCCTCTCTCCTCCCAATGCTTTTAAATATGTCTAGTTGTTTGTGTATGAGATTGCTTAGTACAATCAAGAACAAAGGATTTTGAAGAAGAGGAAGAAGAAAGTTTAGGTAAGGTATTTTGAAAAGTTATTTTAAAGGATAATTGTTTTTAGATCTAGGTATGAAATTAGAATTTTGAGAACGTTATTCTCAACATAAAATGATTAAATCAAATACGAACATAATTGCATGCACTTCAAGTTTTTTTTTACACACATGAATCAAGAACCACAAAAATAAAAGAAAAAGAATGGTTCGGTTCTTGAAAAATTGAATATAAAATTGTGTTAAAATAAATGTTAATAAAAATATTTATAAGTATCCATTAATTTTGAAGCACCTCTTCATAAATTAACATGATCTTAATGAAGAATATTCACTTTCGAGATAAAGCAATGTGCTCAACGAATAATTTTTTTTTAAATTTAATAGTTAGCGCATTGAAATGGATGAGCTACCATATTCAAATGCCCAAAAGCATTTCTTTTTTTTTTTGATTGGCCAAAAAAAATTCAACCACAATGCTTTTTAATCTTAGCATTCGAATGCTTTTGTTCATTTTCATTTCAAACATTTATGAAACATTTATTTTTGGCAATGTTACAACAGTTGTATTATATAAAATTAACATGCATTTTATGTTCTTTGTAAAATTTTGTAGAGTAGATATTTATATATATATATATATATATAATATTGCATGTCTATGTTCCAATGCTTTTATTAAGAACATGAAAATTAAAAATAATGATTTTTTTTTTTTGGTTGGTGGATTGGATGAACTGTTCGGAGCATGGCATCAATCGTTCTGTTGCATTTCTGCCTTTTCTCCATGTTCGAAAATGATTACTTTCTGTTGCTTAAAAATAAATTTTCAAAGAAAAGAAAAAACACAATGAATTAAATGACTTGGAACAGAAACTTTGCACGTGAGCTTCCATTAATAAATAATAATTATCCATTAATAATAATAATTACTAAGCCATATCATAATTACTAATTTCACTTAGCAGGCCACTTTTTTACTAACTACTTTGGATATAAAGTGTTAGCTTATCAATATATATATATATATATATATAGTAATTGTTTTTGGAACCCTGTTTTCTTCTAACATGTAGGAATGGGCTCCTCTCCAATTCAATATTTGGATCGAAAACTACAATCCATTATCCGATCTCGTCAAGTATATCCAAAAAATTAACGCTCCAAATTGAATATAATATTTTTTTTTATTGATTTTAATTTTCATCTTGATTTTTTTTCCTTTTAAAATAGGGAACAAGCCATTGATGCAGCAAATTTTGGATGGCTCAACTGTGTGTTTTTTTTTTTTTTGGTTGGTAATTCTTTGAACTTTGGAAGCTCAAATTTTAATAACAGTGTTCAACTAATGTCATTGAAGTTTATTATTTCAATTCTATGTGATAATGAAATACAATGAAAGAAAAAACAGAAAAGATTGAAGAGATTAAATAAAATAAAATCACTGCATTTAATTTGAAGCAGTGATTGTATTAAAAAAGAAAAAGATAAAAAATTAAATGAAACTAAAAACCAATAAAAACATTGCATTTAATTTGGAGCATTGATTTTTCTTTTTTCTTACACTAGGCAAGATCAGAAAATGAGTTGGCCTCCCGTCCAATTAAGTGCATGTAATTTATTTTAAAAAATTAATATTATAATTTTTAAAAAAAAAATTAAATACGATTGTTAAAATAAATGATTTTTTTTATAACATGTAAAGAGGTAAAGAGAAGAGAAATTATCTCATTTATCGTAATAAATTTCTTATATTTAAAAATAAATTAAATATGTGACAAAATATTAATTTAAAAAATAAATTAAACATGTGAAATTTTAAAAGAATAAAATCATTATCGGCATATTAAAACGAAATTACAAAGGAAAATGGTAATTCAAACTTTGAATTTCAGTTTTTCTTAGAAGAGATATCGGAGACCAAGTCTCTGTTGTGGCATTCCTATCTATCACCATTTCTCTACCTAGTATTACTTGAGCTAAAACTAAAGAGGCTCACAACTTTTCAAATTATCTGCACAAAACAAATGAAGAATTTTTTCCTCCCTAAATCAAGTTGCTAGGGGATTTGCCTTATTCGTCCAAAGTAAAATTCTCTGAAATTGTTTTCTCTAATTATACAACAAACAATTCATATATGGAACAGACCTCTTCACGGCTAGATAACATGTTTAACCCGTATTGAATCAAGTTGAGAGTAAAATGTTTTGTAATTTAGGTTGACTTTAATTATTATTTGAATAATAAAAACTTATCTTTTGTTTAAATGTAATTATAAAAAAATTAGTATAAAAATAATTTTTAAATAGTGATACATCTTTTAGGTCGACCCAAACCTATATAAGAAAATAAAAAAAAAATTATACTGTGGCCCAACCAATGAACACCTCTAATATGGAATCCTCATTTACATTTATCATTTTTCCTTGTCAATGATCATGGCTACATCTTTTCTTTTTTTTTTCTGTTTTGATAAATATAAAAGAAGTCTCGACACGAGGATAAGGGAAATTTTATAAATATTAAAATTTAGAGTCTAAAATTATTTAATATCATTTTTTAATAATAATTATATAAATCAAATGAATTTACCACTGAATTTATGTTCAAAAGTTTTGAAGATCTGAACATTAACATGTAAAAAACTTGGTAAATTGTGCTTATTGAATTTTTTTTTTTCCCCTTCTTGATTTGGCAGTGGAGAGCTTTATTGGACATATTTCCATTCAAAAATGAAACTTTTTTGGTGGGGTTTTAATAATTGATGATAGGCTTATTGAATTTTTTGGGCTATCGTATTGAGTAAAAGTGGCCCTTGTACTCAACTTACACCCCACACAATTTTTGGAGATCCACCATCGGCTGCGAAGCCCAAAGCCTTAAAATTTTTGAACCCAAGTAGGATCAAAACCCTTTGTCTTTTACACCCCAAATATGAAGAATTGCAAATCTTTCTCTTCGATTTCCCCCCAAAAAAAAGAAAATTACATAGAAGACTCCCCATGAAAGACGCTTATTTTAAGATTTAATAATCTATGTATGCATGTTTCATTTTGCTTTTTATATCAAACATGTAAATATATATACAACAAAAAATTTATCAAGTATGTATCAATTATATCATGTTAAGTATGTTTATCGTATATAAATGTATCATATTTATTATATTATTTTTATATTTATTAAATACATTATATTTTTGTAATATTTTTGTATCATATCTAAAATTATATATATATATATATATACACACACACACGTATCTTTATTATGTAACCAATAATTCTTCCCCTTTTTGTTCTTACCAAAAAAACAAAAGAAGAAGAACAATATTATTCCTGTTATTATTATAATATCAGCCTTAAAAAAAGTGACGCAATCATAACCTTAAAGTACATATATTCAATGGTGTTTGCATATATTTGTAATTATATTCTTTTAGTGACAAATAAAAGGGAGGGATGAATTCATTTACAATCTCAGAAATGTAACATTATTATCTGATCTATTCAACTTTCTGTAAATTGAAAAGAAAAAGCAAGCAGATCTGCCATGCCTTATTTTTGACTACACATGCTGTCATCGGTACGTACAAATTTGTTTGTTTGCAACTTTTTGTCCTTATTTTTGTTTTGTTTCCATTTTCATGTCATGGGGTCCAGAAATTCTTCAATTTAACTTCGATAATTTGATTATGAATTATTCTGATATTTTTCACATTGCTATAGTTTTTTTAATTAATTGATCACTTTCAAGTTGAATATTTTAATTGGAATTTCATTTGGGGATAAAAATCCCAATAATCTTAATATTCTACCACTTAAGAACCTAGGACAAGAGCTAATGAAGGGTTAATTTAATTTGGGTGAAACAATTTATACGCTCGAAAATTTTCAAAACATATCACTTATAATTGTTATCATATAATTAACAAATCACAATCATGTATTGTTAAGAGTCTATAAAAATAATATATAAATTTCATATTTTTAAGTGATGAATCTTTATGTAAATTATATTAAGAATAACTAATTATAATATTTTAATAAAAAAAATTGCAAGTGACATCTATAACGGGTTAAGATTTGTACAAAGAATTTTGGATTAAGATATTAAGTCCTTCATACTTTCTTTCTTCCCAAGTCCCAAAGAGAGAGTTGGAGGAGGGTGGGGGAGAATAAGAAAAAGAAAATAAAAGCAAGAAAAAATATGAAAAGACTGTTGGGTCTTTTTTTAATTATTGTTTACATTTTTCCCTATTCTTTATTTTTCTTATATATTTCTTGCTTAAAATGCTATAATTTAAATAATTTCAGAAGAAAATATTATCAACTATATTTGGTTAATCCATTTACATTTTTTTTTGGTACACTTAGTTTTTGAAGTTGAGAAGGTATTGGGATTTTAGGTGAAATTAACTAGAAAAAGGGAAAATTAAGGGGAGGAAGAATAAAAAATTAAATAAATATGCAATTTTTATCATTGCGGGTTTCCGCTAAACATGTGGAGTGCCCTTTCCATATTGGAGAAGATTTCGAATATGTATTAAATATAAAATATAAATTTTAATAAAAAATTAAACTTATTAAAAAAAATTAAGCATTGTATAGTATTTTATCTAGATCTCCACGACAATCTCTGTGCATTAATTACTCTATTAATGACAGATTATATTTAATTATTTAATTTTCTAAAACTTGCTTACAAATTGTACAGTACCAAATCGTTTGACATTTATAATCCATTATTATTTAATTAATTTCTTGAACAGCTAATCGCCAATCGTAAGTCGCATTTATAATTTCATGATGGATTAATTTAATTGACAGAAACTTAATAAATTCGTTTTCTGATGGGATCCGAAGATTCACATTTTCATACTTGTGTTGTTTAATATTAATAGATATGGTAATTAATATATTTATATTATTTTTTATATTTTATTATATTATAATTAAATATAAAAATTTATATTAATTTAAATTTTAATACGTTAATAATTTATATTATATTTAATTTAAAATATATATTCATATTTTATCATATAATGTATTAAATATTTTATATTTATCATATTCATATAATCATATATAAAATTATCAAGTCTAGTGCATGCTAAGATTTGCATTTTTCTTTTTCCCAATGGTTTAATGATTTGATTGTGTGATTTAATTTTTTAAAGTTATTAATCTAAAACTTGCAACCTCTATTTAATTAAGATATTATACGCCTAAATTTTTTGAGCTTGCAATTTTAAAAAATCTATCACTAACATTCATGCTACGTAAACTACTTTTAACGTTGTTTGGTTTAAGTTGTATCTTTTTTATTTAAAGAAGAGTCACTGAGTAGAGAAAACATGCGGATTTTTCATTAAATCAAAAAGGTGAATTCTCTTGTGCTGATGTAGAATTGATTAATATTACACACTTTTACAATTTTATATTAATTTAATAGTTATTAATATTTTAATAAATTATTTATTAGATTTAATAACATAATCATATTTATTTTACATGTAAAATTTTAAATTAATTCAATATCTATATTATATCAGTCGAGAATATTATACATTTATATATTTAATGATTAAAAATTTTTCATATTAATTATCAAATACACTAACGGTGAAGTTTTTAACTTTATAAGTAAGATTAAAAAGCTATCACATGTTTTATTTATTATTTTTTTTAAAATATATAGTAAAAAAATGTGATAGCTTTTAACTTCGCTTGTAGAATTAAAAAATTTCACCGTTAGTGTACATGATAATAATTTACTAAAATTTTGACATGTATAATCTCGACGATTAAAGCATAAAATACATGATTGATTAAATAAATATAATTATAAAAAATTTGTAAATTTATATAAAACTAAATTAATTTTAGATTAATGTTTTTGAGACATAAAATTAATATATATATATATATATATATATATATGTGTGAGTAATATAAAGGTAAAAAAGGAGGCAAAGAATTGGCTTAGCTGGAAAATAGAAATCCGGAGAAGAAATTGTCCATATGTATGGACAGGAGCACGTGTGGTGTATGTAAAAAAGACAAAAGCTAATCAAATTTGTATTTGAAAACCAACGAGGAAAAATCTTGTGAGTTTGGGTAATCTTGAAATCTTGACTCCTAGTGAGTGTTGCCACAATTTTATGCGTACGGTTTTACAATTTTGAGTGTTGGATTTGATTAAGGATGGGATGGTCCAGCCTCAGCTTTCAAAATGTCTATGCTTGGATCAGGTTAGATTTGATTAATAAAAAAATTCATTTATTTAAAATTTAATATATAATTTAAAATTTTTTTATTATTTAAAAAATATTTATAAATAACTAACGTTAAATTTTATGAATATAAAATATTTTATTTTAAATTTAATATAATTTAAATTGAATTTTACGAATCGAAATTTGAACAAGCTTTTAGACATATGAATTACAATGAAGAGTACTTGACAAGCGAGGAAAAGTTTCAAAGGAAAAAATGGTCCATGAATCAAATAATCATCATATAATTCTAAACCGCAATGATTTTTGGCACTCGGAAATCCTTTTAAAGTTGGCCCTGCCCTTTTGGTGGGATCATTGCCTTTTGATTCTTGCCGCACGTCCTCCTTGATTTTATTTTACAAATTCCATGCCTTGCTGCCCGTGCAAATTTGCTTCCAAATCAATACTTCAATGATTATGCAAGTTGAATCGAAAATAATTAAGGAGAATGTTACAATGATATTTAGTAAGTTTAAAATTTAAAATTTAAAATTTATAATTATTTTTTTATTTTTAAGTTATAGCTTTATTTGTACCAATAAAAAGAATTTTTAAAAAATTTTTAACTCGACGCTTAATGCTTAATCCGATTGATTTATTCAATCACTTTTAAAAAGTAATTTAATATGTTAAATTTAAATTTTGATATTTACGATCATTTTTATATTTTTAGAATGTTTTTTTTTGTTAAAAAAATTCTTTATAGTGTCATTTTCAAATATTAGTTAGGATAAATTTGAGGTATTATTACTTATTATTTTAAATTTTAAAAAGGAAAATAAGGAAATAAAATAAAATGCAATGGCCATATGATGACAGTGGAGAAATTTCGACAATCACAAAGATTAAAAAAAAAAACCCCACAGCACTTAAAACCCAATCAACAATAATTGATTGACCCCAAACTCTCTTTCATTCCCAGCTAGCTAGATAGGAAAATACACACTTTTTTCTTGGAAAATTATTAGGCAAGAGAATGGAAAATTGTTGTCAAACATGACTTAAGAATAGTCTATAACTTGGAAGTAACAAAAATATATTTCTCAATTTAGAATCTGATGTGCTGCTGTCTGCTGTATATATAACATAAAGGCATAGCTTGAAATGTAATTTTATATGGCATAAAGTTGGAATCAGATCTATCACGGGTCCAGAGTTGGATAAGGTTTTTTTGTAAATTTAAGTTGGTTTCAGTCTAGTATAATTTATTATTTAATAATAAAAAATTTATTTAAATTTAATTATAAAATTATATAAATATTACTATAAAATAATATTTTAGTAATATAGTGAATAATAAAATCAACTTTTGAATAAACCTGATTCAAGTTTTGGCAAAAGATATTAAAAATTTCAGATCGCGATCCAATCAATGAACGTATCTAATTGAAATATGATAAAAGAGAGAATGAACTAAAAAAAGGGGCCAAAAGAGCCTTCCCTTGCTCATCATTACTCAAATAAATTTAGTAATTCATATATTTATATCGTCTTAATATATTTTTCTACATCATAATCACATTTAATGAGTTAAAGAACTGCATAAATTATCTTTGTAAAAGAAAAAGGAAATAAAATTGGGAAATAAAACAGCAATGACAACTGAGAACTCTATATTTGCACATTTATAACAAGTTAAATAACCTGCTTTTATGTATAACAAGATCTTTGGGAAGGGTAAAAAGATACATACATCAAATGGTAGGAAGATACAAAGGGAAGTTCTAATCCATTTTGAAGTTTGAAAAGAGAGAGGGAAAATTTTGTCTTGAATGAATCATCACACCTTTCTTCTTCTTATCCTCAAAAGAATTTTCTCGGGAAAATTTGGTTGGAACTTTGTTTCATCTTACTGCTTTACCTTCAGGTTCTTCTTTGATGGTCATGTCTACCATTTCGACTGCACTAAAACCTCCATCATCAGTGGCAATGGTTGATTGGGAATCAAGTCCGAGCCCTGCTTGTATTTCCTTGAACATTGCCATGACTTGAATCATTGTTGGTCGTCGCCGTGGCCGATCATCCAAGCAAGCACTAGCTACCTTCAAGTGTTGTAAAAGCTCAATCTCAAGGCTCGGATCCTCTTTCATGAGCTCTGGATCAAATACATCACTTATTCTAAGTTTTGCATGCTGTTTCAACCACCCAACAAGGTTGTTATCGCCGAAATCAGCTGAATCTGTCGGCCTTTTACCTGTTAGCAACTCGAGCAAAACTACACCGTAACTGTAAACATCGCCTTTCGCGGAACATCTAAAGCTCTGGTAGTATTCAGGTGGAACATAGCCAGGAGTACCGGCTAACGTGCTGACGCTCAAATGCGTATCCATCGCGCTCATAAGCCTTGCCATCCCAAAATCCGAGACTCTGGCCTCCAAGTTCTCGTCAACCAGGACATTGCTTGATTTCATATCTCTATGAATTATATGAGGAATGCAATTATGATGAAGAAACGCCAGACCTCTCGCAGCTCCAATGGCGATCTTTCTCCTTGCCGCCCAATTAAGTTTGATCCCGGCTTTCTTTTGATTATGCAAAACATCATCTAAGCTTCCATACCTCATGTACTCGTAAACTAGAAGCCGTTCTTCGCCCACCTTACAGTAACCCAAGAGAGGAACAAGGTTCCGGTGCTTGATCTTTCCGATGGTTTCCATTTCCGCGGTGAATTCTCGATCACCTTGTCCACTGATATGTAATAGTTTCTTGATTGCAACAACGCTCCCATCTTTCAGTTGGGCCTTGTATACATCACCGAAACCACCAGAGCCTATAAGGCTGTCATTATGGAAGCCATTAGTGGCTTCAAGAAGATCAGCAAAGGTGAGCTTCCGAAGAGGATTCTCAAATGTGGCCAAGTTGATGCTCAATGCTTCTCGTGCGCCGGTCAGCTTCCAGCTAGTATTCGCAGTGCCTGAGTGTGATTGACTGTCCATATAAACATCAAGAGCAGAATCGTTCTTCTTCCTTCTTTTCTTGGTCTCTACAATGGCAATGATCAAACCGAAGATGCAGAAGAGAGAGAACAACAATCCCATTGCCACACTCCCGGCAAGAGAAGCTTGTCTGCAATGAGACTTCCGATGCTCAGAATTCAAACCGGCAGCCGGATCTCTTCCACAGGGAGGAAGAGGGAATCCACAGAGACCTGAATTATTCTGGAAATTAGTAGCTTGAAATGTTTCCAGTTGACCCGTTTCTGGAATCTTGCCGTATAGAAGGTTGTTCGACAGATTAATCTCACTGAGCAATGTAATGCCAGTCATGGATTGTGGAATTGACCCTTCCAGCCTGTTGTAGGAAAGATCAAGAATGCCAAGACCTTTTAAGTTCCCAATCTCCTGCGGGATAGTTCCAGAGATATTGTTATGGCCCAAATTCAAGATAAAGAGGTATGACATTGTGCCAATCTCCTTAGGAATTGTCCCTGACAGCAAATTGTATGAAAGATCAAGAAAAATCATGGAACCATATTTGTTGAATGTGGGCTGTGTGTGACCCCCATAGACTCTTGTAAAGTTGCAAGGGTTCCTGGTGGAAATTCTATCCAATTGTTCCTGTCTTATTCCGGCAAATTCGAGTAAATTTCCGGCCCCATGGCACTCCTTGCTTCCATCATTCTTGATATACATAAACCTCTTCCCAGCAATGAAATTGACAGCAACTTTACCAGATTGTTTGAACAGCACTGGAGGGATAGTCCCATTCAAGTTATTAGTATTGAGATCCAACCATATCAAGCTTTGACAATCTCCGAGCTCCGGTGGGATTCTTCCATGGAAGGAGTTATTGCTGAGCTTGAGAATTGCAAGGTTGGAAAGTTTGCCAAGCCAAGCAGGAATCTCACCGGTCAACCGGTTGTTGGACAATGAAATCCAATTCAACTTGGAACAGTTGCTTAGACCAGAAGGTATTGTTCCTGTCAACTCATTAAAGTCCAGAATCAAGGTCTCGAGTGTCCCAATGTTACTTAGCTCCTGAGGAATTTCTCCATGGAGCTGGTTCAACCAAAGCTTCAAATCCTGAAGCTTGGAGAGCGAACCCAAGCTCGGAGGAATCGTTCCCGTGAGGTAATTGAAGCTCAAATGGAGTGAAACAAGCTGAGAACAGTTACTGAGACCAGAAGGAATCGACCCGGTTAAGATATTGTTTTGCAAATGCAGAACTTGTAACCTGTTTGTCGGATTTTCACACAAAGATGAAGGAATTGACCCAGAAAAGCTATTTGAACTGAGATCTAAAACCTCCAGGTTGCTAAGACTAGACAAGGAATCAGGCAAAGAACCTGAGAAATAATTAAAAGCTAAGCCAAGCTCTTTCAAGGAATTCATGTTCTGAAATACCTCAAAGGGCAGTTTACCAGTGAAGTTGTTGCTAGATACATAAAAAGACTCCAAAGAAGAGCAATAACCAAAGCCACTGGGAATTGTACCAGAAAGACTGTTTGAGGAAAGATCCAGCTCAACAAGACCTGAACAAGCTTCAGTGAGATACAGTGGAATTTCACCTTGAAACTTGTTTTCAGCTAAATAAAGACGCTGCAAATTGGATGTTGGCAAAGCTGGAATCCGACCAGAAAAAAGGTTGTTAGAGAGATTCAAGAAATTTAAGTTCACACAAGAAGAAATTGCCAGGGAAATATCGTCGGAAAGCTTGTTTGAAGAGACATCAAGATGTTCCAAAGCTAAACAGTCTCCAAAGGAAGGAGTTCCCATTGAGAAATTGTTTGATGAAAGATCCAAAAACCACAATTTTTTGCAATTTGAAACATTTATTTCGCCATTGATCTTGTTTCCTTTCAAAGTCAAGAGCATTAACTCACTGCAACCACCAAACAGAACCCAAGGAACCACGTTCCCACCAGAAATCTTGTTGAAAGAAAGATCAAGCACTTTTAAACTTAGCTGCAAACCCCTGGATTCTTCACCTGAAAACTCTAGACCATTGCTTGATAAATTGAGAACCTTCAAGTTTGAGCAAGAACCCAAGTTGGAAACAGTTGAAAGAGAACCAGACAAGGTGTTTTGGGATAGATCTAAAGAAGTTAACAGGGAGCTACACTTGGATCCAGAAGGGAAAGAAATGGTGCCAGAGATGTTGGCTTTTAACAAAGAAAGGGATTCCAAGTTTTCCAGGGCTAAAAGGAAAACAGCAACAAAGTGAAAATCTATGCTTAACGAGATGTAGCTGAGTTGAATAGATGAAACTCTGGTGCCTTGGCAAGTAACACCATTGAAGCTACAAGGCTCCCGGTTAGGAAGCCAGTTTTCCAGAAGATACGGGTTAGGCAAGCTGGCTTTAAAGTTGAGCAGTAACTGAGAATCTTTGTTGCTAGAAGCAGCACCAGCTTCAATGGAGATAAGAAAGGTGATGGCGAAAGTGAGAATGAAGAGATAAAAGTATGTTCTTGAAGCAAAGAAAAGTCTCATTTTTGTGGGAGGGAAAAAAGAAGAATTTTTAGTAAGACGTAAGAGAGAGAATGAAAGAAAGTGTTCAGGGTTTGAGCTCTGCCATTACTGAGAAAAATAGAGAGCTTTGAGCTCTGGTTTTACAGAGAGAAAGATTGGGTTTTCGTTTTGTGTTCGGCTTTGGGTTACCCATAGAATGAAGGAGAGAATCAAAAGACCAAGTAAGGATAGTAAGAAGGGCTCAAATTGACAATTTTCTTTTATTTTTTTAATCGAGTTTAAAATATATATAAATATTTAAATAAATTTATAATTTATGTTATACAAATTATAATATATTTATAAATTTATATTTTATGTGTATTTTTTATTATATAATATTATAGAGAGTAAACACTCTGTATTTTCTTAAGAAGCTTAATTTGTTTTAATATATTTTCTCCCAATCTAAGCAATTTAATTTAATAATTTTAATGAATTTCGAGTAAAAAAAATAATTTTCAAAAATGAGTAAATTAATGTGTATGTTTCACTTGATGGGTGATTAAGTGCATGAGATTAGGAGGATGGATCAATTCTTAATCTTCTACAATTAACTTTCTTCTTATTTTTTTTCTTTCACTTTCTCTTTATTTATTGAGATTAAAGCCGTTAATATTTATTTTAATTTATTATTTACTCTTTGCCTTATTTTTCTAATGTTAAAGAAAAAGGATTTGTGACGAAAGAATTGTTCCATCACTGTCAATTAATGAGCAATTCACAATCTCTATCAAATTTAAATGTAATATTTAATTATTTAAATTAATTTAATTTAATTTTCAATTATTATTTAATTAATAAATTTTTAAAATTAAATTAATTAAAAAATATTTTAATATTTTAATATTTTTTAAATAATTAATATAAGCTAAATTAAGTTTTAACTTAGATAAAAAATTAAACCATTTTATGCCGTCTCCTCATTCGTTTAAACTCCCCTATTGTTCACTTCCATTTTGATGGTTATGTATTTTTTTATAAAACTGGTGGCGGCTTTTATTGGAATTGTAAACCTCTTTCATTTTCAAAAGGGATAAGACAATTTTCGTAAAAAAGAACATCGTTTGTTAACCGATAAACTATGTTCAATCCGTTAGCCAATCAATTCTATGCTAAGCAAAGTTTAAAAGATGTAAAAATAATTTACCAAAAATCAATTTTTAAACTAAATTATCTTAACAACTGAAGACTATAGGTTGGTTTTATCTAATACATTAAATTTAAAACTAAAGGAACGTAAAACATAAGGGTTAAGTAGTAGCCTTTATATTATATCATTATTTTTATTGAATATCGAATAAAATTTGCCCATATTGGTGCTTAAATTATTATTTTATTAAAAAGTTTACCCTATTTACTATAATCATTATAAAAATGGTAATGTGACATTTTCAATTAATAACACTATGATATATAATAAAAGATGCTCGTGATCTTATGTCACATATTATAATTTAATTAAATTTTATATACTACGTCAGTATTTATTTAATGATATTAGTACGAAATATTTACTTGTTTAAGAGAATAATAGCATAAGTAGCCTATTGAACTTTTTTTTAATAATAAAAAATAATATAATATAGGGATCACTAATATATTTAATCCTAAACATAATCTCACAAATGCTAGTCTTTCATTGTCTTAAAGTATTCAGTCTTGCAAATTCAGTCTCATAAATTACAAGTAATAACCAAAAATTCTAGAGTTGCACCAAAATAGCTTACATTAATCCAGCATTCAAAAATTATTTTTTTAATCTCAGCAAAAGTCTAATAAAAACCAAAAAAAAAAAAAAAAAACAACAAATGAAAAGAATATTCAATGTGATTTCTTGAAATATCATTTAGTTTACAAATGTGAACTAATAATCAGTTTTTCTGGCACAAATATAACAAAAACATTTTTTTTTAATATTTAAAACCGTTGAAAATTAAATTATAATCATTGAAATTTAAAATTTAATATTTTATTAAACGATCAAATTAACTCTTAACAAATATAAAAGTATCAAAAATTAAAAATTAGAAACAAATAACATTCGTTGTCCTTAAACTTTGAGCCAAATATGATCTGACTGATCCTCGTACTTCCAACATTACAATGAATTGGTTACTCTTTTAATAATTACGTTAAGAGGGGAGTTTAGTATGATAGAATATGCTTATGTTCGTGAAATTTTAATAGAATAATAATAGATAGTATAAATTTACATATTTATAATTATTTAATTTATTTTTTATAGTTTTAAATATTACAGATTTAAATAATATTTGAATTTAGATATTATAATTATTATTTAAAATGATTCAAAGCGGATATAAATATGAACATTTGAATATTTATTATCCAAATTCATATTACATATGTGGATAAACGGATTTAGATATTCGAATCTGCTATTTAAATCCGTTTTTGTAAAATGTTAAAAATTTATACTTCATCAAAAAATCAAACCTTAACTTATTGAACTCGAATTTTTTTTATAAATTTAAATATTTGATGAATAATATTATTTAATTTAAATAATAATATACATATTAAATAATAAATAAATTTAAATTTTAAGATAACTTCAAAAATTTTAATTCAAATATTATAAAAATTATAAATATTTTATTCGATAATAAAAAGTATAGACGTCCTAGATTTTCATGGAACGACGCGTTAAAGTTACTTCTCATAATGAGTGAAAGTAAAATAAAATTTGAAGCAAATGGTCCTTCCAATCTAGAGAAAAGTTGCTTGTCCATATTATAATATTTGGACATAGTTCCTAATTATGAAAAGTTGAATCTTCAGATTATAATATTTGAATATTAGTCCAAGTTATGAAAATTTTGTTTGTTGTTTCTTTTATGTAAATATAAATATATATATATATACGTTTTTTAAGTATGAAACATATATATATTTTATGTAAAAACATATATATATATATATATATGTTTTTTAAGTATGAAAAATATTACATGTTTCTTATTTTATTTGTATTTTAATTTACAAATATAGTTATAAAAATAAATTTGTATTTGAAATAATGACAATATATACATATATTTATGTCACTGAACAAGATTATTATATCTTATTAAAAATTTTAAAAAATATGTAAATAACTCTTATTTAAAAAAATTAAATTATCTTTTTACAGTGTATAAATTTATATACGATTGGTGTATCAATTATAAATCATTTAAAAGTTAGTAAAAATATTTATGAAAATATTTGAACAAAATTATTACACCTCATTATTTTTATAAATAACTTCTAATTTAATAAAATGACATCAACTTTTCGCAATATATAAATTTATATAGTATTGGTGCATTATATATATAGGAAAAATATACTAAATGTCTTTTTACTACAGTGAAGGAAAGATTTATTTTATGTACTATTAGATTTAGTCTTTTAATTTTTATATTTTTAAAATTGTAAAAAATGAAAAAAGTAAGTAATGGTATTAAAAAAATTATTTAATTACTGATAAAATATTAATATATCATATGATATATAATTTTAAATTTTATATAAAAATATATTTAAATTTAAGATCAAATTATTTTTATATAAAATTTAAAATTTAACATCATAACATATTAATATTTTATTAATATTTAAATTATATTTTAATATCATTAATTATTTTTATTTAATCCAGAAGTATTAGCAGAGTTCTTAAAAACTGTCCATGCACTATTATTAGCACTCGTGTATAAAAAAAAAAAAAATGCTCCCATCATGCACTGACAATAATTTAATGTAGGACTGTATCTCCCACTGTCTAGTCGGCGCTTGTACCGCACTCCCGGACCAACGTTGCATCGAAGCGCATGCGTGTTAACATAAAACGACAATTCAGAGTATTCAAAAGAAGCTACAGTCCCCTTGCGTACAAGGCCACTTTCCTCGACTCCAACCTCCCCCCACCCCGGGCCCCCGCCCCCCCCCCCCCAAACACCCAAAATAATTGGCGATTTTCTTTCACGCTCGTCTTCTTTCGGTTGGTTTGGATTTTCATCTAGTGATATATTTACAGTTGTTGATACTGGGCGAAAGCTGTGGTACTGTACGAAGGAACGGTCATGATTTTATTTATTACATCAGGGTGGGACCTTGTCGCAGACAATGCGGTTAGAACTGATAATTCCGTTAATAATCGAATTAAATTATTATTAATTGATTTAATTAAATTTATAAAATTTTTAATAATTAATCGAATCGATTTAGTTGTTTGAATAATTAACTTAACTAAAATATTTTTAATTAATTCCATCGATTTTTAATTAACCGAAATAATATGACTATCTAGGTTTTTCTCCATCCAAAATCTAAACCATTTTGCATCAAAATGTAAAAGCAAAGCATGATAAAACATAATAAGCAAGCATTACATTATCTCATAGAAATAATTCAAGAAAAGCAAGGCTGAGAATGAGAGGACTGAGAGAGGTTGAGAGTGTGTGTGTGTGTCTGCGTCGAGATGGAGTTGAGAGAAATGAGAGAGCACTGAGAGTGTTATGGAGAATTGGCAGCTCGATGCAAAGAAAGAAAAGAAAAGAAAGGAAAAAAAAAAAACAAAAAATAAAATAAAAGAAGATGAAAGCTAGAGGCGGCTAGGGTTGGTGTGGTGAGGGAAATAAAAGAAATGTGAAATAAAGGTATTTTATTCAAACATCTAAAATTTATTTAATTTAAATTTTTATTAAACGGTAAGAGGTATGTCGTTTTAACCGAACCAATTTAATCGATAATTGAAATTTTTAGACTTTCTCTTCCGTTAACAACCGAATAAAAATCAGTAACCAATCGACTAACTGAATTAATCCAATTCAGTCGGTTAATTCAAGTTTGCCCGAGCAGTGAACAGCCCTAAACGCAGTTGTCATTCGTGTATCTAACAGTAAATCTAACATACTCTAGAGATTAAAGTACGAATATACCATTTCCGTAAAAAAGATAATATATATATATAATTATCATTATATATATATATATATATTTGGATAAGTTATCATTGTGTATATATTCTATAGGTCTAAGGGGACTTATTTCCCAAAAAAAAGCAGATAAGTTGAGCTGATACACATCAATAAAACACAAAAGGCAAAAAAGATAAAGAAATAAAAATTTTATAATATTATATATAATTTGATTGCTCGTCTTAAAAAAAAAAAAACTAAAAAGTAATAAAAATTTTACTAAAGGATTATTTGAGGAAAGGTTTGTCTAATTAGTGCCTAACTGTTCATATAGTCATTAATTAAAATTTATTTATTTATCAATTCGAGAAATCCCTTATATTTGGTTTATTATTTTTTTGAATTAAAAAATGAAATACATTAAGTCTATGTTTTTAGTATTTTTTATGCATATTATGTTTAATGAATGTGATGCTTTTTAAGAATAACTATTAAAATTAATTAAATTCTTGCTTATTTTTATATTAAATAAAATAATTGATCATTAATTTATTCATTTTTTAAAATATTTAAAATTATAGTTTAACTTAATATGATAATTTTAAAGTACTAAATTCATTCATTTATAAAATCCAAGTTAAAATAATCAAAATAGAAGTCAAATTGGTCAACCTCTGATTCCTAGTTTAACCTATTCAACTTGTTGAACCGATCGGTTTTATGAAATTTTTTATAATTAAATAAAATATTAAATAAATATTACATATAGTTAATGATTTTAAAAAATATGTATTTTAGTATAAAATTAAGAAATTAAATATTTAAATATCATTAATTAAAAATAGAAATGTAAAAAAATAAAAAATATTTTAATTAATTTTTTATTGGTTCCATTTATATTTTAATCAGTTTAACACATTTTTTTTAATTAATTTGAATAATGTCCATTTTAATATGCCCGAATTGGATAAATTACGAGTTTTTAATTTGACTGATCTAATTGGTCCATTTGATGTGACTTTTAATCTACGTGTAAAATATCAATAATAATTTTTTAATTAATTAATATAATTATAAATTCTGGGCACTGAAAATTGAGGGTCTTGAAGGTGAAGGGAAAAAGTAGAGTGATAACTGAAAAAAAGGAGATGATGGATGAGGACGATGATGCGGAAGGGCCGACGTGATGGGACCTACTGAACTACAATCGACACGTGCCACTGTCGAGAATGATGACGTGGACCAGTAGCTCACGTAGAGAGGTAGAGTTGCTGTGCATGCACCATCGAAATAATATATGATGAATCTTTTTCGTCACGTCAATCATAATCTTAGTAAATAAAGTTAAAACACATAAAATATTTAATTTATATCAATTTTACATATAAATATTTATGTTTTTAACTTTTTTCCCCTTTTTTTTTCTCTCCGAGTTCTTTTTTATTCTTCTTTGTCTCTTTTCTTCAATTTTCGTTCTCCGTTAAATCTTTACTTGTGTCTTCATTTTTCTTTGCTGCTGTATTACACTTTTATGATATTTTTCTTTACATTTTTTTAGATTAAAATCATCTTGTGAGATTAATTGAATCATCATTGCTGGTTATATATTATAACTTAAAACTATAAATGAAGTTAAAAGCTCTGAAAAAAGAGAGGAATAACCAAGGAAAAATAGACAGATAACATAATCTATCTTCGTCTATTAATCTTTTAGTATCTTTTTTTTTGTTTAAAATATTAATGAAACACCCAATTTACTAAAGTTTTGACTGAAGTGAAATCATAAAAAAAAAGTGGCTTTGTTTTTTAGAGCGAGAGAGACTTGATTTCTTTCAATACACAAGCATCTTTAAGAACCATTTTTGTTAAGCATGGCCTATATCACTTTGTTTTATTTTTATAGAGAAAAAGAAGAGAGAAAGGTAGAAACGAGGGAAAACAAAGAGAGAGAGAGAGAAAAGTTTTAGTTTTGGTTTTAGAGAGAAAGAGGAAATTAAAAACAAAAAACCTGAACCTTATGTGTTGAAGTATAAAAATAGCAAAATCTAATGTGTTTTAATTTTATTGGTTGAGACTATAACTGATGCTATAAGAAAGATTCATAATATAATTTCTCATGCACCATCTTATTGATATGGTTAATTAACAGTTTAATGGATATTAGTTTATGTTTATTTATTAAATTAAATAAATGGATATAAATAAAATTTTAAAATTTGTCTATCAGAATTAATCAAATAAAAATATAATATTTTTTATAAATATATGTTTATAAATAAGTTCATTTATAATTATTTACAATTTCTTTATTATTCAATGATAATATAATTAATAATATTATTATTTTATATTTTTTTATTTATAATGTAATTAAGAATATTATTATTTTATTTTTATTTAAAACTAATAAATATATTTTTATATTTGTTTGTTTATTATTCATAAATATAGTTTTAAAACACATTTATTTAATGTTCATAAATAAATTTATTTAATTTAAATTAAATAAATACAAATATACATAATTTTAAACAAATAAAAAATAAACATAATTTTATCATTTTAATGAACGAACTCAAAAATAAATATATAAACACAAATAAAGAAGCATTCATTTAAGCTTATTCATTTATAGGCCTAACCATCAACCGTTTTGACCACTGGTTCACCGACGAGTGCTGGCCAGCCTGTCACTCTAGCCTCCCACAATACATTACTAAGCTATTCATTTCTAATTTTTCTTCTTTGTTTCTTTCTATTTAAACTAGAGGTGTACAAATCGAGACAGGATATATTGTAATCTAAAGAAATTTTTAAATTTAAGCTTGTATTTGATTCAATTCAGTCCATATAACAATACTCAGAAGTGAAAGATAAGTCCGAATTGAATTCAATCGAATCAGGTTTATCAGTTTAGATAAGTTATTTTACTTATAAATAGATCTAATTTAAATATAAAGTTATAATACATGACATAAATATAAAAAAATTATATTTTGATAAAAATAACAATATATGAAAGAAATAAAATAAATATGATAAAAATATATAAAAATATTAAAATTTATATAACATAAATTATTAATAAATTATAATATATATAATATTTAAAACATGATATTAACATATAAATATATAAAAGTACAATATAAATAGACAAACTTTAAAGTCTCTTTCCATCTCCAGCATCTCTTTTTTTCGACTGTAAGTAAATAGATCATTCAATCTTATAATTATATATGCTCATTGGTTGGATCATGGATTTGGTCTTACTTGTACTAGACCATAGATTTTTTTTTTAAAGTTAAGTTTGATTCAACTTAAATATTATTTTATTAACAAATAATTTTATTTAATTTTATTTTTATAATATATTTAAAACATTCAATTTTGAATACATTGAAATTTAAGCGAGGTTTTGAACATAATTTGATTCACAAACACTTCAATTTTATTTTATGTCTCATGGGTTCAAAATTAGAAGAAGAAATATTATTCTAAATAAAATGTATAAACATTGATTATAAGAATAATAAGAGTAGTTATTTATTTATTTCATAAATAAAAAAAATCAAAGCTGAACGTTTAAAACAAAAAATTACTAATAGATGTCTTAAAAATAAATTTTAAAATAATTGATATTTTATTTATAATAATATTATTTTATTTAATGTGATTGTGATGGTTAACAATTAATATGTTGATTCCTAATGCATCGGAATAAAATAAAAATGCTCACTAACAGAACTTAAATATACATATATTAATTATTAATTCCAATAAGAATAATATCTTTTATATTAAAAATACTAAAACTGAAGCTCGTATTTAGACAAATAAACTTACCAATGGATCAAAAGGATAAGAAAATTTGTCGGAAATCAAATCAATCAATTCATTTTAAAAAAGATTTAAAATAATTTTAAAATACTTTTAGTTTTAAATAAATATTATTAATAAAAACATATATTTAGTGCTACAGTTTTGATATAGATTTAAA
The DNA here is from genome assembly GCA_038381775.1 of Adansonia rubrostipa. Classification (NCBI taxonomy): domain Eukaryota; kingdom Viridiplantae; phylum Streptophyta; class Magnoliopsida; order Malvales; family Malvaceae; genus Adansonia; species Adansonia rubrostipa. Next base: position 1,496,463 of record JBBYHM010000004.1, on the reverse strand, counting down.
ATTCCTCATTTAAAAAAATAAAAAAAATAATTTTTTATTAAATTATTCTCGTTGGTCTAACATATTTTAAAATTATGACTAATTAATTATTATAATAATTATAAATAATATATTCTTTGAATTTTAAATTTATCAAATGATTTTTGATATTTATAAGTATTAAAGTGAATAAATTTTTTATTTTTAATTGAATCAATCAATTTAATATAATTTTTTTTTATCATTGCTCTTCTTCCTTTATTCTATTTTGTTTGACAACAATTTAAGGTCTGAGATCAGAGAGCTGAGGCGATCACAACAAAAGAATTTCTAAAGTGAGATGCACGTATGGGAGTCTGCAAAAATTCACCCTCCGAAACACATGAAGCAACTTAGAGAGGATGAAAAAGAGAAAGGGTAAGCCGGAAAGAGAAAGAAAAAAAAAAAGAAAAGAAAGGAACACCACACGTGCACCAACACGCGCACCATGATGATTGGGGCCCCACTTGAATGAATGGCTGGATGGGCCCACCATTGTTAGGTTTTCACTGCTTGATGATAGAAAAAATTTTCTTTTGGGCTTGGTTTTGGTGCGTAGGATAATAAAGGAGGGTGCATAGGATAAAGAGAGGAATAGAAAGTCCGTTACGTACTGTTCTCCACATGCAGGCCGGACATGTGACCCCTTTATTTCACTTCAGACTTTTGTCTACCATATTTCGTTCGACAATTAAATATAAAAGAGTAAATATACAAATCAAGTAAACTTTTTACATGGTTTAATTAAAATTATTTAAAAATTAAATTATTCATTTAGATTTAAAGATTTATTTAATATGTAAAAAATTATAAAAAATATTAAATTTAAAAGATAATTTAAAAAAAAAATAAATTGACTTTAACATTCAAAGTATGAGTTTACTCCAATCCAACCCATGTACACCGTTAGTTGCAGCATTCTCCTTCACATTTTTTCTATCTTTTTATAAAAATTCTTTAAATTAATTTAGGGATCAAAATATGTCATGAAACTCAACCTCTAACAATTTTTTTTTTAATTTCCGTACTTGACAAATCTTACATACCTTGCTTGGACAGCCCCCCTTAACGCACCAATTCTCGACAAAGTCCAAACATCCTTTTCCCTTCACATTATGAGTTGGTTTTTTATTATTATTATTAATGATTAACTAATGAAGGAGCTAAAGGGTTTAAAATAGTTAAGAAGACTGAATGATTGAATTAATGATTTTGTTTACTACTAAAGTTTGAGAATTAGGGGAATGGGTGGGAAATTTTATGGGGGCTCACACTCTTTTTTGGTATTGCATTGCTATCAAAATGGAAAGTATAAAAGAAAAAGAGAGATGGGAATGAAAATCAATGTCACACGAGAGAGATGATATGACATGAAAGGTGAGGGACCCTTCTCTACCGACCCCTAATTATTTTGCTAATCAATGTGTAGAAAATGATCACAAAGAGTGGCATAAATATATGACGAAAACTGGGGTTTCCTCTTTTTGGGCTTACACTCAACTCAAGGCCCAATTTCCAAAATTATCTATACTAATGATGAAGCATCTGAACCACTGTCATGAATAATGGTGTCCGCAGATATTTATTCTTCATCAGTCATTTGCATTCGGTTGGAAGAAATTTGAATTTAACTTATGCATTGATAAGTCAAACTCGTGTTGAAATTATTAAGAAAATTATATTTAAATATTTAAATATTTGATTTAAATTAGTTTAAGAGTTTAATTTATTTTTAAGAAATATTTTTATTTTCAATTGGTTTTAAAATATTTTAATTTGAATTTTATTCTAGAACAAATATTTTATTTAAACTTTTAGATGTAAATAATCGTAGTCGAGCTTAATTAAATGAGTTCAAACAATTTAATTTTTATCTCGAATTTATATTGAACTTTAAAAGTAAAACTTGATTGAGCTTGAACCTAATTTTAAGTCTCGAATTTCGTGTCTAGCTCAAGCTTGCTATATCTTGAGCTTGGCCTGATTATATGTCTAATTATAAGTCAAGTGATATCAACTCAATTGAAAAAATTATAAAAAAATAAAAAAAATATAATGATTATAGAATAAAAGATATTAATATTTTTCTAATATTTTTAAAACAAAATTTTTATTTAAAATTGTACAAAAAATGATCTATTTAAAAAAATACTTAAAAAATTACATGTTTCTTTTAAAAAATAACTATAGGTGTGCAAATTCTAGTCTTTTAATAAAACAAAATTAACTCGTACTTTTATAGTAACATTTTTAGATTTCATCAATATCAGAAAAGTGGAAAAAATTGACAAGTTTTTATAAAGATAAATGGATATTATAATCAATTATTTAATAAGTAAACGCATGTTGATCTTTTTAATCTCACTGTAAAATTAAAATTTTATATAATTTTTATTTTGGTTGGCTAAATTTTCATATACTCTTATATAAATTTATAATGACTTAGAGAATTTTGAGCTTAAATTAGTAGAAAACAGAAAAAAAAAAAAAAAGAGTTTCTATTGGCTACTATCAAGTTAAGTTAGATTGTTAGAATCATGCTGAAACAAAAATTATCACAAATCTTATTATTTGTTTCAATTATTTGAGTTCTTTTAATCGTAATTATAGAAAAATTCGAAAGATTTATTGAATTTTATGAGTAAATTAATTAATTCATGAATGAAATATTAAAGTCAAATTAATAAATTATTGTCTTTGTAGATTAGACAATAATATTTTTTTAAAAGAAATCAGAAGTTAAACTTTATTAATTAAATTAAAAATATAATATTTTTATTAATAGACGACATGGTGCTTTTGATTCGTACCTCAGTTTCACTAATTTTATTAACTTTTATAAAAAATAACGAAAATTAACAAGAAAAATTATTACAAATATTTCATGAAATATTTTAAATTCTTTTATTTTTCGTTAAAAATCAATAAAATTGAAAATATAACAAAATTGAAAAAAAAATGATAAAATTTGGCATTAATTCCTTAATAATAATAATAATAATAAGAAGCAACCTGCATGATCTCTACCGACTAAATAATTTTCTTGCAGTTGTTCCTAGCCATATGTTGTCCAAAATTGTTAGGCCACAGGTTGACGTAAAGGGGATTCCAATGCCGCGGTTACCCTCTTTTCCTCTGAATTTCTTGCACGAAACTCTTCAATAAACCCCACGTATTTGCCGATTGGACGGCGTGACAGGATAAAAAAATCATTAAAATATAATTTATAATATAAAAATAATTAAAATATAATATATAAAAAGATAAGATAGAAAAAATAACATGAATATATAATATATAAATACATTAAAATTTATATAAAATATAAACTATTAATATATCAAAATTTATAAAATATATAATATAAATACATGAATTATCGACATTTATAACTTATTTTTTTTAAGTATTTTTATTTCACCCTACAAATCTTCATGAATATGCATATTAGTCGCTTAATCTTGAAAAACATTCACTGGTGAAAGGATGAAGTGCCAATGATATCTCTTTGTTTATGTATACAAGCAAAAGTTTTTGGTTAAGCGGCCATTTTCTAGGTCACGTCAAATAACGTTAGGAATGCATCCAAATCCACCCTAAAATTATGGGGTCAATGCGTGCATCGAAATAGAGCAAGTCAGTAGTGCATGCTTCTTCCGAAGTTGGTTCCGAATACGCGATGGAACCTCGATGGATCTTAAATCTAAAAAAATTTTTCGATTTTGAGTAAAAGGATTAAATCGAGTTACTAACTTCATGCCGATCAATGCTTCATTTGGGTGGCTGGGCACCCTCTCACTGCATCATCATGTCACATCATTGAATTAAAGATTTTTCCAATTTGGAACGAAGCCTACCTTATCAACTATGAAAACTTAAGTATATAAATATATTTATAATTTTTTATATATTTAAAAAATTATATTTATATTTATATTTATATTTAAAATATTTTTTAAAAATAAAAAATATGGATAATATAATCAGTCAACTCGAAAACCTGATAGATGTTAGCGTGGACGTGTGCAGCGAGTTTCGAACGCTATTACAAAATTGATTTATTTATTTATATTTTTGCGTCTAGAATGCATATCATTCCATACATCTAAAACGGGAGGGCTTTAATTAAAGGGCCAGTCTAGCAACTTCCCCAGCTACTTCCAGAATTAATGGCAAAAATCAGTGGCTCCCGTTCTACTATGGTTGAGTATAAAAAAAAAATCTGTTGGAAAAGCTCAATTATTCAGTGAATTACTTAATTAATTCCACCCATTTTCCTCCCTCGAACAGGTAACAAATATCAGCATTTAGTAAGATGATTTCAAGTGTTCTGACCCCTACAGCACTCTTAGTCTCTCAATAACTTTTTTTTGGGCCAGAATTCTCTCAATAGTTTAGCCCAAGTACTAGCACTTACAAAAAAAAAAAAACCGGGAATTTATTTGTCCCGCGCCTCGCATGCAAGACCAATTTATTGACAGAGAGAGCCAAGAGAAGAACCCAACCTGATGTTGCATCACAATTTTTACCTCCCAAATAGATAACGGCATCCTCAATCTCACACGAGTAGATCATAATATTTATATTATAATTATATTTAAAATATTATATATTTATTTAAATTTTTATATATTAATAATTTATTTTTTATAAATTTATTTTATATAATATTGTGCGTTAAATATTTTATATGTATTATTTTTTTAATCATGTTTAAAATTATTGAATCTACACAAAAGGTTAAAAAATTTTATTTATAATAAATATAAAAGTTTAATTTAAATATAAAGTCGCATAAAATTTAATTAGTCTTATGAACACTCATTACGTGGTTGAAGTAATAAATGATTAAATAATATATAAAAAAATAAAATAATTAAAAGAGTAAAAATATTCATAGTTAAAAATTTTTTTAAAAAATTGTAAGTTAACAGTTTTTACAAAAATGAAAAAAATTGTTTAAAAATTAAATTAATATCTTATTATAATTGTAACATTAACGTATTTTTTTATTTATTAATAAGCGTAAGGTAGCACAACTATATCTAAATCATCAAAATCAAGTTTTAAATGATCCGCGTGTCATATCTAGCATCTAACAAGGGAATGGAAATGGTAAAAAAATTTATTATTTAAAATGATAATTTTTTTTAGATATCATTAGTTAAAACGATCATGTTTTATAAAATGGATAAAATTTTAGAGTCGGATAATATTTTTCTATTCTTAAATGGAAGGCAAAATTACGCAGGATCCAAATCAGAAAGCAAAGACACGTGTAATCTACGTGGCAAAAAATGCAAAGAGGGAGCTGCTCTCTCTCTCTCTCTCTCTCACACACACACACACACACACTCAGCCTTTCAGGGTAAGCTACACCGGGCTCAGCTCATCATGCATTTGGCCAGGTACGCCCAAACTCTCTCTCGCTTCTATTTTCTGCCGACCTTCTTTTCGGTTCTCTTCTCCTCAATCGTTTCTTTTCTTGTCTTATTGCGCCCGTAACTCAACCCTTCTCACTTTCTCTCTGTTTAGGGTTTTCTTTTAATTAACAATAATCACAAAGAAAGCTATGTCGAAGAAGAGAAAATCCGATGCTACGCGCCTTGACGAGGTGGATCGGAGCATGTACACCACCTTCTGCAGCGCTGCTAACTCGCTTTCGCAGCTTTACTCTCAGGCCATCAACCACCAGCGCCTCTCTTTCCAAGCCGGTGAACGTCACGCTCTGGTTTTTCTTCCATCTCTCTATGATTCATTCCATTAGCTTTGTTTTTTTCTTATCTCATTTCTCTATCTTTTTATTATAATTTTATTTTTTTATTTAATTTGGTTGAGAATTGCTATTCTGCTATGTGTGAAAGGGAATGAATTAGAATAATTGGGAGCAAAATTGTGAGAAAAAATGATTATTTATAGAAAGAAATTAAAGTGGGTTAGTATTTAATTGCCAATTTGCATTTCAGTTTTTGTTTTAATCTAGTGAAACGTGTCAGCGTTGTTTCTTCTGATAATTTACCTTAAAGAAATGGAAATTTTATGTTAATTTCATTGTTGAAAAGTCAATTATTTTCTCCTACTGTGAAATTGGTGTTGGGATTCTGCATACTTTGCTCTGTTTTTGCAAATTGAAGTTTCTGAATGAATGCTGATTGACACCTATCAAACAGTTCTATGTTGTTTATTAGCTTAAAAAGATGAAATATTGGATGAATTATTGTTGAGAAGTAAATAAAAATCAGTTAAAAATTACTGGAAATAAACCTGTTCTTGTTTCTCCACTGAAATGCTTCCTTTTGAATGTAGCCCTCCATTTTTAATTATTGCTGCAGATTTTTATTTGACTTCCCTTTTCAATTTGTTCAATTATGTCTTCATCTATGTCACTGGTTGGCCATTAGGTATTGCATCTAAGTATATATAAATCCTTCCTCTCTTTTCCCCCTTCGACGCAGGAGAAACTTTTTCAATGGATTTTAAGGCAGCAAGAAGAAGGATCAAGGGTGACAACAGCTGATATAGTTGCTTATTTGCAGGTAGCTTTTGTGATTTCTTGCTCCTATTGTTTTGATGAATCTGTTTGGTGAAGAATTATTGTTCCCTTTCTCTTGTACCTTTCTCTACTCAATTTTATATCCTTTGTATCGAATTTAACGCTTCGATTCTTGGGAATTTAATTGGAGTGTCCTGACAGTTAAGCACTAAACTTGAAAGGTGAATTTCAACACTTTCTATTTAAATTCACCTTTTCTTCAAGGACCCAAGTAATTGAAATTTGTCCAAATTTGACTGATTTGCTCATTACATCTTATTTTTGCGATTTTGACTTATGGGAGGCCATCTGAAATTAGAGCAGAATGGCCTCATAGAGGAAGTAAGCTGAGTGGCTAAAATGGGCAAATTTTTTGGGGTCGCTTTGACTTTGAATTTGTGGGGATTAGTGGGAAACATAGTAACATGATGAGCAACAATAATGAGAAAATAGATGGTTTTCTTTAGAGGTTTAGGACTCAAGTGAGTAAAGTTAATTTGGAGATTTGAAGTTTGATATTTATCAAGAAACAAAGTATGAGCCGGCAACACTTGGGGTTGTGGATTGATTGTATTGCATTTTTGAAGCGTTGGAAATTATCAATGTCCACAAGTTATTTAGTTATGCCATAAATTATAATTTTAAAATATCAAGGCATTTTAAGACGTAGTAACTATTTCATCAATAATGGTTTTATGGCCTGGATGGTGTTGATCGATATTCAACATATTCCAAGAGATCATTAACATTGTCTTATGTCTAGTGATACATTGTTTTGCCTGTGTTTGATATGTAGTTGATAGACAAACAGCATAGGTTGTTTAGTTGAGTATTTTTCTTTTCTTTTCCTTGATAATTATCTTTTTCATTTCTGCAGAATGAACTTGAATATGGAGCAGAGGACTGTCCAATATCCCCCAGGCTTTCATTTCAGCACCATCAAACTGCAACACAACCGAACAGCTTAAGTGCTTCATTCTCGGCTACTCCGACTTCACCAGCAACAACTATGCAGGGAGTTCGTTCCGGGGATAACCAAGTAAAGAACTCCTTGTTCTCGAATGCACTGTCCAGCCCTGTTCGTCGGAGCCTTCTTCAGCACTACCACTCAGTCCAGGGTAGTTGGCATTCGAATAATGCTGTGCCTCCTGCCAGTGGAGCTCGAGACAATGAGACCAACTGCACTCTCCAACAAAACAGGTTAGCCAATTCTCCTAGCGCTAATGATTGCATGGACATGCATACTGATAGTCCTGCCCATGATTTTCCTTTCTGAAATTTCTTTCTTGGCATTTATTTGTTGGTTTATTTATTATTTTTTTTTTGGGTAAAATTTCCTGTAAGGTTGGGACACTCAAATTTCTCAATGTATATGTATAGTAATAATAAATAATAATATCATATATTTGTGTAATAGTGTTTTGCTTTTGCTGGGGATATATATCTTTATAATCTCTAATATTTAAAATTTTAATTCATTATTATTTTAAATATATAATTATAGAAATTTATTATATTAAGTAAATAAATTGTTTAAAACTTTTAAAATAAAAAATAAAAAGAATGTAGTCATGGAATTGGGATCTAAGTTTATGAGAAATTATATATTAAATTATTATCTGTTGCTGAGTATGAAAAGTCGAAACATTACAAGTTCTGAATTAATAAAGAATGCCAGCTTAAATACACGATAATCAGATCGATCAAACAAAAGGAAGAATGCTAATGCGGATGTCTATTTTTGGTCAAAACCATATAATGCAGGCACAATCTTTATAGGCAGTGTGCTTTGGCATAGTATTCCTTAGCAATACTGTTCCTTGACTGTATTGCTTGCGCTGCGCTACTTGATAGTTGCGCTTTTGGGCAGTAGCACTACCAGGCAGAGCACTCTTTGATAGCAGTGCTTCTGGGCAGTAACACTACAAATATAGCACACCTTGACAACAATGCTTTTGGGCAGTAACTACCAAGCATAACACTTCTTAGTAGTAGCGCTTCTAGGCAGTAGTACTACTTGACAGAATATTCCTTGATAGTAATGTACTTGGTACAACACTCCTTAGCAATCAAACACTCAATTTTGTAATATAACTAGCAAGGTCCACTAAATGAAGACTGTGGAGCTAACCTTGGAAGGTTTGCAGGATTTTTGAGTTTCTTCTATATTAGGGATATCCTTAAGAATGTGGCTTAGAGGCTCAGATTTAGAGGCCGTTAAGAAGTCTGCTTCTTAAACTTTTCTTGGAATACAAGTGCTTCCATTTCCTATTGAACAAGCAATGCACTTTTAAGCACGCTGTTATACAACCATTACTTGAACAAGCAATGCACTTTTAAGCATGCTTTCATACAACTGTTACTCATTGCCTTTGATCTAAACACTACTCATGGAGTAACCATTCATAACTGCCGCTTGACCAGCTACTATGTATAATTTCTCCACCATCCATATCTGGTACCATGTTTAATGAATAAACTTTCTACTTTCTTTGTAACTTCCCTTAGTAACTTCCCTTGGGGAGGCTTTAAATAGTGTCCTAAAACTTATCTTTTGGTAATTTTGCAAACTTTCATTCATAAAGAATTCTCTGCAATTTTTTCCTGCAAATCCTACACTTACCATAACTTTCATCCCTCTCGATCACTTGTAGCCTTCATCAAAACCATCTATCACTGCACTTGTTTCCCAGGGTTTGTTTCAATCTTCCTCTTCGCCAGTCTCCCCATGACATCTCGTTTTACTAGTTTGCAATGTTTCCTCACCTAATAAAAAAAAACCCTCTTCAGTAATATAATAGATTGACAGTGAATTCCAAGATGAGATACGCTTTGTTTTTGAAGTGAAGCTGAATTGCGCTGCTGCTACAAGGGAATGCCATCGCCAAAATAAAAATAAGAATGAAAATGTCGAATTTGTGGCTTAGCAATATGAGACTGATCTGTTTGTTTCAAGTCTATTTCATCAGATCTCTTGCTGATCCTCAGGCAGGCAATGAGGTGCACAAATAAAAGCATTATGTATTCCCCCACGGTCCACTCCTTGTACAAGGGGCATCTATTTTTGGGTTTCTTCAAATCTTATCCGATAAATCTCTTGGACATGGATATGGTTCCAAGCTTGTCTATTAATAGTATAAATTTTGAAGTTTGTTCTCTTATAGTTATTACCATGGCAGAGACTATTTGCTGTGATTACAAGGAGGGGATGCTGGTGTGGGTTGTATTAAAAACATGGTTATAATGTATGTTATATGAAGTTGGGCTGAATATTGGTTATAAACATGTTTAATATGGGTATATTCAATTTTTTTAAAGTTTTTTATATATTTGAAATATTGTTCTTTATATCAATTTTCGTATGTGTCAGAAATAAGTGTCAATCATAGACCTTTAATCAACTGAAGTTAAATTATTAATCTAGTTTATATTGGAGGCAACACCGAATGTGAGATCAACTGCACTTTGATTACGGATCAAACTAATTCATCAGTGATTGAATAAGGATATTTAGACTACATATATTCTGATGGCAAGAAGGAATTTTATAAGGTTTGGCCATTCTGTTAATTCTCTCTTGGTCTAATCAACTTCCCCTTTTCCTGGTGAACATTTAGAGAAACTACAAATTATTGCTTGCCTTCCTCCTCAGTTCGTCGAACAAAATAATCTGATTCCAAGTTTCCAACAGCACCCATTACACGGACTCGTTATTTTTTTTAAAGTATTAATTTTTATACTTGTATTCGACACATATTTTGAAATAAGTAGGATATGATTTTTCAAATATATGAAAAAATTTTTAAAAAAATTTGTCATATCGCTATTGAACTTATACTTTATCCGACATTTACTTGAGTACGGATATCATAGTCTTGACATCCTATGCAGTTAACATGAAAATTAACTTCAATATATTTAAGCAACTAAACCATCTTTTTCATATTTTACTGTAAGGAGAAGGCTTAACAAGTTTACATGCGAGCTTTGCTCAAGCTGATGAAGATGAAAGTTCATACCAAATTGTCAAGTTCCATACTCTTTCAACCAAATAAATAAATATACATTAATTTCCATTTGAAAAATTAGAAATCAAGGAAGTCAGAATGGGCAGTGAACTTAAGTCTTAATCAACTCGAAGCTATTGCACAAAGAAGATTTGAGTTTAGCTTTCGTAGTATACATACTGTAAGATGCCACCCTCTTTCTTCTCTTCAGCTCTGATTATTCCCACTGTAACACGTCTACCTTGCTGCTGCCGCTTCAAATAGGACCATTGAAACTGTAAGATTTGGCCCTCTCCTCGATTGTCTGATCGCCCAACCTCTAAGTACCCAGAAAATGATTTGCTCTTTTCCATGCTCAAGGGAGAAAGCTATCTATATATCTATTTAGAAATTAAGCCAATGCCTTCATCTCTTCCATCCTATATGTACATGTGTATGCATGCATTTATGTATTTATATTAATGCATTCATGCATGTATGTATATATGCATGGATGGGAACTAGTAATACATATCATGCAGAGCATCCATGGTGTACGTTAGTGCGACCTGCATGGGCATTGGTGTGGCATAGACAATAGAATTATCCGGATTTTTTTCGTTGGGTGGTTGATTGGATACAAGAATATAATCTATAAGATTATATGATTGAGGGTTAAAATGTTTTCAAGGCATATTTTAACGGGTTAGAATTACAAATTTTTAATTCAAGAAAAATTTTATATTCTAATTGTAAAACGAAATGAAAGTTACAAATTAAAAAAAAAAAAAGACGTTAGAAAAAAATTGTACTAAGCCGTGAAAAATATTATTTCCACACAAGATTAAAGTTATATTTGATAATTCGTATATTTATATTGCATTTATTTAAATTTATATCATAATTGTATTTAACGTATTATACATTTGCATAAAGTTTGATATATTAATAATTTATAGTGCACATATTTTGATACGTTTATATATTTATGTTGTGTTTATATTATTTTTTTTATTTTATCGTATCCTGTATCATATTTTAATTAATTTTCTTGTATTATATTTATATTATACAATTATTTCGTAATCCAATATTATCATTTGTTGTTGAAGTGGACTTGATTAATTTCTGTGAAACATAAATACAACGAGACTCATTATATTTGGAAAGTTGATGATCCCAGCTAGCTGCCCTAATATAAAATCAAAGTCATATCATGGGGTGTGACTTGAGTGGTAAAGCATACTCATATTTAGAAAAAAATTAAAGTTTGAGTATGTATAAATGCACTCTTGAGAAAAGGCAACTAAAGATTTTAAAATAAAATTAGTTTTAAACTATAAAATACTTAAATTAAAATTGCAAAAAAAAAAGAAAAAAGGTAATATACCATTGGAAGAGAGTGTAATTCTGGCATTTGCACAGATTACAAATTCTTTTCATATATGCTTTATTAATTATTACTAGTATGGGAATTGAGAGACTATCAAACGGCGGGTAGCACAGTTGAATAAAGATAAGATAGGGCACCACATGGTTCCTGGATATGCAACTTTATGCAGTGGTGGGGAGCAGGCACTCAGCAAATTTTATTTTATTTTAATTTTGCAAAAGAATATCAAAACTTTGATTCACTCAATAGTCGAGTAATTCGTACGATTTCACTTAATTTATATTGGTCCAAGTATGAATATGAGATTTCGTAATTTAAGCAGATTTAATTCAACTTAAATGATTGTTTATCTAATAAAAAATTATTTTTATTTAAATTTAATAATAAAATATATAAATATAAATATAAATATAATAATTTAATTTTTTTTTAATGATAAAACAAACTTACGATCTAAGCTAAGCCAAGCAAAGATACTTAAATAAAATTTTAAAAATATTTAAACTGCGAATAGACTTATGAAAAATTTAGATCAAACTCAATTTATATTTTAAAAAAAATATATTTTTTTTAAAAAATAAACAAATCGTTTAAACTAAATTTTCAGCCCAGTAATTGGTAGGGATTTTGATAAGTGGAACTTCCCACCATATCCATAACCATAACTTGTGGGTGGTGGGGGCCGAAAAAGCCCAAAACTCCACTAGAATTAATTAATATATTATGTAATAATTGCTGCTGGCCTTTTGGATTTTTTTTTTTTAAAGTTTAAACAAAAATATTTAATTTAAAAATAAATTTGAATAAAAAAATAAAACTCAATTAAAAAATAAATCGACTCTTGATTTTAATATTTAAAATCTAAATTCAATCTGTTCCGGTTTTTCCATTATATAATTTTTTTTTCTTACCAATAGGAGATAAATGAATTGACAATTATGAACAAGCCTCTTAAAATGGCAATTTACCGCAGTGACGAACCTTTGCATGTCTATAGGAAGCTTTGTTACCACTACATTGGTCCCCATCACTGCAAAGAAAGAAGCAAAATATTTGTAAACCAACCCAAAAACTGGCAAGGCCACGGTTGGTTCAATCATCCTGTGCCCAATTGACTGCCCTCACACTACTTACATTTTTAACGTCAAAATGTATATGATATTAGCAGAAAAACTCTAATTCGAGAGCCAGAAAAATGGAGGTTATTCTTCGTCATTGAGCAACCCGTATAACTACATTTATATATATGACGGTGCTACCTATATTTTAAAATTTAATAAAAAATATTAAATTAAAAAATTAAAAAATATTTTTTCAAATAACTGGAATATGTTTGAATAACATTTGATATTTATTTTTCAAGCCAAACTAAGATAAACTTATATAATGTTAATACCATAATTAGACCTAGTCCAGCCCATTAACACATCTATCCTCACCTGGCATAATGTCAACATTTTTGCAACTCTTTATCTGAATAAAACAGCTAATGACTCCCAATTACCAGTGATACATCCATTCCACACTTTGCTAAAACAACTCGTAAGGCAAAATGGTGACAATAGCTCACCTTTCTCCCATTGAATGCCATTCGAGGAAAATGAAAGAAAGAGAGAAACCAACTGGACTCAAAGCTTAAATCAGTTGATTCATTTAATCACTTTTAAGAAGTAACATTCAATAAGTTTGAAATTCGAATCTTAACATCTGCAACCTTATCTCTTATTCCCATACTGCGAACTCCTTTGTATCAATAAAAAAGAAAGAAAGTTTACTATTAATAAAATCTATTTTTGCCTGTAACAACAAATAGGATGAGAAGTTTACTATTAATATTGTCTGAAGAAATCAGCACCATCCTCAACATCATCAGTTTTGATGCTTCCACTCTGAGCCATGAGTATTCTATACACTCTCTTTGAACAAACCTCACCTAACCTTCTGTCGTTACCTAGTAAACCTTCTACTACCAAGTCCTTGAGCAGAAATTCCTTTTCATGCACCTGCCATCACCATACAATAGAAAAAAAAAAAAAGGATTTGAGCAATGGTCTTGACATTGGAGAAAGGAAATATTATACTCCACTTCGTAGGAGGAAAGGAAATGAAGAGAATGGATTGAAGATGAAGGAATGGAACTTGTCTTCTGTCCTTCTGATTGGTTAAGGGACATCAACAAAAGGAAACAAGTTGAACATTTCACACAAAGGTTTTCAAGGATGTGTAAGGAAGGTTTGAAATCCACTCCTTTATCTTTTTATGCTTTATTTTCTAATTCACTTATCAACAACATTCACATTTGGGGGACCCCAATCATTTATTCTAGAACCTTCATATGTGAACAGTAATTATAAATGCATTGGAAAGTGATGGAAGGATCGAAACCTTGAAGAAATGCCAATCCTTACAATTCTTTCCGAGGTGAATATATTCTTCACAGCATGATTTTGAAGGAAAAACTAATTCTCCTATACGTTAATTATGCCTTTGATATAGTTAACTCTAAAAATATTCCATATATAGCAAATCTTAGCCCTTAAAAACAATAAATGCAGCCAAAGGTCCAAAAGTAAACCGAGAATCATGAAAGTCAGAGATTAACAACAAAATTTTCTGTGCAAAAGTTCAGTTGCACCCTCTCAAAGAACAGTAAGCAGTTTAGCTTCCAAAAACTAAACCTGCTGAAAACTGAACGAGGAAAATTGGCCTAGCATAATGTGAAATCAAAGGAAAAAGCTTTACAATATAAAGATGCTTATTTTGCTTGGACTTACTGATTTAGTAGGGTCCATGTAAACGCGCAAAAGAGATTTCATGGTAGGGTACTCCCTCCCTATAGCAAGAGCAAATCGTGGCTGGACCTTTGGGATGGCGAGCAAAGCTTTTAACCTGGATGTTAAAAGCTATATCAGCAATAAAATGCATGCCCATAACAAAAGAAGCCATTGCAAGCAACGCAGGTTTAAAAGTAGATTATAATTGCAGAAAAATATAGGCCACTATGAAGAAACACTCTTTTTTGGCTACCAGTACCAATAACTACTTAAAAGGCTTTGTTAATTAAACAACAATGAGTATTCTCAACTAACTAACAAATGGCAGTAAATTCATACTTCATTTCTGAACAATTATGGCATCCACAACATGTCACCAGAATGTAAACGAGATAAAAACCTATTTGGTACAAAACAATGTCCTCAAATTTTATCCCCTCCATTAAAGCGGCAAAAAAGTTGTATTACCCTAGAAAACCAAACTTCCTGTTCTCCAAGATGAACAATTAAGGACAAAAATAGAAACAAATCAAGTACACAAGTGCTTGAAATTTTACTCACCACAAATTCCCTTTTATTAAATTCTTCTCAATAGAGTCCTTAGGAATAAGGGATCCATTAGCACTTACACTTAGTCGCGTTAACTTCTTTCTGCAAACAAATGAATATATTAATAAAGTATACAAAGGATTGCTCAGTGAAGGTATTGATAATATTTGAAAGGACTAGGACATTAGAATATATATATATATATAAATATATTTACGGCCAATATGACTCACAAGAACATTACATCTAATAAGTATGCCTAGATAAACTTAAGACAAAACAAATATAGAGATGGTATAAGATGGCACAATTTAGCAGTTACCTTTGAAAATGACATGGGCCAGTACATTACAACATTGATAAGTGTGCCTATATAAATGTAGAGGATTAGATGACATGGTACAGCCACCCTAAACCCAAAATTTAAAATATTTTCTGTATCAGATTTGTAAGTTACCCAACCGAAAGTGATAGAAACTAGTAAAACTACTTGATTACTACATTTTAAGGTAACAACCAAGTGTGACGCATGCCAATTACCTGGCAGCCAGCACATATAATGGACTTCAGGAATTACTTTACAAAGAGCGAGACAATCACTATTTATTCACATTATGTAGCACAAGCATGTTAAGGCAAATTAAACAATGTAATGGATCACCCAAAGCTTTTTAAATCACCAAATTAACTAGGCCAAAACCCCCCATTAGGTGGCCACAAAACTAATAATTGTCTCTATGCTATAACTGGACTTGAATTATTTACTTTGAAATTCATTTTAAAATTAGAGGGGTACCTAAATTGGCAAGAGGCTAGACTGCATGTCAAACCGACAACATGCTCAGCCAGTTCAGCTTCATCTGCACATTGCCTAGAGTGTATCCTAGCATAACAAGTGGTCAGTTTTGCCAGTGCCTATAAAACAAATTTCAGACACAAAATGAGATAAAAATATGATGTTAAAAAAAATATACAGAAGCTAAAACAACATGACTACTAGTCATGATGCACTGCATAAGCAGTTAGAAGTTCGACCTCCTCAATCGGTGGACGTCTCCAACCACTATCATTCGCAGGGTTCTTGTATTGTTCATTTTCCCTAGAACATTGCCAAGATCCATATTTAATTTTATCACAATATTGCAGCATCATGAAGTAGCCAACAAACAAGCGTGAATCACTTCATTATCAAGTATAAGCAGCAACAGATACCAGTACTACTTCCTGATGATTGTTGGTATAAATCGATAAAACTATTTGATAATATGATATTAATAATGAAATGGAGGTTCACAAGGATAACCACTTATACGTTGATAGAAAAAAGTTATAGGATTATTTAATTGTAAAATTTCCTCTAAAGTTTATGAACATTTCCTAGGTTTATATGGTTTCATCCAATCTAGAATTTTAATCTGTTTTTCTCTATCAAAAGATATATCTCGAGAAAGAATAAATGATATCATAAAATTTATTCACTATCTCTTTTTTAAAGCAAAAAAAAAAAAACTATCTTCAAAGAAATGATGCAACTTTGCAAGCTATAATCACAATAGGAGGAAGGGAGGAAAAAAGGAAAGATAAAATACTACAAATGGGAATGGCTAATAACAAAACCACAAAATAATGCAATAGCCTTCCTAGCATGAGGAACTCTAACCAAAAGGCACGAATACATGGTCAAACATTGAGGAGAAAGGAATTACAAAACCATCTAAAACAAAAAGGGTTCTACATCTATATGAAGGTAAAATTCAGCAACTCTGACCTTTTAGTAATGTATGCCATTAGTCTATTTGTCAGATAGCAAACTGTATAAGATGGGTATTTACTTCGGACTCTAGAAACATGATTCAGAAGCGTGTCACTAGTTACTAGATCACAAAACTCTGCAGCCTCACATACGATTAATACATATTGAATCTCTAGTCCTTCACGAGAAAGCTGCAAAAAGAAAAGCAAATGATCTATGTCAAGAAGCAGTTAGCAAAGTGTTTTTTTTTTTTTTTATGAGCAAGGAATTGAAAATGTCCAACTGAAAGGAGAAAAAGCAAAATTCCCAAATTAAAAATTTCAGTCTATTTAAAAAGTCGGTTGTTGAGCAACAATTTTTGCCTAAAGTTACCAGTCACACACATAGCAGTCCATCTTTCCCATGCTGAAGTATCATCTAAAGCATATTTTTGCAGCTTACAAGTACTAAACCTAACCAACTATTGAGACACATTTTGCAGTCAAGTTCAGCCTGAAAAAGTCTAGGGAAGCTTAACATGTCTAAAGTTATAAAAGATGAGCCCAGACCGCATGGTTAGGTAATGTAAGCTGCACAAAAACTAGAGTCTCTTTGTACTAAACAGTTACTAGCACTATATCAAAAATATTAACCAAAATTTTGACGTAAATGAATAGGGGGAAAGAAAAGAAAAGAAGTAGTATTATTTTAAAAGCTCAATGTGACTCTGAGGCCATGGATGATTAGTACCATATAATATGTTATACATAACATAAAGAATCAACTCTAACCCACAAGGGTGAAGATGAATCTGACCATAGAATTATGAAATTTACTAACTCCAAGCCACTAGCACAAAATTAGCAAGAAATTTAGATGAAGGGCATGAAAGGCATACATATGAGTTTAAGCTACAACAAAAAGGAGAGTTCAGGATACCAGAATTTGCAAAACTTCATCCAACATATTACCTGTGAAATATGTTCGGGAACCGTCATTGTCCATACAATTGATTTTTCAATTGGATTTGATGTTATGCGATATGTAAGGCCTTTATCAGCAAACCTTGAAAGTAAATGTCCTACAAAACAAAGCTAGAGAACTTCTCAGCATATAGCCAAATCAAAAAAAAGTAAACGCATATGTCAAATATTAGCAAGAATAATCCAAGAACATCAACAATGTCCCTACCTCCTATTGACCCCAGTTCAACCACCTTAGTATCGATTTCAGCAACAATAGATTTTAGTGCAAACTTTCCTTTTTCCCATTTCAGCCTTTCTTTCTGCAATTTTTTGAACTCTGCAGCTTCAGCTTTCAAAGCCGCTTTTTGCAACTTCTCTTGCTGCATGTTATGTTTAGATCAGTTACTTATGCAACAGAAAGTAAAAAGAAACAAACAAAATTTGTAGTAAAAAAAGTACTAGCCTCTTTCTTCAGCTTCTTTTCTTCCAACATACGAATCCGTTCCTCCCTCGTCATTTTCCTTTTTACCGTTGCTCCATCTGTGCTAATTTTCTTATCAGAATTGTCTTTAGTTTTTCGTTTCTGCTTTGGTGCATTATCCATCTGCTCCATGCCAAAATTTTCTTTGTCTAGATCATCATTTACCTGATCCAATTTCATCAAACTATATGTTTAATAGAGTAGTTGACAATTCCTAAAACCTAGATTTCTACCAAGTTCTACACAATCTTGTTACACTTATAGAATTCAAATAGATGAGCAAGTTAGGTCAGTGTTTAAGCAAGCGTGCATGAGAGTCGGAGGAGGGTGAAAACCTACTAAGGTGCAACACTAGCACAGTGGCTATACTGCAAGCAACAATATGAAAAATAAATACAGGGCAGAAGCAAGGTAGGAAGGAGCTGAGGATACATCATAAAGCCCTAAAACTAAAACTACTTGCAAACTCAAAAATGACCAAAAGTAAAATAAAATGCATATGGCCCACAAAGTCTTCAATTTTGCACAAATAATTGGATGTTGAAAATCTTCTAATTGTCTACCATTTCCCTTCATCCTTTGACTCCAAGAAGAGGTACGAACAACCTCTCCAAAATGCAACTCCGATCCTTCCAATACTACCTCTCAAATTTATCAATGGCACAATTACAATGCTTGCTCCCGTGACATTTATAATGCCAAACGAGGAGAAAAGCATCAATCATACAATTGAGAAGAAAGAGAGAACCATGCCACAGACACAAAACAAAACCAAAAAAAAATGGTTTTCATGTTCATGTTTATCAAATTCTTGCTAAGATCTGTTGAACTGAACTATCCTTGAAATAAGGAAATTTGGGCAGAAAACCAGCTTCCCAGTATTCTAGCAAGAGAAAGACCCTACCACACCATTAGTCCCTCCTACCCTCCACAGCAAACTTTAACATCAATGTTCCAAGTTTTTAGCAGGCTCACTATATCATCTCATTCATTGCTCCAAAAATCTAAACTTAAAAAAGAATACTGATAAGCGTTGCTAACTCAAAATTCCAAACAAATTTGCTTCCATGAGACACAGGTTTAATGCAGTGTCCGATTGATCAATTAAGAAAAGAAAAAAGAATCTAGATCTCCATCATCAAGACAATAAGAATAAGATATGTTCCTAAAGCTTAAGGTGCTGTAACTTTTTAGGTGTATTTCTCATATGATTTTTTGTGAAGATATATGTTCAACTTAATTAAGTTTTTGAAACATCTATCAGTACATTTGCTTACCACTTCATATACATGTTTAACCTAATTTCCACATTCCTTTTTGCTACGGTTTGAAAATTTGGAAACAAGACAGCAACCTTTTTGGCTATTCCAGAAACTGAATAATGCACCATTATTTAATCATACCTCAAGAGGAAGTAGCGGATCAGCATCATCTTGCATATACAATGGCTGAGAAGAATTGTCCTCCTCACACATTTGGATTAGATTAGATATCCCTGACAAACATAATTCCTTTAACTTCTATTAACATAAAAGAAAACAGATTCCAAATGACCGGATATGCTTCCTTGGCAATTTTCAAAATCGTAGCAAGGTTTCAAGAACCAGACAATCACATATAAAACAATTGCAGAGACAACATCAACAAACCTAGATGAGATTCATAATCAACAAATCTAGAACGCCATTCTAACTCTTCGGCCTCATCAATGTCAGAACCCTTTGATCCATTCTCCTGATTGTTGTTCCTTTTAGAACTGCTGTCAGAATCATTATCAGATTCCAAACATATCAATC
The DNA here is from genome assembly GCA_038381775.1 of Adansonia rubrostipa. Lineage (NCBI taxonomy): Eukaryota > Viridiplantae > Streptophyta > Magnoliopsida > Malvales > Malvaceae > Adansonia > Adansonia rubrostipa. Next base: position 1,476,237 of record JBBYHM010000004.1, on the reverse strand, counting down.
TGCTTATCCCTGTTAGGGAAGGAAACAAAGCCAGAAAGATAAAAGTAAACATTAGGGGAAAGGACGAATGATGTTGACCCATTAGAGTTTCTTTTTTAACCAACAACTTTGAACAAAACCAAAGCAAAAAAAAAGGAACGAAATACTAATAACTCCGAAACGACTCCAGATAAAAGGGGAAAAAAAAAAGCAATAAGAAAACAAAAGCAAAAACTCAAAAAGGAACATTAAAGCATGAAATCCCAAATTAGTTTATCCAAAAGCTGTTAATAAAATGAACCTCTTTATACCGCAATAACAAGGGGAAAAATTACAATTTTAATGATTCAATAAAAGCTTTAATTCTGTCCGGTTTTAACTTTTCTGCTTCCATTTGGCTTCTGCAAGCGAAAAATTAAAAGAATGCCTTTCGACACAACATAATACATGATTTTACATTAACATAAAACAAATGCATATATGTTCAAATGCAGTTATATTTTAGCTATTTCCGGTTTTTTATCATACATAGTTTTTCGTTTTTGCCATTTGCTTTGCAATTTTATCATATTATTACTCAAAATAAACCAAAATTACCAAAATTAAACCATTTTCATTTCAAATTAAAACGACAATGAATAAAAATTTTCAATTTACAACCCTAATATTAAACCAAAATTCAACGAAAATTGGGAGTATGTAAAAGGGAAAGAGACAGACCAGAAAGCTTGGCATCTTCAAGTTGAGGATCCGAAGCCCTAATTAAGGGGCCAGCATTGGAGCATCTGACGACCACCGAAGGCTCGGACATCGGCGTCTCGGCCACGAAAGAAGGAGTGGAGCCGGAGGTGAAGGCTGGACCCAATGACGGTTTTTGCGGGGTAGGGTCATCGTCGAGAATCAAAACCGGAGGGAAATGGGGGTCCTGCTCGGTTCTAGGCTTCTTGGAGATGGATAGGCGTGGGGTGTTTGGGTCTTCTTCATCGGATAGGATGATTGGATCCGACATTGAAGCTACTGTACGCTGCGAATTGGACGCTGAAAATCAAATAGATTTGGGTGTGTGGTTTTGTCGGAGTTTGCCCTTGGCTTCGAATAAGCGCGGGATCGGTGGAAGAAATAGTTGCGTTTGGTAACGGAGATTAAGCTATTCCTGGGTCAGTTTAGTTAGACCGTCGGCCTTTCTCAAAAGGCTTAGCCCAAGTTATCAACGGCAATAGTTACGGAATACATTGTTTTTGTTTCCATCATTTTTATTATTAAGTTTTGAACATTGATTAAAAACATGGAACGGATTGATCGGTCAAACAAAAAATTGATGGTTTGTTAGGTCCGGATAACATATTTAAACTGGAAATTAATCAAATTAAAACAAAATTATTTAATTAGTAAAAAATCAATTTTATATATTTTTATTTTTATAAAATTTTATTTGTAATTAATGAATTTTTAATATTTAATCCCATAGTTTTATCATATTTAATATTAAACTTAGTGTTTAAATATAAAAGAATTGAATTAACTAATTGAATCAAGAATTAAATGTATAACCAGCTTTTTTAAACTTGGTTTTGAAAGTATAATAAAAAAATAAAAAGCATTGTAAAAAAAAGGTATTTTATGGTTTTCATTTTCTTTAAACATGTGATTAAGGCGCCAGGGTGGCGTAGTTGATGGACTGCGGTTTCCGACAGCTTCGGGCCATGCCAGACTCTAACGTGAATGGAATAATCACTTCTTGTGAAGAAGGATCCTTTCAAGTCATTTATGCTCTGTTTAGCCATGGCAGCGCCCCCCGAGGCCGATGGCTTGAGACCGGATGAAGTTCGATTTCATACGCGTCAGGAAAAAGCTGAGAAATGGAGGGGAGTGAGTGATGGCCCTAGCTAGGCCGGAGGTTAGATCGAGAAAGAACTTGGTTAAGGATTAAAATATAATTATCAATGATCTAAATAGCAATTGCAATATAATATTATGATTATTATTTTTATGATTTAAAGTTTTTTTATTTTTGTCTATATTTAACATAATTGATTATTATAACATTTTTAATTACATCTACAACTACAATAATAAATATAAGACAATCAAAATCATATCTACCACCACAATTTGAATCCCAAAAACATGAGAAAAAATGGTCCCATCTAGTTACATTTCTTGCCATGGGTTTTGGGCACAAGGTAGCCACAATCACATTTATATTGTCTCCTTTGACACACCAACCCTTTCGATTTGAAGGCATTGCTTGTTTAATCACTGCCTGGACCACATCTAGAGCTTTTAAATCTTGACACTGCATCTGATTTGGGGTTAGACCATGCAATCCATATAATTTATTTCATGTTTAATATATTTATATATATATTGATATGTTAAATAATTCGTATTATATAAATTTTAAAACGTTTATATATTTATATCATGTAATCATATTATGCTTAATATTATCAAAATCGTACTTGGGCTGCACGAAGAAATGCAAAACTATGGACTTTTTTTTTTCATTTCAAGTGAAATATATAGACTTTGAATTACGTACACTGCACATGGACCACAATTAGCCGACTAACCCATTTTTATCTCTTTGTATTGGATTATTAACAAGCAAAGATTCTTATAATTACGTATAGAAAAAAAACTAATCATGACTCAAAAAGGCAGAAAAGTATAATTAAATTATATATATTTTAATTTTCAATGATTTATACTTCCTTCAATAATGCAGTGAGTTGCTAGCTGCTGTTGATTAATGTGTTATCAATGGGAAATAAAATTAAGTGTTGTATTGGATGACAAGAGGTCAAATCGATGATATTTCCTAATTAAATTATTTTTTAATAATTAAAAAATAATTATCAAGATAAATAATATTAAAAATTATAATATTTTTTAAAATTTTTATTAATATTTAAATAATAATTCAAACTTTCAGCTGATTTAAGTTTTTCTTCTATTACCCTACCTTAAAATGTCTCAATCTGAAGGTTTTAGCGTATATTCATTATGAGGACAAGGAGGACCCTTCAGCTGACACTTTTGGGCTCCCTTCACGTGATTTTTTCCTGCATGAAATTGTTGATCGATCACCCCTCTCTGAAAATGATTGAAGCCTCGCTCAGTGTCGGATTTTCTCCCTCCATCAATTAATGAATTTTTTTTCATACGGTTAATTGGCAAAAGTTGTGATCTAATCACTGAACAGTTGGATTTTAATTAAAAAGTAAGAGTTTATTGAATTGGAAGTTTACTTTAATTAATTTATATAATTATTTTTAACGAATGAAGTAATCAAAATGTATTATTTTGATATGTGAATTTAATTTAAATTTTCGACGTTGCACATAAGTATATAAGAAAGTTAGGCCCAGAAATCCGCTATGCCAGAAGCTGTTCCCTGGTCCCCTATTTCTTTTGAAAAGATGTGATCAACAAAACAAAGAAAAATAGAGCATAGTTTCACATGAAATATGAATATTTGAGGTAGTTATTTTTATCCAAAGATTGTAAACCCATGAATTAGGGGCATAAATAAAATACCTGTATTTATAAATTATTTAAGTTCGGTTTAAAAAATTCGAATTCAACTTAATTATTGTCAAGTTAAATTTAAATAGTGACTGCTTGAAATTGATTCAACTCAATTATTTTACTACTATAAACTCACTTTCTTCACCTCAATATTAACTAGAAGAGCAAAGGCTTGCAGTTAAAGGTTGAGTTTGCTATCTGGTCTAATATAGGTGATGAGTTAATAAAATTGCCAACCTTTGATATCTTTAGCTTAAAAGCAAATTAAACAACAGAATTCGTAGTTCATCTTGATACTAGAAGAACGTTGGGATGTGCAGCACATCATTTATATATCAAATTTTTTTTCTCATCGGGTATATAGAATTAATATACCAAAACTGTTTTTTTTAGTAAATTTATTTATGAGTTGAGTCAGTGTTTGAATTTTTTTCACATCACTTGTCTAAGTTCAATTCGAAACCAAGCTCAAATTAATCCGACCACCCGTTTTTTATTAAAAAAATTTAAAATTTTTATTTTATATTAATATTCATATATTATTTAATTAAATTTAAATAAAAATATTTTTATTAAAAAAATAATTCGGGTTAAACTATACTAAAATTTATTAAAACTTGTCTAAAACTCAAATTGTGCGAACAAATCTTTCAAAGTATATAAATAATTCGATACTTCTACAGGTTTATTCATCAAACCATTTAGGCGTGATACTAACTTATTTTCGTGCAAAACACAGTAGGAGACATTGATGTTGACACAGACCAAATTACTCAGGTCGAGTTACTACAAATTTGATGTCATTTTCGATTAATGCACCACTTGTCGATCCACGTATGAAGATAGTCGGAAAATACTAGCTTTAGTTTGCTTCTATATAAGAGAGGCAACTTGAAGATGTTGTGCACATCAAAGAGATTGAAAATAAATTCCATAACCAAAAAAAAAAAAAAATACTAAGATGGTTACTAGGGTTCCTCCCAAGCATCATCTTCTTGTTGCTTTTTTCATCTTTTTCTTTATCTCTACAACTGCTAGAGGTAAAAATCTCGAATCTCAAATTGAATGATCTTTAATCTGTTCGATAAATTCAATGTTAGTAATTTGATATTTGGAGGAGTTTCTTAAAGTTTTGGTTTCTTGTTTTTTCAGCACGAAATATGCCGCTGGCTAAGGAAGAAACTCAGGAAGTCGTCCATAATGCTCAGGTGCTAACAGCAATGGAAGATGGCAATGTTACCGTTGATGAATTAGTATCTCTGGACTACACTCCACCAACAAGGAAGCCTCCAATCCACAACTAAATGTTGATGAAGCGTTCATATCTGAGATTCGTTTCTAATGTATATTCAAACTTGAATATAAAGATATGACCTTGCATAAATCTTTCAAATATAAAAAAACTTTAAAAAAATGAATAAAATCATATCACATACATATTTATATCTGGTACTTATATTCAAGTTAGAATACCATAAATTAGTTTAGTTTTTTTGTTGTCCTTAATCCTACTTTTATATTTGCGTCTACGCATTTCTACATAGTACAAGGAATGATAAAACAATGAAAGAAATGAGTTACAAATATGATTAGAAATCAAGAATTGATAGCTAGTCAGGATTACTTCAAATCTCAACGATGTGCAACCCTTTCACATATTTTCAGGCTTCAGCTTTCTTTTATAAGAAAATAACTACATAGTCTCGACGTTCATGCAAATTTCTGTTAACAATTTAAGGTCATGAAAGTTTTCAATGGATGTCCAAAACTTCAAATGCTATAGAAAAGCCTGGAATATTGTATATCAGTCTCTAAGTAATCGAAACATAAATACATATTATATATCTACCTGTTTCAATCATTAAACTGAATATCAATCCACCAGCCTGCTTTCCACCTGAAATATATTGGTGCAATAGCAGCAAGGGGGACCAAATTAAAACAATTTCTTTTTCTTGCATGGAACCTATGTACCAAGCAGCAAATGAACAAAAGATAAAGCCCAAGTTTTCATAAATTCTGCTGCATAAAATATATGATTAGTTTTGAATAGTGTTGATTATTAATGATACCAATTTGGAAAACCATTGAAATTTTTTTAAAAAAAAAAGTTATAAAATCCTGGATTTGAAACAAATTCAGAGAAATAAATAAATAAAAATTTCTAGTCTTGGGTGAAGTACTATTGTGATCATAAGAGTCTTTCTAGCTAGAAGGAAAATTTCATTGGTTTTTAAAATATTACTTTATAAAGAAGAATAGGAAGAAGAGACAAAGAAAATTTTTGGAGGACTCTCAAATTTTTTTTACAAAAGAAAAGTAGTTTGAAATAAACAGAAATTATAGATGTTGGATTTCGAATCATAAATTTATTGATATTAGCTTTTAAGAATTATTGTATAAATTAACTAAGTTAAATCTGATTTTTAAATAAAAATTAATTATTTTATAAATTTTTTTTCTTTTTCTCTCATGCCAAACATAGTATAAGTTTTGCTTTGTACATTCAAAAAATGGTCGGTTAAGAGACGTAAACCTTTAACTTTTGGATCTAAAATGACTTTATCATTTAATAAAATACATATTTTTATTAAATTTTCATTAAATGTAAGTATTTATTTTAATATTTAATTTTTTTTAATATAATCAATTAGTTTAACTAATTTAATCAATTAAATCGATTAATCTAATGATTAAAAATCTTATCTGTTCAAACTCATCTAATTTTAAAAAATTATATTTTCTACCCGCGAAAGCATGAATGATCCCAAGTACATGATAATTATGAATGGCTATATATCAGCAGGATTTGGAATGGGACCTCTTTTATGGTGATGATTTTATGATCTATTTATTATTATCATCGTCATCGTCATCATCATCTTAATTTAGGTTGTCATTGTGGCCCTTAGCGACTTCCAACGGTCTTACGCATCTGATTTATGTCTTGAGGAAACCATTGTCCCCATGCAACTGCTGAAACGCAGGCAACAAGTTATACGCAAACATTAATTCCCATACTTCTCTGCCAAAAAGCAAAAGAAAACACTTGGAAAATAAATCAATTTATTGAACCAAAACTTTTTGAGTGTTAAAGATTCAAGCTTTAATTCACACACTTCTCTTTTTTTTTTTTTTTAGAATTTTGTTTTCATATGTATGCATCATATTCATTAAGACGATATAATTTCATATCTGTTTTTACATTGTATGTAGTATTATATTCAAATTGAATCTTTCTATTGATTATTAATTGATTTTAAGTTAAATGTGTAATATGATATAAATCATATTTTATTTTCTGTTCTTCATGTCTAATAGCCCACGTGTTGGTTACATGATAGTCACATGTATATGTGTTGATTTTTCCACATAGATTAAGCTTCAAGTCATTTATGATTTTATATTCAAGTTAAATCTTTTTATATTTTACTAATAATTTTAGGATGAATGTTTAATTTTATATATATAAGCTTTGAAAAGTTACTTATTTTTTAGTAAAAATACAACTAAAATAAAGATATAGGATAGTGATGGCAAACAATTAATGAGTAGTCGATGATTAAGAGATATTATTATCCAATATTCTAATTAAATAATTGTTGCACTTAGGTGAAGTTGAGAAAATCCTTGAAAAGATTTTTAATGTGTTTCCATGTGCTTCTAGCTCGCAACGATGGAGCAAGATCAAAACATTAATTGATGGAAGCCATCGAAAAAAAAAATCATCACTAGCCACCATCTTTTCAATAAGCTAACTTATTACATCATCATCATCATCATCATAATAATAATTAACATAAAATTAAAAGTTAATTTCAATAGTATTACATGTGGATACGATATGACACGAAAAATAAAATATGAACATAATATAAATATACGAATATGAAAAATTTTATATAAAATTAATGTCACATAAAATTAAAAATTATTTGAATAATAACGATCAGATTTACTAATTTTAAATAAAACACAAAAAATGATAAAAATATAATACAACAAAAAAAAGGTAAAAAAATGCATTAGTTTGAAATTGATTTGATTGACAATCTTTACTAATTCATTGAAATTATGAAGCAAAAATAGGTTCATTTAGAACAAGTTGAAATAATTTTTTGTTTAAATAGTTTTTCAACTCCTCTAATTCTTTTTTTTTATTTAATATTTTGAAATTTATTTAATCAATAAAAAATATAAAAACCTACTATGAAAATAATAAAAAATAGCGTTCTTAATTAAATTTTAGAAGTAAACAAAATCAAATAATAATAAAATTTGGCCTTTTTAAATAAAATTAAGAAATCTTTAAAAACTATATAATAATAATAATAATAATAATAATAATATATGATAAATAGACCTATTGAAAAGAAAGATTATCGACCTAACCTAAGATCATTTGATATTTATCAAGATTTAAACACATATATTAAATATAAAAAATAAATTTAAATAAAAAAATAAATTACTTAAAAAATAGATTAAACCTTAAATTCATCGTTCAAAATCCAAACTTAACTTATTTTGATCCATCTCTAATTGTACAAATATGTTTTTAATAGTCCATTGAAAGCCCAATTAGTGATCTCTTAGCCCAAACCAAAAAAATGGGGAATAATTGAGGCATTAGGGTTTAGGGTTTTTCTGTTTTACAGTCAGAGATTCGATACTTCGAAATCAAGCTTTTGCTGAATTGCAGATCCAAAATGAGAGGATTACAGCTGCCGTTAAGCCAAACGCAAAGAATAAGACTCCAAAGGGCATTCGAAAAGCTTCAGTCTCTCTCTTCTAAGGCCAACTCCGACGCTGCCGTTACCGTCGCCGATACCATTCCTGTCAACTACGAAGACGCTTTTCTGAAGTAAATTGATTAACTCTACTTTTTCCTGCATTTTTATAAATTGATTAACTCTTTTTTTTTTTTTTCCTTTTGAAGAGGGCATGGAACAACGGACCTCAACGGCGAACTGGTGGCAACTGTGTGCGGCGTGGTGGAGCGCATCAACAAACTGGTCTATGTACGCGCCTTGCGTGCTAGGTATTCTCAAAAGTTTTACTCTTCAATCCAAATGCAATTTTTTCTTTTGGAATTTAATTATTTTCAAATTGTTAAATTTTTTAGGTACAAGCCAGAGGTTGGGGATGTTGTAGTGGGACGTGTAGTTGAGGTAAGGCCTAAAAATGCCAGAGAATTACTTTCACGATTTTTGGATTGCAGGAAGTTTCTTCTTGTTTTTTTGGGGGGGGGGGGGGGCTAATTGATCTGGCATATTTATACAATTTTTGTAGTTCTGTTTTGGAATTTTCAGGTTGCTCAAAAGCGGTGGAGATTGGAAATTAATTTCAGCCAAGATGCCGTTTTAATGCTTTCTTCGATGAACATGCCGGATGGTATTCAGGTAACTTGTATATCTCTTGTAATTCGTATTACCCTTTGATATGAAACCAAGACTTGGATAGATCTCTTATTATGTACAGCACTCCTATATGTATATCCCTAGATTAGCAAAAACGTTTTAGTTGGCCTTCCATCAATTTTTGATGCTTCAGAATATTCATTGAGGTGAAAACATCTCGTCAGCAGTTCATAGGATTTGATCTGGATAACAGTTACATGTTTGGATTGTTTATTTCAGCTTGTTCAAACTACCTCAAAGATTTGTAAATGTTTTCTGCTTTGGTTACTGTTGGATGATTTAAAATTAACTGGATAACAAACCACACTTATACTTGATCAATCTTGATTACCGGCTTGTTACTTTTTTTTTTTTTTTGAACAAGATGCAAGCGACTAAAGAGTTTGGCTGGATGTTTCATAATTTTTGGTCCAATCAACTCATGGTCGGAAATTGCTAAAGAGGCTGAGAAGAATCCACACTAATCATAGTGCAAAAGCCTCGTATTTGACAATGGAAGGAGAAGGATATTTTTTCTGGTGAAAAATGAGACCGTTTTTTCTAGAGCAAAGAGTTTTCTTTCACTGGTTACTCTTCTGTCTCTACTTTTTGATTATCTGATAGTTAGTGTGGCACTCTGTATTTATTTATCCTAGTAAGGCTCAAGTCCTCTTATTATATCTTTAGATAATAATTGTGATTAATTGAAATTAAATCACCTAGGATAAAAGCTAAGTCTATAGTTTTTAGCGACTTAGTATAAAGACTGGTTCTCATGGGCGACTAATCTCCCAGAGTCCAACAGTTTAAAATCAACTCTATGTCCATTGAGGGGGAAATTATTTGTGCTATCTGCCTTTTCTCTGCAATATGTTGGCTAACCTCAGAGTTGTCTTATTAGTTTCTGCATTTGCCTCTTACAAATTTTCTTGTTTTAAATTTCACTCTATTGATTGTTAGAGGCGGCGAACTGCTTTGGATGAACTCAACATGCGTAGTATTTTTGAAGAGAATGATGTCGTCTGTGTAAGTCCAGTGGCAAACTTATTTATTTATTGTTTCATAAGGTTCATACGTCAACATGCTATATGACAACAAATAGAAGAAAATGATAAGCATCAGTGTTAGATAATGTTCATTTTTTTTTTCTCAGGCCGAGGTTCGAAATTTCCAGCATGATGGCAGCCTACAACTCCAAGCAAGAAGTCAGAAGTATGGAAAGGTATCTAGTTAGAAAGTTTTTGGTTATTCCTTCTGCTTTGCCCTTGCTTATTCTTTACATTCTGTGAATAAAATGGATGGAATAAAGCTTTTGCTGTCCCATGTTTGTTTCTTTTTCTTTCCCTCTTTATGTCTACTGAAGTCGGAACTTCCCTAGAATAAGAATTTTTACTTTGGTAAGGCAATCTTTATGTTTTGCAATATAGCCAATTACATTAACTTAGTCATGAAATTGGATTGGTAAACTCGGATATCACCCAAAAAAGGACTCTCTGCAAGACTCTGAATCAAATAACTCCACAAAGCATGGTGTAAACCAGGAGAGAAGTATATAGGTTATTAGGAACTTAATTTTTTGTGACATAAAGACTTAATAAAACGTAGTTGTATCTCCGTGAATCCTTTTGTACCGGTGCATTCTTTGCGTTTTGTAAGCCCTGGCATATAATTTTGTTGCTTTAATTAGATTTTTTTTTCAGGTGATACTCAATTTGCTTTGCATGTCTATGATAATAATGCTGTTGCTAATCGAGTCAACATGTACGCAGCTTGAGAAGGGCCAATTGCTCATAATTGATCCTTACCTGGTGAAGAAAAGCAAACAGCATTTCCATCACCTTGAACAGTTTGGAATTGACTTGATACTCGGACGTAATGGATTCATATGGGTTGGTGAACACGTTGAAGCCAGAGACAGTACGGTAGTGGATCAAGCTAACAGTTCCGAACAATCCATGGTTCTTGGAGAGAAAACTCCAGCTGATACCCCTCTAGAGATTAGGCAGAACATATGTAGAATTGCGAATGCTGTCCGTTTATTGTCCACTTTAGGTTTCAGCATAGATGCTGATTTGATCATGGCGACAGTTGAGTTGAGCAGCACGGTGAAAATTGATATACACGACATGCTTGGATCAGAGTTTCATGTTCTGGTTGCGGAAAGGGAAGCCGAGCGGCGAAGCTTGATGGGAAAGAGGAAAACATGATGTGATATTCATCTGTAAACCAAAATGTGAGTTCTCTTTGAAGAAAATATTGCTAATTTATTCCGATGGAAGAAAAAAATGGTGAACCTGATGCAAAATTTTTCTTGTTCAGAATCATTATATATATTATGGAATTTTAATGGTTTCCTGCCGAGATTGCAAAATTATCTTGGAATTTAGAGGTTTACGTATGGAAGGAAAGACTCCATATATTCGCAGCATAAACTGCTTCGCATTTTTTAATTAGAAAATGTCCGGAAAGAATGCCAGAGTTTCCAAGACAATTTCTTCATAAGTACGATATAAATGAGAGATTTGTGTTCACGAGCTATATAGGTTTGTCTCGGAAAATTACAAATTTGATTTCATCATTATCGAACAAAACTTGAGTAGCTTGAGTACCTATTTGATACTAAATTATTTTTCAAAAAAAAAAAATCAAATAATCATAAAATAAATTGCAAAAATTAGGATGGAGATTTGTATTTTTATAGCACTAAAAAGTAGTTACAACGTCAAATATCGAGAAATACATCAACCTTAACTAATTTTGATATTATAATCATTAAAAAAAACAAATGAATTTTTAATCAATCAAAAATGATACTTTATTCTAGTAAATTAGTATTTAAAAGTATTTATTTTGGTATAAATTTTATAAAAAATAATTACTTTTAAACATTTTTATTTATAAAGGTAACTTTACACAAAAGAAAAAAATGATTTAATTACAAATTGTCACCGTATAATAAGTAAATGTTAAAATTTATCATTATTTATTTTGATTTATATTCGTTATTGGACTCTGAGATTAAAGATAAATTTATTACTCTACTTTTATTTAATTAAATTTTATAAGTAAACTTTGATTTTTTTTTATTGAACTTTACCAGTTATCTTTAATTTTTTATTGAATTTTTCCACATACATTTATTTTAGATTATTTGAAGAAAAATTTAACAAAAACATTCCTTCAAATATTTTATTGTAATAATTAACAAAAATTAATTAATTTATAAAAAAATATTATAAATTATGTATAATTTTTATTTAATGAAAGCAAGACCTAAAAAAAATTAAGTTTAGTTTTTTATGAAATAAACATTATGTATTGGTCTTTAATTTTCGATATTTCTTACTAACTAATTTATTATTTTTAATTATTACAATAAATATCCGAAAAAAATTATTTTATTAACTTGTGTTTTAAACCATTCAAATTAAAATTAAGTGACAAAATTTAATTAAAAATCAAAATTTAATAATAAAATTCAATCACATAAAAATAAAGTAACAAAAGCCAATATTTAATTAAAATGTATCAGTAAATTTACCCTTAATCTCAAAGCTACAATGTCAAATATTAATCAAAGATTATAATAATAAATTTCAGTATCAAATTATAATATAATGATAAATTAATCCTTTACCACTGGAGAAATGTCACTAATACCTAAAAAAAAAAAGTTTGTAGCGATAAATTTTAGTATCCAATCATGATAAATTTACTCTTTAATCTGAAAAAAAAAACCATTAACTCCTAAAAAATAGTGCAAAATATAAGATGTACTATAGAAAAATCTCTCTCTCCAAAAGGAAAACAATAAACACAAACCAAAAAGCCAAAAATTATTAGTAAAAGAAAGACACTATCCGTAGTTTGATGTATAATTGAGTAGAATGATCAGACCAACCATGCACCCAGAAATCTCCAACGCCGCCACCTCGATTGCTATCCAAGCTGAGGTGATGATGACCCAACGCTTGAACCGGGAAAACAAGAGGAAACGAAGCCGGTGGTGAAGAAAGAAGAAGAAGATGATGAAGAAGATTGTGCGTGATGAGAACCTACTGAAGTTGAAGATGGTGAAACTATTCGATCGTAGTATGGATTCAAGGGCTGCTTCCCCTTTTCATCCAGATATCCCCATGAATTTCGAGGGTTTTGGACCAAGTAATGAGATCGAGAATGGACGATTGGCTCCAAGGATGTCGGAATCGATAAAAGGGTTTCGAGAGAATCAAAAATAGGCAACAGGGTTGTCGTCGTTGGGATCGAGGGAGGTGATCTGAGTTTGACGTTTTCAGGGAAGTTGAGCTTGGCTTTATTGCCTCTGAAACGAAGGGCTGCTTCATCGTAGGCCATTGCTGCTGCCTCAGCTGTTTCGAAGGTGCCTAACCAAACCCTAGCTGCTTTAAATGGGTCCCTTATCTCCGCCGCCCACTTGCCCCATGGCCGTCTTCTTACTCCCCTATATCTTCTCCTTGGCTCTTCTTTGCATTGCTCATTGATCTTGTATTCATATGTTGGAACCAATTTTGCTTGGGTATTTCCCTCTGTCACTGCATTTAGATAAAAAAATTATTATAACAAATAAGAAAAACGAAAAAAGCGTGAAAATATCGGTGAACTGCTTAGCTCAGTTAATTTATGTAATTAATTAGTATTTAGTGGGTAAAAAATTTAAATCTCAACATTTATAATATTTTTTATATAAAAAAAAACTTACACGGTACTTCTAAAAAATTATCTTAAGAATAATAGTTTTTTTCATTTAAGTGCAAATAGATTTTTAATTTACAATTATATTCCTATTATTTAATGCCAATACGAAGAAAAATCTTATTGTAATTCAAGTTTTTCTCAAATATACTTGAACCAAAAAAAATAAAAAAATGAAGTGAGAGAATGAGTGATTGAATATAAAGAACTCAATCTATGTTAATGAAAGTACTTATAGGTACTAACAAGTGTTAAAAACTTATTTTCATGAAAATTTATCACTTTTGGAATAAATACGTAGCTTTTCATAAAAAATTAACTATTGGATGAAAATTTATTATTTTTAAAATAAATGATTGGATATAATTTTTTTTTTAAATATACTTATGGTATGTTGAGCTTACTAAAATAAAATAGAGTTATAACGAAATAACTATTTTGTGAGAACAGAATAGAATAATAATAGTAATAGTTTGATTCAAAGAACTGAAACACTACGGATTTCAAATCATCGACAAAGAAGATTCAAATCTCCTAGAACAATTTTATATTATGTCCAAGGTTAGAATAGCCATTCAATTGGCTAGAATAGGAATTTGAAGGATAAGACTGGAATCGTCATTCCGTGAATCAAATGGCTGTATTATTATAGCACACCAAATAATCTTACAATAAAATAGCTATGTATGTGAATTAAACATTTTATTAATTCATAAAATATATATAATTTTCAATATTTTTATTAAAAAATAAAAAAGAAAAAAAGGCACTCGGAATATTTTGGAAATCTTTTATTACAAGATAATATATATACAACAATAACACAAAAAAAAAATGAGGGAAAGTAAGAACACTAATGATATTATGAGGAACGTCAAAAGAGTGCTCTTTACAAGTTAATATCTGTAAACCAAATGAAGTCTTGAATTAAAGAGAACAAGAGGGTATGTAGAGTTTATGAATATTGATATTAAAATGAGCAAACTTATTCAACCAAAAGAAATACATATATATATATATATATATTTCATTTGTGAGAGAAATTAGCAGCATTCAAAAAGAAAGAAATAATACTTTGAATGAATGAAAAAAAAAATTAACAATTGGATGATTTGTATATTATAAAAACTTTTTATTTTTTAAAATATTTATGTTTAAAATTTATATTTCAACACATATTTAAATATATGAATATAATTTTTAAAAAATATTAAAAAAAAAAAAAAAACAAACAAACAAACATTTCAATATCGGATACTCCTTCCAGGATAACGTACTCTAAAAGTTGCTTACCTCGTTCACCATCAGAACATAAGCCTGTACCTCCACATGGGAAGTTATCAAGCTGCGTACAAACCTTAGTTACAGACTCTACCGCCGCCATCCCTCCTCCACTGCCACCGCCACTTTCTTCTTCCCTTGCCCTCTTTTGCCCACCAAACCTCCATGAAGCACTTAACCCAAAACCATCCAAGTTTTCATTTCCCGGTAGGAGCTCCTGATCTGCAGGCACATCGCCAACTACGACATGAGTTAAAGCTGAAACCATAGCTGACATCTCCCTTTCCCTGCTAACCTCAGATAGCATCCATGACGACCACTCGTCTTCTCCCATCAACAACCAGTGGTTCTCTTCGCCGAAGAAGACACCTCCCCCTCTGCCATTCCCAACGACTCCCTCTTTCTTGCTCGCCACCCTTTTTCACTGTTATATCTAAAATTATTTACGTGCAAAAGTCTCATACAGAACTTAAACCAAGTTTCTATCTTTTCAGTTCGGCAAAAAGGAGACAGTTAAATAAGCAATGAGGCATAGTTCCGTAAGAGATTCTTTATAAATTTTGGACAGGTCTTGTTTGAATTATGTTTAATAATAATATTTATTTTAAATTTAATTATAAAATATATAAATATTATAAAATTATATATTAATATTTAATAATATAATAATCAATAAACTAAACTTTCGAGTTAACTTATAATTAAAATTTAAAAATTTTGAATTTTGATACGTACCGAAAATAGGTTTTAATTTAAAGTTTATTTTTGATATGATAATTTTTTTAATAAATTTTAAAAAAATTATGTGAAAAAGAAATTGAACTAACTCTGTTTATCATTAAAATAATAATTGGAAAATTGAAAAATAAAAAAAAATTAAGAATAAAAAAAATTGAGCTTTTAATTTTCAATGAAACAAATGCCGAAAATGATGCAGTAATTACATATCTCATCGTTTCACCACAAATTCTTCGTTTCATAAATATAAAAAATACAAAATTGTTTTAATTTTTTTTAAAAAAAAGGCCATGCTGGAAGAAAAAAGTCAGAAAAAAAATGCATTGTTCTTTAATTCTTTTACGTCAATGAAAATGCCATTCCCTTTGTGTGACGTGGCATTTTCTGACTGGCGGAAAAAGCGGTTAAAAGCAGTTTGTCACAGGCGTACCCAAAAGTCAACGTGGCTATGGGCCCCCACCACCGGTCACCATCCATTGTACCATTGTCTGAATAGCGGAGTGGGGACGACATTGTGAGACTTTGACTTTGAACGGTTGACCTTATCTTTTTTTTTTTTTGGGGGGTGCTTTGGTGTCTTGATTCTTGGAAATTTTCTTTAAGCCTATCATTACAAGAATAGTTTTCAATAAACCCCCTAAAAAATATTTCCTAAGTATTAATTCGCGTCGGCCAGCACGAATTGACAATAGCCATGTCTAAAATTCGATCCGAACCGATTGAGCTTGCCATGAGCTGTGAACAAATCTATTGCACACACATGGACAACTTTGAAAAAAAAAAAGAAGATGATTACTGGTTTGCATGTTATTTAATTTATTAATTAATTTTTTATTTAATAAAATAGTTATTATGTTATAAATATGTTAGGCCTCATTTAGTAATGATTTTAAATTATAGTTTTCTTTTATGTAATCTTAAAAAATTGAAAAAAAATATATAAAATATCATTAACTAAAAAACATTTGAATTTTCAAGGCTTATTTGATCCAAATTTTTAAAAGTTATTAAATGAAAAAATAAACTTTCTTGAAATGGTAGCCAAATAATTCTTAACCAGTTAGGCAAACCCTTATCTTAAGACAATGTTAACCAATACCTGATGATACTAATTAAGGTGATATATGAAAAAAAATAATTAATGCATTATTTTTTTAATTTTGTAAAAATAATTTATTAAATAAAAATTTTTAAAATAATAAAAAAGAGTTTTTAAATAATGTCTATAAGCACTGGTTAAATAAATTCATATGTTTATAAGTTCCTCGAATCTTGCTCAAAGTGATTTTACAAATAAGAAACTTGGAAGGATCCCCTTGTAAAATACCAAGTAGTTGGGGAGTCCTAGAGCAACAAAGCCAATAGGAATGTGAGTGCTACCCACTTGATTTAACAAAAAATTGCTCAAAGTGGTAGCATTGTCACTTTACATCGACCGTTGAGATTTGTTGGGTTAATTGTTAAATTTTAAATTAAAAGAAAAATGAGTACATAAACTTTCATAAGGAAACATAAAATGAGAAAATAAAAATAAAACATAAGAAATATTTTATATTTTTTAGATATTATAAAATTAAATTTATTATAAAATTTAAGAGAGTTGTTTTCATTGAAACTTCTTGCACAGCTACAATTTGCAATTTCTAAATTACATTAAAATATTTATTTTTTAAATACTAAGCAATTATCGTATTTACAATGCGTGTATGGGAAGAATTCATCTTTAATATACCGGCAATAAAAATATTTTAACTCTATTGTATCATCACTATTCACTAGTAAAAGAAATAGAAGAAAAAAAGGAAAAAAATTAAGCTTTTAATTGTTATAAAATAAAATATCTATGTCAAATATTTTATATTTTTTATTAATTAATTTTTTATTGTTAATTATTAAAAATAAGTATTGTGAAAAATATTATTATGAGATTCTACCTTCAAATTCAATCCAAAACCCAAGTCTTAGTTGCAAAATTTCAAATAAAAAATAAAAATTTAATAAAAAAAATCAATCAAATTTAATATTAAAATAAATTGTAGTGACAAATTTAGCTTTAATTCATGAGTAAAATTATTAATTTAAATTAAATGAATGTTTTTCTCCCATATTTAAAAGTATTAGATTCGACGTTAAACAATCATTTTCCTTATCTCTTCGTTTTTCTTTTCTCCTAACAATTGTTTTTTTCTTTAAAGTCTCTTTCTTTCATTCTTCTTTCGCTCCTATGAAAAAGTGTATGGTTAATTGAATAGGTCTAAAAATTCAAGTTAGGTAGCATAGGTTATAGGTGTTCATAATTAATTTGAATTAGATTACGATTTAAAAATTTTTAAATTTTTTATTTGGATTTATTTTTAGCTTCATTTGGTTTTTTTATGTTATTTCTTTCATTGTTTATAATTAATAAAAATAAAAATTATTTTATATTTTTATTTATATATTTTATAATTAAATTTAAATAAAAAATATTTTTTAATTATTAAATATTAATTTGAGCCTAGTTGGGTTAGCCTGAATTAAGAAAAAGCTTCTTCAAGGCTTGATCCATGCAGGTAACTCAACCCGTGAACAAGTCTAGTATGAAGTGAAAAAAATTGTAGAATTGAGTTTTAAATGTGTTGATATAGGTCTTTGTTCGATATAACTCTGCATAAATTTTTTTTATATTTTCATATATTTAGATAATTGTATCTCTATACCCATATCTAAATATATGTCAAATATGTTAGTCCTAATAATACTGCGTATCCGAACAAACGATTACACATACGTATCCGAAGTAAATAAAATAAACTAATCAAGTATGCAAAAAATACAAAAATACCTAATCTAAAAAACCAATCAAGTCAAGGTTTTGAACCTTTGTCTTTAAGATATAATTTGCCAACCTCTCAAGTGCTTAACAGTATCTACAAGTCGTCTCTCAAGTATCCTCGAAAGCACAATTGATTGCAATACAGTAAACCAAAAGGAGTATTATCTCATTCAATGAAGATGACAGCAACGATTAGATGCAGACGATAAGATTAAAAAATTAATTTCAAATTAAAAAAAAACTTTTTTAATTTCAAATATTCTTCCACAGAAAAACCTTAAAAAATTGAACCATTGTAACTGTTTCCCTATTTCCCTCAAAATCTATGAGGTATGTCCTTTTAGCAAAATCAATTTGGGTTAATGTTTTCAAAATTAAAATTAAATATGAATATCTTATTCAAATTAAAATTTGATTGGATTTTAAACAATGACGGATTTGACTCCAAGAAAGATAAAGCCCACTAGAACTTTAGCTCAAGGCCAAGCCCAAGCTTAGGCCTAGTCCCACTTGCACGCTTTAACAACCAAGCTTTCTTCCTCTTAAAGTGAGCACTGTAAGATTTCATTCACTACGGATATCAACTGTAAAATATATTTTTATACTATGCATCGATGTATAATAACTTACGTATTAATATATATATATATTTTGTATTTATATACATAAATTAATTTATTGATATCTAATAAAATATACATACTAAATATAAATACTTTAATAAAAATAAAGCCGCAGAATAACATAAACTTCAATTGAAGTGGTGTTGGATTTTGGGTACCCATTTCTCCTTTGATTTATTTCCTAATTCAATGGCTTTAACACAAATAGCGTTAAACTGAATATCGTCGCTACATGATGATATATAAGTTTGGACGCTAATTCCCTTTAATGACCGTTTTCCCATCGCTCTCTTTCCGCCAATTCGATGGCAACCTTTTTTACCAATAAAATATGAAAAATGTTATTTTCTTTCAATAAAACAAACATTAATTTAATAACTTTTCCTTTTAGCAATTCTAAAAAGTGTAGAAAACCACCTAAAAAAGCATAATTTAAGTGTGCTTTGTAATTCAGATGTCAAAAGATTCATGTTCAAAGCTTGGAATAATCATATTTTACCAATAAAATATGAAAAAAAAATTATCGCTGTGCTCTATAATTCAGACGTCAAAGATTAAAAATTTAAAATAAAACCCTTGTACCAAAAAAAATAATTAAAAATGAACTTTGAATTGGAAGAGGTGAAAACTCGAAATTCAACTCAAACTAAACATTGACTAATATTTAATGCGGATTGTGTTGACAATTGTTTATTATGAAGAATTCTCATCTCAACTTCGTTTTGGATACGTCCGTTTCCAAACAATAATATACATATTAAAATTAAATTAGTTTCACGTGTTTTTATATTTTTTTTTATAGATTAATATTTTATCAAAATCAATGATCAAATTTAGTAATATAATTATATTCACCGTACACGTAAATCTTAAAGTTTTAAGTAGAATATCTTATTTTATATTAGAAAGTTTTGAAACAATATGATATCTTTATTATATCGATCTAGAATACTATTTTTTTAATATATTTAACAGTTAATTTTTTTATATTGAATATATAATTAAATATTTTTAATTACTCAAAAGTTAATATGTTTGATTTTATGTAAATATATATAAAATATGACTAATAAATTAAATAAATATAAATGATATAAAAATATTATAAAAATATATAAAACTAATTTAGTGTGCCGTTGAGTCCTCTTCTTTCAAACGCTGTAGGGCAGCAAAGCACTAATTTAACTGAATATAATATAATTTTTTTACTATATATACATTTTTATTTAAATTAATTTAGTATTATATTTTACATATTTATTGAAAGTAGGAAATTCAAACTGGGCCCAGCCCATTTCTAGCCCCAACGAAACGAATTTCGTCAACAATTTGGCTAAGCTCAATGGACTCCACGGCCCTTTTCTTCTTGTCAACTGGTTGAAATGCTTTGACTCACATGATAACCGCCGGCAAAAGCTTAATACTAGACATCAGAATTTTGATTAATACAAAAATAAAGCACGAATACGGTACGTTAATAATGAAAAATGTACATAATAAATATGACATTGCATATATAAATATGATTAATAAAATATATTTAATTTAATTATTATATTTATATTTTAAATTTTAACATTTAATAATTTATATTATTTTTGTATTTATATGATTAATATGAATAAAATCGAGATGTGATATATGTACATAAATTATCATATTTAAAAACTATAATACCATCGTATACCATAATCATAACCTATGTTACATGAATTATTTATTTTTTCTAAATATCTATATTTAACACATATTTGAGTATAGATACGAAAGTATAATCTTTTAAATATATAAAAAACTTAAAAAAAATAAATATACCTATATTTAAACTTGTTCATGGGTCCAGTTTTCGATCCAAAAAAATTGAATTCCTTTCTCATGCTCAGATTTGACCTGGCCCAATTTGTAAGTTCAAATCGCTGTTTGAAATATATTAAAATATTATTTTTATATTAATATCTATATATATTTATATATTTAAATTTAAAATTTGTATTAGATGAGCAGTAATTTGAGTTAGGCTTGACCGATCAGATGAGTTGCTTGAACCTTAATAGTTTTATCCGTGTTCAATACATATTTATATTAATCACTTATCTCTGATTCCAAATAGCAAAGATCGTATCATTTAGGTTTTAGATTATTTTCTGGTCGAGATATCTCTAGTTCGTGCTAGGTTTGGTAAAATAAAATTGAAAACTAAAATTTTTATTTTCCGTATTAAAATTTCAAAATATTATAGGTTTTGAATGAATTTCGAACTGCAAGTTGATTAAAATATTTATAATTTATTTTTATTGATCTCTTTAACTATATCATTTTAATTATCAAATGTATATAATTCTATCATATTTTTATATTATTATCTAAAACTATCAAATTTATTAAATATTAACGCTAAAACTTTAAAATCTAAACTGTAATATTGATGCAAATATATAAATAAAAATAATATAAAAATATAAAAAATATAAATATTTTAAAATTTATATAATATAAATTATTAATATATCAAATTTTATATTAAATATAAAATATATTAAATTAAAATAATTATAATAAAAAAAATATAAAAACACTTATCGTAATTTGCGAAAAATACCCGCTCCGACGTACTAGCTTCCAACCCTCCCTTACCCCAACAACTGTCTCTCCGGGGTCTCGGTCAAGATTTTTTCTCCCATTTTCTTCTCTCACTGACCAAAAAAGAAGAGAGGAAATGGCAATGACGGAAGAGAAAGAATCAACGTCGATTCCACTTAGCCAAGCCGAAAATGGCGGTGTCGATCCGGAAGATCTGGCTAAGTCTCCACCTAGCTCCCCCAATTCCTCCACTCGCAAGGTCCATTTTCCCCTTTTTACGCCACTTATTTTTTTTGGATGCGCTTCTAAATTTAGCTTTTGACTTCCCAAAACAATCGATCACTGGGTTTTCAGATCTTGGACTTCCTTTTAAAATTATTTTTCCAACTGCAATTGTAATTGAAACTTTGAAAATAATGTACTTTATGACTAACGAAAGATAACGTAGGAAGTGAAAATAGTTATATGCCACTCTAGATTTGTCATAATCTCTTATTCAGTGTTTTTAATTGCTATGAACTGGTTGAGTTCCAAGTTATTTCCTGAAATTTTGTTGTTTTTGAATGTCTCCGTGGTTTGATCCCTGTTTAAACGAGGGGGAATCTTGATGATCTGGTGATGTTTTTAGTGCATTTAAGTGTCGGATTCCGCAAATAATTAATTTCAGTGTGTTAGGAGGATGGAAGTACTTAGGATAAATGTTTGCGGTTTTAGAATTTGAATGATCCTGTTATGAGTAATATACTGAGAATTTGAAGACCTGTATAATGGAGTGTTCCCAGATAAAATTACTGTATTTTCCAATGTTGAAATAATTTATGGAAATTCAACCTCTCAAACTTTCGAGGAATTTTAAATATTTTCAAGTCATCAACTTGAAAGATTCTGAGTTTGGCTCTTTAGTGGTTCTAAAATTTATGTTTGAACCAAATAAAAAAGAATAAAAATGTTCAAGTTTCAATGAATTATTAGAAAGATTGGAAGTGACGAAAGAATTTTTTTAGATCATACTTTTGTGTTGGAAATGGAAAAAAAAATCAATTTTATTTTTAAGTCTGAAATTTATGTTTCAATGATTCTTCAGGCTTGTTGTTTTGTTCTCCAGAGTTGGTTCTCGAAGAAGTTCATGACTGGATGGTATTAAGCTTTGATATCCCCCAAAATGTTCTCAGTCCTCTGTTGTTTCTTGTGATATTTCATGCCTAACCATGTTTTCACATGCAAAATTGCAGTGTGGTCCTTTTTCCTGTAGCAGTTACTTTTTTCATTACATGGTGGTTTATTCAGTTTGTTGACGGTTTCTTCAGTCCATTATATGAGCGACTTGGCATTGACATATTTGGTAATTCCAACTGTAGCACTCATGGCTTCAATATTTGTCGAGTCTTCCAAGTATTACTAAGTTTATAAGTACTTGCCTCCGGTTATCACTTAGTTAACCATGCTTCACTGTTGCCAAAATTTCTTCATAATTTAAAATATTTTATTGTAAAAAGAAAATCAGCAGATAATCATATTAAGTTCTCTAAAGAAATTCAGGGAAGGATAGAACTCAAGATCACTATTTAGGTTGTTAACACAGTGATTAACATTGCTGCTAAAAGTTGTAGCCTGAGGGTTTTAAAAGTAACATATTTTTCCTTGTTCTAAGTATCATGAGAACATTTAAGATTTGTCTAATTTTTTACCTTCGTAAATTTTATATCAACTTGAAATGATTGTTTTTTCGTACATGTCAAAACATACTGCTTCTTCAAAGAAAAACTTTTCTTTCTCTTCATTCTTGCTTTTTATGTGATTTCTTTAATGATATCTGTGCTCTTAGCTGTGATTACTACTTGCAGGACTGGGATTTATCACATCCCTGCTCTTTGTCTTCTTTGTTGGTGTTTTTGTTTCATCATGGATGGGAGCTGCTGTTTTCTCTGTGGGAGAATGGGTTATAAAGCGAATGCCCTTTGTTAGGCACATATACTCCGCCTCGAAACAAATAAGTGCTGCGATATCTCCAGGTTACACCTAATTAACTACTGTAATAATCTGATATTTACCATAAATTTAGTTAAATGATGATTTGCATCTGCATAAGTACTTTCACACATTTTCATAAGCCAGGATACACTGTTTTATTGGCTTGTAAGTGGTCTACCGTCTTAAATATTCGTGTATAATTTTGTTAGAAGAGGATTCAGATTTCAGAGTGCATCCATAATTTGTTGTTACAACTTGCATCATGTTTGAGGCTCTGTAATCTGAAGATTGACACTTTTTCCTTCTGTTTTAAATGTTGAATTGGTCATCCAAGGGATTTTATGGAGATTTTGCTATCTTTTGTATGTACAAGTGACTGAATTTGATTTATAGTAATGCCTGTCTTACTTTTTGTTTATATATATATATATATATATATATATATATATATACTGTTTCTGAATTTGGTAGTTCAAGGTCCATACTCTATTCCTATCCTTCAAAGAAACATTTACAATATGGTTATATCATTTCAAAGCTTGGGAACTAGATAACATTGCTTGAAACATACAATGACATTATCCCTGTTCTTGTAGATCAAAATACGACGGCATTTAAGGAGGTGGCTATCATTCGTCATCCACGTGTCGGTGAATATGCATTTGGCTTCATTACATCTACTGTCATTCTTCAGGTGCTATTTTTAATATTTTATCTCTTCTTTTGCCAAGATACACTGCTTTTCCATGTATACTCTTTCAGCTTGCCATGTGATCTTGGATTATTCAAGGGGCGTTTAAAAACGTAATTTACCTCTTATATGACTCTCTACTTGATTTAACGTGAAAAGAATATGATTAAGGGTTTTCATAGGGTAAATAAGACTTCACATGCTCCGAAACAAATTGGCATGGGAAGGTATCTTGGGTACCTATCCACTCAGGTGTTTCTTATATTCTCTTAGGTTATGAAATGCTCTGTAGGAATGAGATTTGATGTTATAATCCTCATTTGTTCACATTAGTTGAAGGTATCATTTTCTCTAGTTGGTACTTGAAATTTTGAAACAAAGGCATTCTATGTGATGGCTTGCTTATTTTTTAAATTATCTTTTCTGAAGGAGCGTTGTATTGTATGTCCAAGGATTCTGAAAGATATTTATCTCCCTGGAGACAGCTTCTAATCTTTTTATAACAAATTTGAAACTTGAGTGTGTTAGCAACACTAACAAAACCTTGTTCACTTTCTTTGGATTTACTTAGAAAATAAGTGATTTGTAAGTGCCCTATTTGGTCATATTGAAGCGGTGATTATCAAATTGCAGCCATATTGTTTGATATGTATTGTAATTGGAAGCCCTTAATCTTTTATCGTCAATTCAAAATCCTCAGAGTTGTACGTATAAAAAATGCACTACATTTTATAGCCAATATATATTGTGATTTATGATATGCCACTTATTCTATGAGATTCCAGTTGAACGAACATGTGCTTCTCTTGGTTATAGTTTTTGAGGCATGTAATAGCTGAATGCGCCTTTCAGGATTTTTTGTTTTTTTTCCCCAACAAGTTTCTTTAGTGGTTCTGCTTGTTGATTGTGTGTATTGTAGAGAGAAAACGAAGATGAAGAGCTATGCAGTGTTTTTGTCCCAACAAACCATCTATATATTGGTGATATCTTCCTGGTGAACTCCAAAGAGATCATAAGGCCAAATCTCTCGATCCGAGAAGGCATAGGTATTTTTTTCCAATTTTCTTAACAATTTCTCCTTTTTAAAAATGCTGGTCCCAAAAAATTAAGAATACTATTTATGTCTTCTGACAAAGATTCTTCTTATTCTAGCTAACTTTGGATATGTTTCTTGGTTTCTGATATTTTCAGAAAAGGTTTAATTGTAGAAAAGGATTTGCGATTGAACCTTAGGCTTAATTGAATTTATGGGAAAAAGGAGCAAGACTTTAGGTTTTAGTAGTATTCATGGCATTTCAGAGGATCTTTCAGCACTTGACTTTTCTCCAAATAGGAGAAAATTTTTACCTAGAATTCTCTTGAATTGAAATACTTCGAAACACAACTTATAATTAGCGAAAATTTATGTTTATAAATTTAGAGTTATAGTATATGTACAAAAACCAATTGGCGCAAAACCATAATTAAATGCATGACATTGTTTTAAAAACTTGTTTTAATAACATTGTTTTAAACGTTTTTTTTTTTAACTCCTCCGTCCTCCTTTGTCTCCAACTTTGTTAGCTAGGCATTGAGCGTCTGATATGGGTATGTATCAAATATAGGTGTAATCAATTTTTTTTCATATATTTGGAGGATCATATCTTTTTATCCATACCAACTGTGTTGGCCGCAGGCACCGAACATAGATACTTTTAGGAAAATGGAGGGTTTGGGTAACCAAGTTTCTGATCAGGGAGAACCTGCAATAAGTTGTTTTTTTTTGTTTAATATATTTGGAGGATCATATCCTCATATTTATGTGGAATATGTATTGGGTACTAGGGCCAGACACGGTGAATGTCAGTCAGTTTTACTCCTCAGACACTTCATATTTAACCATGTATTTTCATTACTATTATTTATTTTCATGCAGAGATCATTGTTTCCGGAGGAATGACAATGCCGCAAGTAATATCTCCTCAAGAAAGGGTTGCTCGGCAGAACGATAGAATCCCAATGAACAGAATGGTGTAATACTACATACAGAAGGTGAATAATGTCAGGTAGCTTTATGGTTGCTTTCATTCACTTATAAGTTCGATCATGAAATACTGTTTGGTGACAGCTTGTTGGTTGCTTATACCATCATCTTCTGCACTTTTGTAATTATCTAAGTAGCAGCCTAGATTCTTACCTTCTTATTGGTGTTTTCTTTACTGCATGAGTGCCCGACCTATATATGATATCATTTACAATATATATATATATATATATTGTAAATTATATCATTTGGTTCGTTTACATCCTTTACCTCCTTGTTGATGTGTTACTCTGACTCTTTAGTTTGCTTGAAATTTTTGTATCCGACATGCATTCGGACGTTGGTGTGAGATATGATCATAAATGAAAAAATTTTAAAAAAAATTAGCATACTCATGTTGGATGTCACGCCAAGCGCTCTAAAGAAGTAGGCAATGTGCATTAATCCCACATTGAATAAAAAAATGAAGGTCTTTGGGCATATAAGCGGGTGCGCCGCACATCCTATCAGGCATGTCTTTCGGAAAAATGGTAATGGCCTCGTGACAAGTGATATCAGAGCCAACCTTTGACCATCCGATTTTACGCCGAGCGCCTCGATGGGTGGGGTAGGCATGGTGGAGAAGCTCGTGATGGGGCGTAACGAGATTGGGTGAGGGAAAATGTCACACCAAGTGCTCTAAAGAAGTAGGTAGGATGCATTAATCCCACATCGGATAAGAAAGGGAAGGTCTTTAAGCATATAAGCGGATACGCTGTATATCCGATTAGACATATCTTTTGAGAAGAGGGTAATAACCTTGTGATATGGACATGTATACGTTTTGACACTCTTCCCCGGCATTAAAAATAAACTCTTTTCTTATTTTCCAACCCTTTAATTTTTAAATGCCGATGGAACATGCCACGTAAGAAGAACCTGGCCAAAGAGGCATGCTCAGGGGCCACGTAAGAAGAAACTTGCTGATTCTCCTCATTATCTCTAATCTAGAACTTCGATTGTTTTAAAACTTAATTAATTAATCACAATTTTGAATCGTAGAGTGTATATAAAAATATTATGTGAATTCAATACTTTTAAACGATAAATTTTTGCGTAATTTATGATGATATAATTGAAATATGACAATAAAAAGAATTATAGACGGTGATGATCTCCAATGTCAACCATCATTGGCCGTTGCTCGTTGGCGGTGAATTTGAATGAGAGATGGAGACTGGGGCCAGGGCCAGACAGAACAATTTACATCAAGGGATACTTGGCTTCCGAGTCTCTAACTAAAGTTCAAAATGATTATTTATCTTTCTCTTAATTTTCCAGCAGCTGATTAGTGAACATTCAAACCCCTTTCCCCCTCCCAACCCCACCCCCCCCCCCCCACAAAAAAAAAAGGAAAAATCTTATAATCCAATCAATATTCAACCACAATTTATCAAAAAAATAAAAAACCAAAATTGAAAGTTGGAATGAAGGAGACTGGGGGCTGAGGCTTGGCTTCACGACAACCTGAACCGATCAAAATAAGAAGTAGAAAAGACAGAACGAGGGAGCTCGAGAGGCGGTTATTAGTGGTTATGACTTCATTTGAATGTCATCGACTCTTTTTACTACCTCCATGAAATTTTTGTTATTTTTTTATATTTATATTATTAATTTTGTAATATAAATATAATGTTAATAATTTTTAATTATTATTTAATAGTAATATAATTTTAACTTTATCGTTTAATGTAAATATAGTTTTAAAAAATTTTAATTTTTTATTATATATACACATATTTTAATTATATTTTTTATTATAATTCATCAAACTATCATTGTTGTATTAGTATCGAAATGAATATTCAACACTAATTTTAATTTTAATGCTATAACATTAATCTCATTATTATATTAACTAATTTCATCGTATTATTATTTTATTTTTTAAAATTAATCTCATCGGATCATTGTCTCATCCAAATCGAGTGTCGATGCGATTAGACCAAGGTTTAGATTTTGGTTTTGTTTTTAATTCTTTTAAAGTAAAGATTTGCGAAAATTTGATTGTATTCAATGGGTCAAAAGGAATCACTTGATACTTGTTTCTCTTCCGTGTAATGTAACTTGTAACTATATGCGTTTAAATTAAGTTAAGTTTGAAATAGTATTTATTTTTAATATAAATGTTATTTAAAATTAATTATAAAAATATATAAATATTAATATAAAAATTATTTTTAATATTTTACTATAAAATAACAATGAACTCATATCAATGAATTAAATTAAATTTAAATTTAAATTTAGGATACAAATTTTTTCTCGAATTTTCGGCTCGGGCCTTGCACATTTAATTGTAACTACAAACTTCTCCGCAAATTCTCTTTTAAACCCACTGACTTGATTCAAATTAGACCCGAGTCCCTTCCAGGATATCCAGACCAAAATTATACTAAGTCCCAGCCCCTCAATTGAAACCCCAACAATAACCATAACCTCCCAAACCCTAGCCCCCGCAAATAATTTCTTGGAGGTTTCAAATTCGAAACCTTGAAGTAAAACAGCTAAAATCTTCGAATTTTCGAGAAAAAAAAGTAATGGATTTCGACGAGTACGAGTATTTGGAAAAAACCGTGGAGGAGCAGGAAGATCCAAAGAAGAAGAAGAAAGAAGGGGATAAGAGCGAAAGAAGCTATAGGAAGAGAGATGGGGAGAGGAAAGAAGATGACGATGAAGACAAGAGCAGCAGGAAGAAATCCAGAGGCGGCCGCGATGAGGACGACGAGGAGAGGCGGGATCGTGATAAGGATCGGCATAGAAGCAGCCGCGATAGGGAAAGAGAAAGGGAGAGAGAGAAGGATAGGGATTTAGAGAGAAGTAGCAGAGATAGGGAAAAGGAAAGGGAGCGAGAGAGGAGAGATAGGGATAAGGAGAAAGAGAAGGACAGAGAGAGGGAGAGGGAGAGGGAGAGGAGAGAAAGGAGGGAAAGGGAGAGGGAGAAGGAGGAGGAAAGGGAGAGAAGAGAGAGAAGCAGTAGTAGGTCGAGGAGGCATGACAGTGATCGTGAGCGAGAGCGAGAGCGGGAGAGAGAACGTGAAGTTGACATCAGAGATAGCCGGTACCCTTATATAATATATTTTTTTTTCCAAAGCAAATTAAATATGCAAAATTTTCCAAGTGAATTATACACGAAATGAATTTTCGTGGAACAATGTGGAAGTTTTAGTATGCTTAGGTCTTGTAGAGATGGCTAGAGGCGTGCTAAATTCAAGTAAATATATATATATATATATATGTATATGCATTGTGTTTCTATAATCCAACACAATTAATCCAATTGGGTTGTCTTTGGCATGATACAAATGAGTTCAAAAACTTGGTGGGGGTGCTTATTGTACTGCTCCCTGATGGTTAAGTTCATGCTTTTTTTAATGATTTAGAATTCGTCTATTTGATTAGTTGATATGGAAAGAGATAGGGTGAGAGGGTTTGATTGTAGTTTGTATCCTCTAGAGTTGTAGAACTTTTTGTATCTATTTAGGTGGGCATTTTTGATATGAAGTTTTGGTGATATTCTAAACTATCTAATGGTATGGATATCACAGGAAATTTAAGGATAAGAAAGAAGCTGTGGAGCCTGAAGCTGATCCTGAGAGGGACCAGAGAACTGTTTTTGCTTACCAGGTAGATGCATCACACTTTTCCTTGTCATTTTTGAATGACTATTAGGCATAAATGTTATGCTTATCTGTGTTCAAACACACATTTTTTCATTTGCATTAATGATGAATTAATATTCACCTTGAATTTGTCGATGACAGATGCCTCTAAAAGCAACTGAGAGAGATGTTTATGAATTCTTCTCAAAAGCGGGCAAGGTTAGTAAGGTTTAACTTGGTTATTTTATTTCTTATGTGAAGGTTGTACTGTAATTATCTGCCATGGCTTTCATGTATGCCAGGATTCCACATTAATTGGTTTTGAAAAATTTTAATGAAAGATTTTGAAAATTTGAGTGTACATTTGAAATACTAGTTTTGTTTCTACTAAAAAAACGTTATTGAGATTTCTAATACTAGCAATCTCATTTTTGAATTGTCTGCAGACATTTTTTCGAATTCATTGGGTCTTTAGATAATAACTATAAGTTGATGCATCAAACAATGTTTAGAATGATATGAATGCATGTTATTAAGATACATCTGCTTCCTCTTGCAGTATATGCTCCTCTGCCTTCAGTTACGAGTAGTATTATGACTTTCTTGTGTCTCAACATACTATATATGTGGGGTGAGTTAAAAGCACATGTGTTAAAGAATACGATCTTGCAGACACACCTTGATTGATGTTTCATCATGAAGCTTGAAAGTCTGGAATCTCTCCATATATATATATATTTTAATTTTTTGAGGTTATTATTTCTGTTTTATCTGATATTTTCGTATCCCTTTATTACTTTCAGGTGAGGGATGTTCGTCTGATCATGGATAGGAATTCAAGACGATCAAAGGGA
The DNA here is from genome assembly GCA_038381775.1 of Adansonia rubrostipa. Taxonomy (NCBI): domain Eukaryota; kingdom Viridiplantae; phylum Streptophyta; class Magnoliopsida; order Malvales; family Malvaceae; genus Adansonia; species Adansonia rubrostipa. Next base: position 1,445,401 of record JBBYHM010000004.1, on the reverse strand, counting down.
GTTGGGTATGTGCCTTTTTGTTGAATAAAGCTATACTTTATTTAGTAGTCTTGTGAAATAAGTATTAGCATCTTTGCTTTCAAGAATCAAGTTTAACTGTATTCTTAAATGCACTAGCAATGCGATAATGATGAGGGATGATGGGAATAGCACTCATGTTTAATCAATTCATGCTGCGTTCACAAGGTAGATGACATAAACCTGAATTTTTTCTTCCCACCTCATTTTTGCTTTGCATCTTCTTTGCATAGAAGGCAACGTACAAACATGGGTACCTTATTCCAATTCTTAACTTTTTAGTGGTTATGATAAGGATTTAATGATACTTCATACAGTTTAATCTGAAAGTGTTTGTTTTTAAATATTTAAAACTCATTAGCTAGGCTTTTTTCTTTTTTGTTGTTGAGGTTGGAAGGGAGGGGTTCGGGTGTCTTCTTGGTTCTTGATCTTTGATTTTTGTAGTTTTTAGGGTTCATTCTTATATTTTAGCTCTATTTGTTTAATCTAGGGTATAAGTTGGTACATTCCCCCTATTTTTTCTTCTTTTGACATTGAAAAGGATAGACCAATCCTTTAACTTCCTTTTCGAGTCCTTACGTGTTGTTTGATCATCATTGTGTATGATTCTATGCTGTTTGATTATCTTCGTATATGATATCTGTTCTGCTTTATAATCTTCTTACGCTGAGCTAACATTTTTTTTATTACATGAGACATCAGATTCAACAAAAGATATTCAGCATGAGCTCTCTGCACTAGAGTTTTCCTTTCCCTACATCTCTTTGCTATATTCTTTGTAAGTTCTGGTTGTAATTTTTTATCTTATTTTCGGAGAAACTAATTAAAATCACTGATAAAATTGCAGGTATATTGAGTTTTATGATGTGATGTCTGTGCCCATGGCCATAGCATTGTCTGGTCAACTGCTTCTTGGTCAACCTGTGATGGTTAAACCTTCGGAGGCTGAAAAGAATCTTGTTCAGTCCAATACTTCTGGTGCAGGTGCAGGTGGTGTTGCCGGACCATATGGAGCTGTTGATAGAAAATTGTATGTGGGGAACTTGCACTTCAATATGACAGAAATGCAGCTTAGACAGGTTAAGACTATTAGCACATCAGCAGAATTAGAAGTTTCCATTCTTTTATTTCGTTTACAAATGACTGGTAATGATTTATTTTTTATGCTCTCTAAACTTGCTTGTTAATCGCTGATCGGATTGTGAACTTGTTAAAACAAGATTTGTGGGTGAAGCACATTTTAATTGATAGTATTTTCTTAGGAAATAGTCGGAACAGGTTTCTTGAATCTGTTTGAGGTGCCTTTTTTTATTTGAACTTTTTTCATTAATGATATTATCCAGTTTTATTGCTATCATCATTATTATTTGAAGGTACAAGATTTTCGTTTGAAACCTTTATCTCATCTTGATGTTAATTGCTCAGATATTTGAACCGTTTGGTCCCGTGGAGCTTGTACAACTACCACTTGACCTTGAGACTGGGCAGTGTAAAGGTTTTGGGTTTGTTCAGGTTAGTTATACTTGAAGACTTGAGTTTATAATGTTCATTTTCCTGTATAATAATGATTATGCACATATTTTTTTGTTGTTTTGCTCTTTACAGTTTGCTCAACTTGAACATGCAAAAGCAGCGCAAAGTGCATTGAATGGAAAACTGGAAATTGCTGGTCGAACCATTAAGGTAGGCTTGTTAATTTCATGAGCTTGTAGCATTATGTTATTGTATCTAATTGAAAATCTGTTTCTCTGACAATAACGGGCTTTTTATTGTAGTCTTCCAAATTAATGTCTTTGTGGTTATATTTGCATATAGGTTTCATCTGTTACAGATCATGTTGGTACCCAAGATACTGCAGCAAAATCTGCTGACTTTGATGATGATGAGGGTGGTGGCTTGGTGAGCTGAAACGCATGTTATTATAGTAGTATTTTATGAACATTGATTTTTATAGATTTGTTCTTGGTTTGCCCCATTCTACTAGTAGTTCTGTCGAATTGGAATTTTTTTTCCTTTCTTGCTCAGTTGCTCTTTTTCTGTTTAATTAGCTCTTGTATCTTTTATCCAGGCTTTGAATGCTCAATCAAGAGCATTACTTATGCAGAAACTGGATCGCTCTGGTATTGCAACAAGGTTGGTTTGTACTTTAAGATAGTCATTTTCCAGTTTGATAGTATAATATATCTAATGTGATAGTTTTGCAGCATTACAGGCTCCCTCGGTGTACCCCTCCTTAATGGGTCAGCTCCTAATCCACAGGCTGTTACACTACCTGTCAATGGCCAGGCTGCATATCCAGCACCAATTCTACCTTCAATCATCTCTACTACGGCCCTTAATCCTATTGGACAGCCCACTGAGTGTTTGTTGTTGAAGAACATGTTTGATCCTGCAACTGAGGTTTGGATTTTTTTTTTGGTCTAAACATGTTGTTTCCATGTTACTTTTTGTCTTCCTTCTTTTTTGCTTCCTTGTTTGAGGTAGTGATTTCTGAAAGTTCTATTGCAGATGGAACCAGATTTTGATTTGGAAATTAAAGAGGATGTTGAAGAAGAATGCAGCAAATATGGCAGGGTGAAGCATATATATGTGGACAAGTAAGTGTTACACTGCCTCTCACATTGTATAAGCTAATTTTTTAGTCATCTTTTTGTTGGCTTCATTGCTGTCCAAATATGGATAATGTATATTTTATGGCCATTTTTATTGTTTATTGATAAAACAGCAAATGATCTATCTATGTTGAACATGGGGAAAGCTCTGTCAATCTATGCTTCGTTTGTCTTACTTGATGACTTTGTTAATATATAAATCACTAATTGAAGACATATTTTGGATGGATATTATTAGAAGGAACTGAAGGAACCTTTGAGTACAGTGACATATCGTTACTCATCTTTTCTCCATTGCTGTCATTTGTGCCTTTGGATTAGTGACTTTGCATTAGAATTCCTAATTTGCTTTACTGTGTTTTATGTACGATAAGTTACGGGAAGATTATCTGTGGATTTGATACCAAAACCTTCAACCTTCGATTATGTGCTCTATAGACTGGAAATATAGGTTTATCAATATAAGGGCGAAACTCACAATTTTTACGGTCGGTCATCTGTATTATTCTTTGAAGAAACAATTTAGACATGTATGTGCAAGTTTGTGGTGATTATCCACGTTGTTAACTTGTGGTTTTTTATTTTAATTGGCTACAAGGTAGGACTTTGAGTGCCAATCAATGACTAATGACATCTTATCTTGTATTCTAAAGCTTTCTTAGTCTTAATCATTTTATCTTGTCAGATTTTGCACTTCATTTTTTAAAATAAATGTAAATTTTTTATGAACTTATTTGAGGAAAGAAGGATTTGCTTTATCTTTTCCCTTTTGTCGTTGAAGACAGAATGTTTTTTCTTGTAACACTTTATCGTTTGTACAGAAACAGTGCTGGTTGTGTCTATCTTCAATTTGAATCCACAGAAGCTGCATGTAAAGCTCAACGTGCGATGCACATGAGATGGTTTGCAGGCCGATCAATTTCAGCCTCATTTATGGTAAATGTCTTTTCCACCCTAACATCAGTTTTATCTGGCCCTTCCTGACTTTCTAAATACACATATAGCACCTGTGAAGTTTGTAAGATCTGTCATTGGTCAAGTTTCTGAATTCATTATCCTGGTGTTTAAAAAATTTCTTTCCTCAAAATTATCTTGGAGTTTTCCCACCCTTTGTAGGTTGAGCAGGCTTTCGCCAAAGCAAGTTGTTCAGATATAACTGTTTAACTGTTTTATAATCTAATACTTCGGGTCCTATAAGCAAACATTGAACACATATCGAAACACAGTTACGTCAAGCATTCCCACGGAACCAAATATATTTAGGATTCCCTTGTAAGTCTCCTTGCTTTTCCGATTTCATAGTCACCTTGATCCATAAAATTCCATATTGGATTGAATCGATATTGGAGACTTACTATCACTTAAAAATTGCCTTGCACGTCTTTTGGGGATTGATAACACATACACAGTGAAGGAGTTATTTACCATTTCCTGTTAGATTCAGTCTAGTGCATTTTCCGGTGTCCTCACTCGTATACGTGTTATGGATGCTGGGTTTTAGACGAGTAGTTTTGTTATGTATAATTATGGGTTAACTTTTTACGAATTCTTGCAGCAACCCAACGAATATGAAGCGAGGTTTAAAGGTTGAAGATGAAAAGCTTTTTCAGTGGCAGAGGATCAAATTTTAGGATATTTCTCAAATATGGATTGTTTGTCATGTCTGGATGATGGTAGGTTAATTTCCTGAACTCTGCTTTTTTTTTTTTTTTCCTTTTGAATCTCCATACACAACGACCTAAATGTAAGATAATGATATTTGTTTACACTTTGATTTTATAATTTGCCCCAATGAACCTGCTGCAGTGCCTTGTAATTTGGTCGATTTTAATTATTGTCTGCAATTTCTAGCCAATGTCAATCGCTACCACGGTGGTCGCTACCGGCCATTATGTACTAGTTTTAAATTAAATTGATACCAGTGGATTTTGATACCGTTCTGGTATTGATGCTGGCAGAAAATAATTGTACTGAGCGGCTCATGATTTTTTAAAGAATTAGACATAAAATTTATCTTTATTTGGAATTGGACTTTTAAAAAAAATTCATGAACGGTTAATCAAACCAAATCAAGAACATTTAGGTCAAGTCATAAAAAAAAAATCGAATTTTAATATTATTTAAATCGTTAAAAGAGTCAAGGTATAAAAACATTGTGGTCAAGTAATTATTTGTAAATCAAAGTAAATCAAGAATCATTATTATCTTATTATTAGTATAATTGTCTACAGCATGGAAGGGGAGGATTAGGGTCTACTTGATAATATAGTGAAATGTATTAAATTAATATTTTTTATTTAAGAACTTAAATTCAACATTAGTTAATAGAACTTTCTCACGAACCCCTGCACCCCCCCCCCCCACCCCAGAAAAAAGTAAAAAACTATTTATCACTTAACCTAAAATAGATTCAGTAAATTTCACTTTATTTCTATTGAGAAGATATAATACCAACATTGATTTGAAAAGAAAAAGAAGTCTTAAAACAAGTAGGCGTTTATTTTCAATAAATTTTATACATATATATACATATATTTAGTATGTATTATATGATGTAGCAAATCTTAGATGATACCAATGGCATAAATAACTTGAAATTAAACTGGATAGTGAATCAATGTTGTTTGAATTCGAAGATAAATATTGCATATAAATGTGTTCAATTCGATAACTCATTTTTTTTTTCACACCTAAAATAATCGCTTTTCATATCCATATTCAATTTAACAATGAATTTGGCAGTTCTCTGACACATAATAATATTAATACAATATAATAAATACATAACGTGATTAAAACACATTTATTATATTTTTTGTATTATATATAAAATTTAATTAAAAATAAAATTAAAAAGATTAATTTTCTTGATCTATTCAATTCTCTCAATTTTGAAAACTGCCAAATCAAATAAATTACTTTAATTTTAAAACAAAATAAACCAAGCCTAAGTAACCAGAATTTACTCAATTTGATCGCATAAAACGATTCAAACTTATTAATGTTCACACCCAACGAGAAGAGCAGGCAGAACAAATCTGGTTTTATAATATTCATAACTTTCAATTTATGAGAATCCACAACATTAGAACATAAAATATAAATGGGGGTTATCTTGAGACTCCTATACACCAAATTCCCTCCCCACATTGGCCAGGGAATTTAATAATATCATAACTTTAGGAACTGACCCAAAAAATTACCAAAGAAAAAAAAAAAAGCCCTAAAACCCTAAAACCCATGAAAATATAATAAAAGAATTGATAGAAAAACAAATTCCTTTGTGCAATAATTTGACAACTAACCATTTGCAAATGAGATAAAACTGAAGAAAGCCCCAAGCCGACCCATTTATTCGTGTAGGTCTAGCCTAATCGTCGCAGTTCAGCCCGCAGATTTCTAATACAGGGCCATCTCTCGAGATGAATGGGTCTATACGTACCCACATTAGAGTCAAGATTGAGGCCAGCAGAATAGACCATACCACAATAATGGTTGGCATCCTGTCTTGTTTCCCAAGCAAACCCTTGAGGAAAGGGTAGAGGTGGATAATAACCCAAAAGGCGAAAAATAGCCGCCCGAACAATGGGCCCCATGAATCGTACCCATTATTGATGGCATTTGACACTCCGACCACGACGCCGATTATGTTTATGATCAGTAAGGTGGTGGGAGGGATCAGCAAGGATGTCCACTTGAAGAGGTAAAGCTCCGAAAATTCACCATCATCGGCTGCTTTAGAAGTCACGGTGAAGCTCGTGCTGACACCAGCCAGAACCTTTAGTAAACCCTGAAAGAGGGCAAAAAGATGTGATGAAACACCTCCGATCACCCAGAACTGCTCATTTCTCCACCAGTCATCAATCCCGACACCACCCCACTGCATCTCGAGAATACCAGTTGCAGCAATTGATATGAAGAGAGCCATAAATACGAGACTGGCATAGTTGCTGATCTGCAAGTGAGGCAGGATTCCATGTTAGAAAGGGCCGACAATCAACCACGTAAAGGTAGCACTTGCTTACAAATGAAAACATTAAACTCAACAAAGAAACTATACTTAACCACCCTAGTTCTCTTTTTTTGAGGTTTGCAAGTGAAAAATGCTACTTAAAAGTGAAAATTTATATGGCGTATAAACCATAGGAAATTGATACTTGAAAATTATCTTAAATCAAGATGTCATGACAGGATCAACCAATCGGTATCACGCCTGGAGCTTGAATTATGATGCTGGCATGGGCGTATGAAGACATTTCAGGATTTCAAAAGTTACCACTGCTTTAATATCCATTGAAAATGAGTCAAAATGATTAAACTTCTCCCTCTAAAAGCTAGATTTAAACGATATCGTAAGACGTTCGATCATTGGAATAAGATTGTTTCAAAACTACCTAGATCATGATATCATGACATTTTCAACCAATCAGTAAGACACATCTAGAATTTCTATTATAATATGCTGGTGCGGGCACATGGACACAATTCAGGTTTCGAACAGTTATCGCGGGTTTAATATCAACTCAACATGAGTCAATATGAATGAACTTTTCTCTCCAAAAGCTAGATTTAAATTTTAGTATGGATTATATAACAAGAAAAAGTGGATTCTTACCTCAGGAACAATAAACTTCCCAGTTAGGAGACAGACTGCTGGAAGGGTACAGTAAACAAGCAAGGGAATCGAGGTCCATGGATAAACGACTGAGTTTATGTAGGAAAATCGTTCCAACCATTTCAATCCACCCCCATATCCATACCAAATGGGACAATGTCTGCTTAAGAAAATTTCAACAGATCCAAGAGCCCAACGCAGAACTTGGTGTAGACGATCCGAGAGGTTAATAGGAGCTGAACCCTTAAAAGCAGGCCGTTTGGGCATGCAGTAGACGGATCGCCAGCCATGACAGTGCATCTTGAATCCTGTCAGGATATCCTCGGTCACAGACCCATATATCCAGCCAACCTGTTTTGTACGTTGAAAATATTTGATGATGATGAGATGTTTATGAATTACAACTAGCTTATATTAAGTATCGGATTTATTTTAGGGTTTTACTTACTTCCTTCCCCCATTCCGTTTTATCTTCATAACCGCAGCTTATGACTTGTATTGCTTCACTCAGTAATGATGCAGGGCTTGCATTTTGAGGAACTCCACCGTTCTCCAGAAGAGTGGAAGCCACGAAAACAGGAGACTGACCAAATTTCTTCTCCAATTTCATTAGTGACAACTCGGACGTCTTCTGAGAATATGACACTGATAGTAGCACAAAGGTTTTAGTTAGAATGTAATATTGCAAGTACATTAGAGACTCATAATATGATACATAACTGTCTATTGCTGCCTCTTAATTGAACCCTTACCTAAAATTCCCTCTTCAATGTTTTCAAGAGCATGAATTTGCTTCGAAGCTTCCCTTTGCTTAGACTTCTTCGTCTTCTCCTTCCTTGGCTTGGTTTTCTTGTTCTTCCTAGAACAACAGCCCAGGCAGCAGCACCATTTTGGCAAACAATTGCAGGTCTTGCTGGGGGGCTTGTTGGTAACTGGTGCATCAAAACCATAAAGTGCTTGCCTTCTGAAAACACATCCTGTTCCGACGTAAATTGGCCCTTGTATGCCATCTAATCCTTTCATGTTGATCTGTTTTCAAGTTACAGGATTAGGTTATGAAAGATACAAAAAGAAACAGATAATTTGTAGGGAAGAAATGAAATACACTTACATCGAAGAACACAACATTCCGATTTGAGTATCTATCATGTCGATCAATTCCATCAAATCTTTGAGGAAACTGAACATAACAAACTTTCTTCCCTGAAGTTGGGTCCATCATGAAACACATGGCTTCTCTAAGTGCTTTGCTATTGTTAATATAGTGATCACAGTCAACGTTCAGAAGATAAGGTGCATTTGAGAGGACAGCCGAGACTCGTATCTTCAGTAAAAACAATGAAAGTTCATAAACTTAGAACCACGTGTTAAATTAAATGCCAAATGATTACACAAGGGAGAAACAAAGAACTTGTGCCTCACCAAAGCATTCATGGCTCCAGCCTTTTTATGGTGTTCAAACCCTGGCCTCTTCTCACGAGAAACGTAAACTAGGCGAGGTAACTCATTTCCTTCGACATCGCGAACACCACTATGTCCTAGGAAAACCTGTCAAAAGAGAAATTTTTGTTGTGGTGCATATAAGAACATCAATGAACCGATAAGATATAACAGCACCCCCCCCCCCAAAAAAAAACCAAAATAGCAAGCTGCTCAAAGTCCCTACAAATTATGTCTCAATATATATAGCATACGCACAAATAATCTGTCCCGTATGAGAACTAAAAATTTATAATCACTCAAAGACAGGATGAAATAGGATTAGCGAACGGGCATGCACATAGGAGGCAGCAAAGATGAATCAAGTCTTAAATCATGAGCAACTTTCAAAAATCACAAATATAATAAATAAGCCCATTTTCCCAATCAAACATCCTATGTTACTTGGACTCGAGAGTGATTGTCGGACAAGAATATGTGTTAGACATGGGTATGTTAAATTTTTATGAGTTTTTCCATATATTTGAAGGGTCATATCCACATATCCATGTCCGAAAATGTTTCGGACATAGTGTTGTATACCGGTACTAAAAGAAACTGAAGAGTCGGAGCAACATGGCAAACATCAATGTAGCATCCTAAAGTTGTTGTGTTCCCACCAGTAAAAGCTCTGTCTACATCCTTCAGTTCTTCGGCATTACAAGCACTACGAAGTATAATGGGGAAAAAAAAGAAAGAAGAAAACACAGCAATTCCCATGCAACATCTCACCTGAATCATGCCAGGATGGTCACGAACACAGTTTCCAGGCCAAGGGGTTCCATCCTGCATCGTCCAACCATCCTCGGGAACCTTCTGTGCTGTGGAAACCAATCCATTTATCCTAACTTTAAATTCTTCATACTCCCTCTGCACGATCAAAGAATATATTCAAGTAAATTAAACATTCCATGCTATCAAATGCAAAAATCATAAATGCTAAATCCAACCTCATATTGATTAGAAAACGCAGATGATTTTTAGAACTTCAGATATAAAAGAACTTACACCGAACACATGTTACAATGAATGAAAAGAAGTTACGCACCTTCATTGCTCGCCTTTCTCTGACAAAAGCTGGATGGACTTTGTTTTTTAGGTAGTCCATCTTCTGAGAAAAATACCACTCCGGAGCACGTGGTTCAATATTGAATTTTTTACAGAAAGGAACCCATTTCCTAGCAAATTCAGATGTCTCCGAGAGAGCTTCAAATGTAAGCATGGCAGCACCATCATCCGATACATAGCATGCAACTTTATCAACAGGATAATCAACAGCAAGGATGGATAGAACAGTGTTTGCTGTGATCAGTGGAGGTTCTTTCATTGGATCCACTGTACTCACAAAAATGTCCACGCTAGCTAATTCCGATGGTTTCCCTTCTTTCTCGTACCTGTGTATAAAGGTTAAATTAGCAAGGCAAGTAGCATCATATTCAAAATAGCATGAAAGAGAATTAGACATGGAGATTGAAATCCGATTAATGTAAACACATCAAACATGGTAAGCTGTGGACAACACCACAAACCTCAGAGATAGTCGATCAAGGTATGTTTCACGCTCTATAGGGTACCATTTTGGGAATTGATCCAGAATCCACGAAACAGCAAACCATATTTCACATATTACTGATGTCAACCACAAGCCATAAGCATCCCTGACCGGATGCAGAAGTCTATAGTGAAAAAATAGACCAAGAACTGCAAGACGGAGTATGATAATCATTCTGTATGGATTTATCTTGCTTGAGGGAATGGGTAGCTTCCTCGAAAGTGGTTGCCTGCCTTCATCCATCCTGAAAAGGAAAAATATATATATTTTAAATGACAACGAAAGTACTGTATGGATACAGACAAAAGCTGTCATTGGGCAGAATTTCAGAAAACAAATGTGCCCAAAAATCTATCACTAGTAACAAAATTCATACCATATACTTTAAACAGTCACTTACGTTGGCAAATCAGCATCATCCAGCTCCTCTCCATCAAAGTTTCCACCATCGTTCCCTGCTCCGCGCTTGACGACTTGAAGTTTGTCATTCTGCTTTTTCTTCCACTCCTCCATCCGATCCTTCCATGCAACACTTCCATAGCCATATACCGCTATATCTTTCTTAGGAACCATTGGTCTAGGTTGCACTGCAGCATTGGAAACACAAAGGTATGAGACTTGAGAGAATTAATTCAAAATTGGTAAAAAAAAAAAAAAAAAAAAGAAGGAAAATGACTTACAAGGCACCGATGGGTCAGTATAAGGCATTGGATGAACTCTATTTCCATGACCCATAAACGGTGGCACAATGAGAGCATGATGATCGGCAGAAATCTCCGAACCCTAAAACAATAAAAGCATTATTATAATGCAACTATTGTTTGTGAAATACAGTGTAAAACATTGTATCCGTAATTTGGAGCTAAGAGAAGGATGACTTACCTCCTCACCATAGGTCAGGAGACGAATTTGAGAGCTGGGAGGAAAAGAATCTAGTTCCGAGTGTGGCGGAATTCCAGAGGCATTAGGGTAAGAACCACGGCCAGTGTTAAGGCGGGCAGTGAGCATAGCCTCAGCAACTTGTTGAGGATCCATAGCATCATAGTCAAACTCATTGTCCAGATCATCTATGTCATCTTCTTCCTCATCACCTTCAACCCTGGGACTGCCTGCAGTTTACGTCACCAGTTAGGGACACTTGTAAGACATTTTCAGCTCCCAATGTAGACCCTATATTGCAGCAACAATCTCACCTTTAATTCGTTTGTATCTGGTTTTGCACTGAGGGCAAGCTTGATTTCCCTCTCTTCTTTCATACTCGTAGCAGGGTCTGCAGACAGGGAGAGCACATTCGTTGCAGGCAACAAAGGGCTCTCCATCCACCGTAATCTCAATCTCATCCCCACAGATCTGACATGTTTGACCACTCAATTCTTTCACAGACTTTATCTGATAAGAACCACAAACCATAAAGAGAGTACCATCAGCACCTGATCGTGAAATACGACAACAACAAATCCAGCAAAAACTAAAATCGCTAATGAAAGTTCTACTTTCACAGCCCCAAAGGAGAACGATTCTCCTTGAGTTTCACACATGCTTTAATGTACTAGAAGCTAACAAGCTAACTGCATCAAACCTTGATCAGTTACCAACCAAAACTACCAAAATTTTCATTGCGATTAACCATGCAACATCTTGATTAAGGCAAGATTTTGCAAACAAAAATAGGATTACAGATATATAAGGAATTTATTTTCTTCGCTTCTAGTTAATTTTTCTAATTATCTAAACCAACTAATATGGTATAGATACAAAAGGGTCCTAAGAAGAGATTAAAAATGTTATAAGCGACTTCATTTAAGGATTTGCATCAATATTTCCAACAAGTGCAGAGCTCACACAACATCCATTTGTCAATTTCCAAAAGAATTGGAAATTTCATAAGAATTCAACAATTTGGCGTTACCAACATCAGAATCTTATACTTCCTTCCAAATCCTGCCAAATTCCCAGAAACTAAACAAAAAGAATTACAAATCTCAAATGCAAAAAACAAATATTTTCCAGACCTAATAAAATCATAAATCATTAAAAAGAAAAAAAACGGCCCTTCTTCACCTCAATCAACATATATGGACCATTTTTATGGAAATGTCTATTAGCCAAACAACACTCTTAACATCTAAAGCATTTTTATCCTCCTATGGAGAAAAACCCACAACCCAAACAAATAAATCGCAAGATTTAGAGATTTATGGCTCAAAATAGTAAGAAAAGGAAGCCAAATTGTGTAAATCTTGCCCTGAAAGAACCCTAACTTGTTACATTTCTAATGAAACCCAGATCAGAAAAGTTCAAGTTTTTCACATTTTCTGGCAATACAAAAAAAAAAAAAAACATATTTCATAAAACAGCGATAAAAAAATGCAAATGGGTAATCGTCAAATAACAAATAAAGCCAAAATCAGAAGCTTTATTTCTCTTTTTTTCCCTTTTTTTTTTTTTTTTGAGATTTCTACTGTCTTACTCTGGCATTTTCATCAGCATTTATCAAAACAAACTCATTTCTGTTATGAGAACCAGCAATGAGTCGACCTCCAGTGTCCATAACTAACTACAGCAAAAAAAAACCAAGAGCAGCCCAACCCAGCAAAACTCAGCCTCTTCTTCACTGAATGAACTCAATTCCCGGTCCCACCAAAATTCCTTGAAAAAAAATCCAATTTTTTGGTCCCTTCACCTCCCATCACATGAAACCCAAATCGCAGCGCGACCGGAAAACAGAGTACCCTTTGATCGTATAATAATGTAATGATATAATTAAAAGGAAAAAGGGAAAGCAACAAAGGAAAGAAAGAGAATGGGTTTTTGGATTGAGAAGCAAGCCAAGTCCTGAGTCCCTGACTGCTTTGATTTCAACCTAAAAATGCAACTTTGAGAAAAAGAGAAGATAAGAAGATTGGAAGGGTTTTTTAGAGATAGAAAAAGAGTGATCAGAGTATTCAAATGTGGACGAAGAAGGAAAAAAAAAAAAACCAACAAAAATATTTAAAAGCAAAAAAAAAAAATGTAGGAGAAAAAGGGTTAGCAAAGATGGTGGGGTCCAGAAAGTGACGGTGGCTATGGGTGTTGCCCCCACCACAGCTGGCGGTCGTGGTGGTGGACAAACAACAAATATTTATTTCCACAATGAAAGAAAAAAAATTAATTTTTTTTGTAACTTTTTGAGCTAAAATGACAGAAAGAAAGAAATTCAGTGTTCTATTGTCTTCTTTTTTTCTGTGTTCCAGTTCAGAACTCTTCAAAGCAAAGATTGCTCTTTCGAGTTTAGGTAATTGAAAATGACAAAAAAAAAGGAAATTAATAAATAGTAAAGGGAAAAACCCATACAGTGGCAGAGTGTACAACAGGTAAAGTTCCTCATCCTACTCCCTTAATCCTTATAGAGGCATTCATCTTGTCCTGAATTTGATCAGATCTTTTAATGTATTATTTAAAATATTATTTTTATATTAATATTTATATATTTATAATTAAATTTAAATAAAATTTTTTATTAATTATATAATAATTTAAAACGATTTAAATTTAAATAAAAAAATAAAACTTAAATCGAATTCATTTTAAACTAATCCGATCATGAATTGCACATTTGAACAAGATTAATTCCTACCTTTCTATTTATTATTATTATTTTATTATTATTATTATTGTATAGATAATTATTATGGATTTTTTTACTATTTAGTTGTTTTTGACTGTAAAGTGTTTTGTTTTACTTTGTTTCAAGTCTGGCTGCTGGCTGGGGTCTTTTAACCTTTTTTTTTTTTAATTTTTTTTCTTTTGGGTTTTTTTGGATATTTTTATATTTATGGTATTAAAATTTTATTAAAAACGGCATTATTTTTACCTAAAAAAATAAATAAAAGAAAGAAAATGCATTTATTATTTTATTCTCTTTTAAATGATATTAATTGCATATATTATTTATAATAAATGATAACAAAAATTTATATTATATTTAAATTTTTACTTAGCAAAATTATAATTTTTATTTATAATTTGGATATATCTCATTAATTAAATAAATTTATTGAATAAAATTAAAATTTTTATTTATATGTTATATAAATTTCTTTAATATTAATAATATAAAACATTTAAAATGTCGTCATAAATATAACAGATTTCTGTTTTGCTCCATTTATTTTTTTTTTAATATTCATGTTTTTACATTTATTATCATTGGGATTATAAATAAATTATAGATATATATATATACACTATATATTACATAAAATAATAAAAATACCCTTGAAAATATCTTTTTTTTTATATAGCTTGAAAAAGAATGGTGGAAATGTAGAATGACAAAAACAAAATTTAATCTAATAAATGGCATTCAAAACAATATAAGTTACTTTGTAACGCAGTCTTTGAATTAAAATTTTTCTTCTTTTATCAAAGAGGATATTAATATTTTCTTTCTTTTTTTTTGGTGGGGGGGGTGGGGGGGAGATTATTAAGGATGTTAATTATTTTGAGGTTTAGAGATTAAGACTTTTTGTCTAGTTGGGTGTCAATATATATATTTTTCAAGTTTAAAGATTAACCTTAAACCCCCTAAATTCTAATCCTAAAATGAACCAATTGATAAATATCACATTATTAAAAAATTATTTTAGTTAATTAAAAATTTTTAAACATCTATTAACCATGGCATGAAGTTGTCAAAAACAAATGCCAAATTACGTCAAATAACAATCCCAAATCAAACCAAACAACAAAATTATCAAAAGATTAAGAAAATATAATCGTTGAAGCGTGTATATATATATATATATATATACATATACATATATTGAATTGATTCGCTTTGAGTCAAAGTAAATAATAAAAAAATATAATTTAATTTAATTCAATTTTTTAAAAATAAATAATTAATGCACATTAATCATAATTTATCACCCAAAATAAACATGGTTTTAATCGAGCGTTGATTCACCAAAAATTGCTCAATCAATTAATTAATTTTAAGTCAACTTCAGATGAAAAAATTAAATAACCCAGGAAAATAAATTTTTGGCCGTTAAGATATTTACGTATGAGAGATAGGATTTGGCCGTCAAACTACAACCTTACATTTTTTTTTTATTTGACTAAAAAATAAAATATACAATGAAGAAAATAGATTAATTTTATTTTTAATATTTATTTATTTATTGATTTTTCATAGTAGAAAGTTAATTTTGTGGGGTTCCACACCATCAAGTCAGTTTAAATATTAATATTAGATTGGCAGGTACAGCTAGGTACTATACTACTCATTAATAGACTGTCGGTGGAGCAATTGGTCTCCCTCGTCCTTTTTATTTTTAATAATGGTAAGGGTTCGTTAAACCTCTTCATTAGTTTTGAAATTTCTTTGTTCTGGCCTCACCTTAAAATTTATTTTATTATTTATAATAATATTAAAATAATATTTTTATATTTTATAATTTTATAATAAAAATATTTTTATTATTAAAATAATAATTAAAATAATTTAATTTAATTTAAATTTATAAAAAAATTTATTTAATATTTAATTGATACAATTTAAAAAAAATAAAATTTAATAAAAATATGTATTAATCACATTTAATGTCGGCTGTTAACATTTCCCTAATAATAATAATAATAATAATAATTAATCCCCAATGTTTATTTTAGGATTCTATGGATTTGTGATCATTGACTTTAACTCACGTGGAGATGTCTTAGCGAGCCTTACTTGATCTTTTGAAGGGTCGAGTTACGTTAAATATTTTTTTTATTTAATAATTTTATTTATATATTTTTTATCTATTTTTGAAAACGTGTACCAAAAGGAAGAAAGATGAAAGACACACAGTAGTTTCTCTCTCTAGTGTTCTGGCGAATTCAATTAAAAAAACAAAAGTAATTTCTTATCCAATAATCAGATGACACGTTGAAAATCTTTAGTAGACTTAAA
This sequence comes from Adansonia rubrostipa, assembly GCA_038381775.1. NCBI lineage: Eukaryota > Viridiplantae > Streptophyta > Magnoliopsida > Malvales > Malvaceae > Adansonia > Adansonia rubrostipa. Next base: position 1,429,187 of record JBBYHM010000004.1, on the reverse strand, counting down.
AGCCAATTTGTTTAACGACCTTTAATCCATTGAAATTATTGTCTGATCATCCCAATGCAAATTCTTAAAAAAAAAAAAAAAGGGAAAAAAATCATTATGGATTATAAGGCCTGACCAAGAAACAAGTGAGAAAGATTTTATTTATTTATAATATTAAATATGATTATATAAATAAATTTAAAAATTAATTTAAATATAATAAAACATATATAAATATTTTAAATTTTATATAATATAAAATATTAATAAATTAAATTTTATATGAATATAAAATATTTTAAATATAATTAAAATATAATAAAATATATAAATATAATCCAATCAAATAAATAAATTTTTGTCCATATTTAAGTGAGGTCCTGCCAAGAAAAGTTATTATTATTTTGTAAATAAAGGGGCGGAGGGTGGGATCCTATATTGTGTATTCTTGTTTAAAAAGAAGAAAGAAAATAAAGAAATAAGAGGGAACAGCCGGCGACAGTGATTGCTTGGATGGAAAGTTGAATTGTAAACCATAGAATCTGATCTCTGTTCTTTGTATCTCCCTTTGAATGAATGATTTTCGATTTTTTTTTTTTTTAATTTTGGATTTGCTTTGGGGAGTCGGCCGGAAATAGGTATTATTGGGAAACAGGCTAGCGCCAGTTCATAGAATTTAACAGTGTACGGTAAAAGTTAAAGGCCTAGGTTATATTTTTTAAATATGTATTTAAGACACAGGATAGTATATTGATTTTATTTGTAAAATTATAAAAATTTTATTATTAATGTATGAAATAATTATTTATTATATATATATATATTTATATATGTATAATAAAAGTAGATATATTTGTATGTGTATATAATATATATATATATATTTTACTAAAGACCTTGAAAATAGGCTATAAATGAAAAAGTGTAACGGGTGCCTAGGTTTTTAAAATAGAAAATTTTAATTATTGTACTAATTTCTCCTGAGTATGTATGAAAAATATTGACAAATTCCAAAAACTATTTTAAAGTACACAGATATTACACTTATTAGCATCAAAATAAGATGGTATGATATAATTTACTTGTTCATTGCCATGTGTAGTTTGATTAGTTAAATTTAAAAAATTATGTTATTATTTAAAATATATTAAAATATTGTTATTATATTTTTATATTAATATTTATATGAAATATATCTTTTATGATTAAATAATACTTCTTGTTGCCAAGGTCAAACTTAAATTATCATATTTGATTCTCAATTTGATTCAAATTAAATAAATAATATGATTCTTATATAAATCTATTTTAAAATTATAAAAAATTTTAAGATGTCTTTTTTTTTTTTTAAATGTTTTTCAACATTATAATTATTTAATTTTACATTTTTTTCATCTCAATATTTCTAACAAACTTTTGTATCATATTAATATTTGTTATCACATATTGTATATAAATGCTTATATTTCTATTTATTTTAGAATAATTATTTGTTATAAATATAAATATTTTTCTGTGTAAACTTTGTTTTTGGCCAAAAAAAAGTGTGAAAGTCAATGAAATTTGTTGACATCATGAAAATTATCAATTATAATTATAATTATAATTAAAAAATAATTTAAGGAAAGTAATTGAATGTAATTAAAATTTGGTTTCACAAATTTTAAAAAATCATTAAAAATTATAATAAAAATATTTTGACACAATTCTAAAAGAAGGATCTCCAGAAAGAAACCAAGGAACAGAACTCAACATCCATTGAAATGGGGTCTTAATTGGACTGTTAAAACTTATATCTTGAACTAGGATTTTACATTTGGATTAATTCATAATTCAAGAATATCCCATAATAATGTACTTCCAAAGTTCAATTTAAAGATTGATGACTTACCCATTCTGTGATTTTGACATTAAACGTTCCCAAAACGTGTACTATTAAGTCGGATAATGGTATTTGTGCTTCCTTTTAATTGGTCAAGCTTGAAGAAGAGTATGTCCGATTTCTTTTTCAATCAAATTTGAATGAGACTCGGAGTTAATCCACAAAAAGTCCGGTCCTTGCTGTATATAACAAAGCAAGCATGAGCAGTTAAGTGATATCATCAATGACAAAGCATCCAGCAACGCATATCCAAATCAATTCCAAGATTTAAAAGAAAAAAAAAGACAAAAAAATGGATGAAAATGGAAAAAAGAAAGAACTGTAAGAACCAAAATACTGTTAAAGAACATTTAGGAACGAGGAATATGAGTTCTTAACCTGACAAGCATGTCCTTTATATTCTTTGCAATAGTTCACTAGTGGAGCTGTCACTGGAGAACAAAATATATGCAGCAAGAAGTTCAGTTATAAAGATTTGGAGTAAGTGTCGGATACTGTATCCAATATAAATATATTTAATTTTTAAAATTTTTTTATATATTTTAAAGATTATATCATAATATTTATATTTAAATATATATCGAATATAAATATTATAAAAAAACAAAAAATTAAAGTAACGTACTATCATTTCGCATTGAGATGCAGCTGACGGATTGCCCCAAATCATCAGATTTTTCTCTAAATTATATATATTTAAAAACAAGGAAAACATTGTATATGAATTGAAGAGTGTGACGATTAATATTTTCGGTCTTTCTTAAACATAGACATGACAGTGTCCAAAAAATGACGTCAATTATCTGCATATTAGTGCAAATTTTCGAATGATAAGCTTTTAAATGCACAAAAATGCATTCATAGAATGTTTTCTTGAATAAAAAATCCTGAACCTGTATAGGCTTTCAGTGCTGTCAGAACCTGCATTGCTAAGCACGCACCGATCAATCATTGCCCTGCGCGGATGCATACTCGTTAAACTTCACAGCATTCACCTTAGGAAAAATATTAACAAATACTTCGATTTGCAGCTTCAAATTTAGGTTGTCTATTGACTACTTGCTTTTGGTTTTTCATGAACTAAAACTGAAAATACAGTAAAGAATCAACAAATACATTGGTTTAGCATATTATAAATAATGAGATAATGGAGAAATGATTTTGAAGCAGCTTGATATTTAGCATTACTTGGTCGAACACTAAATTGTGTCCAAGTTTGCACTAGACAGCTTAAGTTCTAACGCTAATAGATTCTTCGTGGTTTCATTTTTTCAGCCTTTCATACCATCACAGATTGCAGCTCTTCTTCATGGTTTTGGTGGCTGACTCGGGGCAAGTGATGGATACGGTACGTGTCTAAGATGAGTATGTTCAATTTTTTTATTATTTTTTATATATTTGGAGGATCCTACCTTAATACTTATGTCCAAATATATATCGAATAGGAACGTCAAACATGGATACTTTAGAAAATAACAAAGAGTACGAGCAACGACGTTTTTTTTTTTGGGGGGGGGGGGGGATAGTTGTACAGAACTTAGAAATAAAGAAGTTCAATGAGCTGATTTCAGATTGAAACTCTGCTAACGTACCATGCTTAAGTCTTTTGAGTTCTTGTCTCAAAATTCTCACATGGCTGTTCCATTGTGTTTCACCCCACCTGGTTCACTTTTGGTATTCCCGGAAGTTACTTCAGAAGCTGCAGTTACTCAGCTATAAAAAACCCATCCTCTTCCTCCCAACGAATCATCTGATTAAGACAATTAGATCTCATAAAAATGACATTAATAGCATCTTTGCCTTTAGTCCTCTGCCTCCTATGTTATTCGGACGTGAGCGTCGTGCATACTATTCAATATAGATATTTTCAATTTTTTTCAAGTTATTTCATATATTTAGAGGGTCTTGGAAAGATCATATCCCAAATCCATATTTGCATATGTGTTAGACTCGAGTGTTAGACATGGATACTTTAAAAAAAATAAAGAGTCGGAGCAAAATAATCTGCCTCTATTTCTCAAATAACCTCCCAGAGTCTCACAGATTCTTCATCCATCACTTTGTTAAGAACAAAAGAAAATCATGGCTTTGAGAGATGTACTTATTCTTTTGGTCCTTGGCAGCCTCATGGCTAGTGTAACTGCAGCAAGGGAACTATCAAGCATCCGCGAGCCAGGCCGCCACTCCCTTTCGGCGAGGCTCGAGGAAAGTGGAGGCCTTGTTGAGTGCTGGAATGCACTAAACGAGCTGAAATCATGCACAAATGAGATTGTTTTGTACTTCGTTAATGGCAAAACTGATATCGGCCCTGGCTGTTGCCGTGCCATTGAAGTTATCACTCGTAACTGCTGGCCTGCCATGCTCACGTCCCTTGGTTTCACATCCAAGGAAGGGAACATTATTCGAGGCTACTGTGATGCATCTTCCGGTCCGGCTGCTTCTGCTCTTCTGGCTCGCCATTTAGTCCGGTGGTTGCAGTTTAAAGAAGGCATCATTCAGAAGTCAGGACGTTCGAGTCCAAGTCCTTTTCTATTTTCTTTGGTAGTCATCGTAAAGTTGTTTGAATAAATCAAATTAATAAGAGTTTATCAACTAGCTAATGCCTTTTTCCCCTATTTTACGATATTGACTCTCTCTTTCATCTATATTTACTACAGTGGATTGCAATGGCATCCATTATGTATGTCTGCAACCACGATGAATACGACACAAATTTTAATGACCTGCATATGAGTACTAACCGCTGCTTCTACTCTGCCTACTTTTATCAAGAATTTTGATAGAAGATTGTAGTACTATCTGATAGGAACCGAGTTTATTGCAGTTACGAACATATTAAATCTTACCTCAATCAATTGTAGTAAATATTAAATACCGGCACATTATGACTGCTATTAAATCCCTTTTTATAAATACTATATATAGCACATTAACCTGTTCATATACGTCTCTTCTGTTTACAGTTTAAAAACCCCATTTCTGATCTTCTTAATCTCTCCACTAACCTTTATAATCAAGTCTCTTTACCTTCATAATTAAGCACCAATTACAATCTAACATAGCTTCACTAATACATGATCAGAATTCTCCTTTTACCTCATCTTCTGCAATGAATCTCAATTCTACTAAATCCTCCCCTTTCATTGAAAATTCTTTCCAGATTCTTCCTTACAGACTCTATGTTAACACTGGCCAACAACTTGGACCATACAGAATATAAGTGCTGCCCTGCCATGGCTGGAACTCAGAGGAAGGCGATATACACTACTTGTGGCTATAGGCTGCAATTGCAACGTTATAATTATTATTTTATAATTTTGATTTTTTCTGTAGTATATATTCATCGAAATTAATCACGATAGCATTCATATATAATGCAAAAGCCAACGATAACGTAGGTTACTGCAAAATGTGTTAGGAAGATAGAACTGTGGGACATGAAAATACTTGTGATGGGAATTTAATTTTGGAGCAGCAGGCATACACGTATGGAATCACATGGTTTGTCAACAAACAGCTTTGTATTGAGCATTTAAACTGGGAAGTACCAAACGGAACTCATCGGGAATAGTTAATTTCTACATTATTCAGACACTTTATTTTTTTATGAGATATTTGTGTTTGATATTTTTATCTAATATATATTTGGATATGAAAATAAAAATACAATCTTCTAAATATAAAAAAAACTTAAAAAATTTGAGCATACAAATACCTAAATATACCTATATCCAACACTCACTCCAAGATTAAGTTACGTAGGTTGATTGTGAGATCATACATATGCTAAAATGCCTAATTATTCCAACTTAATTCTTAACTCGATTTATATTATCATTTTTAAACAATGATATCCAATAAATGTAAATTTCATTTATTTAATTTTTTTCCCTTATTTAGACCTATTTTGTAAAAGAAAATAAAGCCTTATTATTCCCACTTTTTTTTTTCCTTCTTTAAGATATTTTTCCCTTTTCCTTTTTTTTCATGTGGGAATAGTAATTGGAGATTATTGCCCTTGGCATGACGAGAAAAGTTAAAAAGTATTCCACTTTTCGAACGCAAAATATAGCTTGAAGTATCAATCGGTGGGCCGGATTCAAAATCCATATTACTATTAACAATAATATTAAAAAATTTAAAAATATTTTTTATTAATATTTATAATTAAATTTAAATAAAAATATTTTTTATTAAAAATAATAACTTAAGCCTAAATGCCTTTTGTAAGATCAAATAACTGTTAAAAATTAAAATAATATTTTAATATTAATATTTATATATTTATAAATAAATTTGAATAAAATTATTATTTTATTAAATAAATAATGATTTAAGCGGAATTGGACAAATCACAAAATACAAAATCCGCACTCCACCCAGCATGAACAGACCTAGTTATATCGGATTAACCTGAATTAAAAGTGGACCTTGATCAGCTCTACACATAGATATGGTATTTACGATTGTGAATTAAAAAAAGAAAAAAAACCAAAGTGGGATAGAAGGAAAGGAAAATGCTTAAATCAACCATCATCCCATTTAAAGCGAGAAGAGCAGTCGTCATCATGCATGGTAGCTTCCCTTCTTTGTTATACGAAAGCTGGCCTCAGTGATATTAAAAGAAAATCGATGATGCTAGTTTTTTTTATACAAAATAAAATTCGAAATAAAAAGACGAATCTCAAAAAGAAAATAGTTTTAAAAGAGATAAAAGAGAAGCAGCTGTCTATACTAGCTTCGTCTTAGCTGTCTAATTCCAACAAAAGAACACCCTCACAGATAGGATAACAAATTCCTACTAATGCAAAACGACAGCAGCTAGCTAGGGTCCGATCCCATCTCCCCATGGAGGAATTTTCATATTTTGGATGACGTAGTAGTGGCGGTTGAAGATTCATTTCCACATTGTGGGATTTCGTCGCTTTCAAAAGCAGCTTCAGATCACTTACACTCTTCCCAGCAAGTTTAAGATAATCCTTTAAAAGGTAAGATTCATGATAAAATGAATGGTAGAAAGAAAAATACTAGTCCTCCAGAAAAGTTTAAGCATGTGAGAAGAAAGCAGGAATCTCATTCTTATGGAAGGGTCAAAGAAAGAGAGTTTAAGAGAGAAAATCAGTCAAACACAGTCCAGAATCCAGGATACTGTTAAAGTTAGTTTCAAGCAGTGGAAGTGCCATTCATCATGTTTAATTTTTTTTATTTCGAATCTTAGAACCCTTTTTTTTTTTTTTTCAAATTTTTCAATGTAAAACTTCTTTAGATTTTTAATATCTGCAACCTTTTCATTCATTTCCGATTGCAAACTCTTCATCAAATGCAGACAATAGCCAAGAAAGACAGCATATGCTTTAGGAGTCAGGAGACTAAACTTGTCATGCATCAGTTATACAACTTTTAAATCCCTAGTTATGGCAGAGGCCTTCCGCTTTTTCAAATTTCAAAATCAAAACAAATAAAAAATGAATTTAGTGTCTACTCTACTTTTGTACTGCAAGAAATCTATTGAAGTATACTTAGATAATACTCCATTTTACTCTCTTGCTGTCTCCTTGTACATAAACTAACCTTCATCAAAAGTTCTAAAAAGTAGATTTTCCCCTTTCCAAATTCTCTCCCTTTTTTCTTTCTATGATAAATCCCCTTCACAAAGTTCAATACCTCCAACACTAAAGAAATGTTTAGACCAAAAAAATTCACAAAATATACAGTATATATGCATATTCAAAAGTATCCACTAACAAGCAGACCCTACTTTCATCATTAAAAATTAAGCTTTTTATCAAAAGCATAAATCAAATTACAATAATAATAACAACATCAAAAGCAAGGATAATAAATATCATTTTTCAAGTTTTTTAATTTAATATTTGAGCCTCAAGAATCCAAGATATACACATTAAAGCAATCAATTGTTCTTTATCAGTAACATTCCTGTTAAAAGAAAAATCACAGCAAAAAGTTGAATTCAAAACGATGACTCAATACCTAAAAGCAAAGCAGCACAACTGAAGAAGAAACCATGAAAGCATAGATCAAGATGAGGAATCCGAAATGCAATGCCCAGTTCCTTTTGAACTTTGCAAAGTAACTCTCGGGAGGTTCCTGGTAATGAATCTCGAACTCACCTTCTTCTCCAAACCCATCGACGAACTCCCCATTGTTGATCCTTAGCTTCATTTCTCTCAGCTTGTCAGTAGCCAGGCCAAGGGTCAGCTTGTGGCACCTCCTCTGGTACTTGAACCCATTGATGCACCTCAAGGTCTGGGCCACGGAAACATAGAAAATGAGATGGGAAAGGGAAAGGAGAGTGATGGGAGCCCAGCAGTGGCGGCACTGGAGACGAGTGGACTGAGACTGAGCCATGAAAACAAGGGCTAGGAAGATGAAGAAGAGCTGGAAAAGCTTGTGGAGCTCCTTCTTTTGGAGGTCTATAGCTCTTTTCTTTTCGAGGGTCTTCTCAAAATGGAGTTGGATTATAGTGTTTAATGCTTGGAGAGCTGTCTCTTTTGGGATTGTTTGATGGTGTTGGTGGTGAGTCTGATGATGTGCTGGCTCATACTCTGCCATTGATGTCCAAAGAAGAGGAGATCAGAGCTTTGAGGTCTCCTGAGCCTTAAGGGGGAGCTTTGAGTTAGTGAGTTGAAATCCGAGTGGGGCTCGGATCTCAAAGGATTGTTTAAAAACTCTGGGTGGGTTGTTTGATGGTGGAGAGAGGGAGCTAAAGGTCATGTATTTGGTCTGCAACTCTGAAATCTGAAATTCTGAACGAAGCAAATAGCAATGGTATCATTGGTGGTGGTGTAAAGTAAAACTGTAAGAGTTAAAAACTTAGGATTCTTAATTTATTTATATTGTTGTTGTGATGTGACACTGACATGTGAGAGTTCATCAATTTCTATGTTCTCACTTAAAACCCAAGTATTGTTTTTATTCCTTCAATTCCAACAACTATCGGTTCAAATTAGTATGCAAATATTCAATCAGAGTAATTTGAAAGCTTATTTAATTTTTAATATATATTTTATTATTATTAATTTCAAAAAATAATTTAAAATTAATTATAAATAATAAAATTTAAAATTAAATATGAAAATTTAATTTATTTTTATTAAATAAATAAATCTAATTAAATTTAAATAATTTAATTTTTTTATCTTAAAATGAATTTAAATTTTAAAAATAAAATTCACTCAAGTGGAGTTTCATGTTAAGCTTCTCAATGCTTAGGTTCGATTTAGCTTGATTATACAGCTAGTCCAACTATAGTAAATTTAGGCCATATTTTGTGCCAAAGATGAGTCTTTAAAGATTGTAGGACAAAGGACTAAAACTGATCTGCAAAATGTCACATGGTAATTGGAATTTGGTATCTCAGAAGTGCTTTGAGACTTAAAATAAGCAATCATTCAAAGTAATTTATGAGGAAAAAAACAAAGAATAATTAGTGTTCTGTTTTTGTTCTCTTCGCTCAGGCTAATCTTTATTTCAGTTATGGGAAAGTTTAACCGGTATGCACCCATTAAAAAAAACTTTTTAAAATGAAAAAATATATATAATTGTTATATTTTATTATTTTGAATTTCATAAAAGTTATTAATTTAATATAATTATTTTTTCAAAAAAATGTTTATAAATATTCATTAATTGAATTCTTCATTTATTACTTAATTGTGAGATGTTTGTAAGTTTGATATATGTAAATCATATAACTATTTTGATCAAAGCTACTAAACGCTGAGGTCTGTCGTAGTGTCTTGCAATAGAGATCCAACGTGACGAATTCCGGGTGATATAACAAAAACGTAAGTACAGATTGTGGCAGAATTAAGGATAATTCATATTTTGCATCATTTATTTTATTATTGATTTTTATATGTTTTAAATTTTTAATTTTATTAAATTACATAATTAAACTCTTATTATTAATAAATTAAGTTATTTAAGCTAATTCCGATAGATAATTTTAACAAAAAAAGTTGACTTAATACTCATAAATGATTTCTTTTTATATGTCATTGAGATAATATCGGTAAAATACGTCATGTACATAAATTGAGTCAATTTTTTTTGTTAAAATTACTTAAAAAAGTTAACGTGATTTAACTTATTAATAATAAAGTTTAAGGACGTAAGTTAATAAAATTAAAAGTTTCTAATTTCTATGAAAATTGATGTTAAATGATATATAAACAACTCCAAAATTAATAAAAAAGAATGAAAATCCGATAATGAAAGTGGAAAAGGAAAATGAGAGGAATTAATTAAAGAGGTTTGAGAGTAATACTATGACGTTTTCAAGTTTTCCAGCTCTTACAGTTTGTCTGTCAGTATATTAGCATACCAAGTTCTACCATGATATTCGAGGATTAAAATTGAGCAACCCAGAATGATAGTGAATATGAAGAGAAGTATTCCAACTATTAGTAAGAATTTGAGGAATTTGTCTCCGTGCAGGAGAATAGGCTTTGTGCCACTAGAGAGAATTACCTTTTCTTTTTTTGTGAAATATAGACAGAAAAAGAATTACTTATTATTTTTTCGGTCAAAGTTTTAAATTTTACAAATTGATTTAGTAAGGTAATACAATACTTTTTTTTTTTTTGCAACAAAAATGCGACGGTGTCTCAACCTGTTTACAGAATAAAAAATTCAACTGCTAATGCATAAAAATACTAAATAAAAAAAATTTTAAAAAGGAAGTTACTTAGCCCACTTTCAAGGCCCCAAGGCCCATATCCAACTTTTGTCCCGTTGATTCAATCATGGCTAAGAAGAAAGGCCCGAGGTTCAGATTATTCAATATCTCGATTTAATCTTTGGAATCATTATTATCCTTTCATAATTTCATTACCTAATATCCAGATTTAACCTTGAGAATGAATTCGCATTTACTAGATTAGTTTGAACATGTCGAATCCTATGATGAATGATTTAACAACATGAGTTTAACAAAGAAAGAATTCATGAAAAAAATTTCAAAACCAAAGTATCAAATATAATAATTTCCATAAAAGTTTTATGACCGCAAACTGACACTAATTTAGATTTTCTCGTACAATAGCTAGCTATTAACATTAATGTTCTCAAAGGAAAGGGGGAAAAAAAAAAACCTTGAATCTGAAAATTAAATAAAAATATAAGAAAGCAATCATAGACTCACTCTCCAGCTACAAACATCATATTAAAGCAAGATGGTTGAAAGATGCCCACCATCATATCCAGAGGGCTTTCATCATTGCAATGGCGGTGACATTGGCCGGCCTCATTGGTCACAACCTATGAAAGGTGGCGGCTTTATATAACACATCAAGATCAACGTACCACCCTCCTTCAATGAGCCCCACATTAACCAGAGTTGCTCACTTGACACAGGACACGAAAAAAAAGGCAACTACATTGAAAACGTAACTCACCATTAAAGGACTCGTAGAACTTAGAAGCACTTCCTGTGGACAATTGATGGACCAGACTCATCGTATTCGCCCTTGGAAATCCACATCTAATGCAAACGGGTAAAGCGAGAATCTCAGTCGAGGACAATGAAGTTACATGAAAGTAAAAAACAAGTCAAATATAATAAAATATATTTCACCTGCTGGAAGGTGCTGAGTGATGCCAAGATAGATCCTCCAATCCAGACACTGTACTTTCTCTCTGGTGGTGCAACGACCTTGATCTTCATGCTGCTTGGAGCAAGGGCGGTGATCTCCTTGCTCATACGGTCTGCAATACCAGGGAACATGGTTGAACCACCACTGAGCACAATGTTACCATAAAGATCCTTCCTGATATCCACATCACACTTCATGATAGAGTTGTAGGTAGTTTCATGGATTCCAGCAGCTTCCATCCCAATGAGAGATGGCTGGAAGAGGACTTCTGGACAACGGAATCTCTCAGCTCCAATAGTAATGACTTGTCCATCAGGCAATTCATAGTTCTTCTCAACAGAAGAGCTGCTCTTGGCAGTCTCCAATTCCAGCTCGTAGTCCAGCGCAACATAAGCAAGCTTCTCCTTCATGTCACGGACAATTTCCCGTTCAGCAGTGGTGGTGAACATGTACCCTCTCTCAGTAAGAATCTTCATCAGAGCATCAGTGAGATCTCGACCAGCAAGGTCTAGACGGAGGATGGCATGTGGAAGGGCATAACCTTCATAGATTGGCACAGTGTGAGAAACACCATCACCAGAATCCAACACAATACCTGTTCCAATACAGAGATAATTCAGTGTTATTAGATCAATCAGGAATGATGTATACCAAATTAAACCAACAAGCCTTAATTCCAATATATTTGGAATCGGCTAAAAAAACCAAGACATGGAAACATTTAGGTCAGGTACAAGAATTCTTTCTCCAATCATTCCCATCCATCACCACATTCTCTTCAAGTTCTAATAGTTTCATATGATTTATTTATCACCCCAAACCATGTTAATTTTTATTTCCCCTTCAATTTTTTTTACCTTGTGCGATATTAATTTACCTCATCCTTCTAACAGATCATACCAGGAAAGATCTATAAAAATATGAAAAATCCAAAGAGGTTTCTATTTTGACAAACCTGTTGTACGACCACTGGCATACAAAGAGAGAACAGCCTGGATGGCAACATACATGGCAGGTACATTAAAGGTCTCGAACATGATTTGGGTCATCTTTTCTCTGTTGGCCTTGGGGTTGAGGGGTGCCTCTGTGAGAAGCACAGGGTGCTCCTCAGGAGCAACGCGGAGCTCATTGTAGAATGTATGATGCCAGATCTTTTCCATATCATCCCAGTTGCTGACGATACCATGCTCAATGGGATATTTCAAAGTAAGGATACCTCTCTTAGATTGTGCCTCGTCTCCTACATAGGCATCCTTCTGACCCATCCCAACCATGACACCAGTGTGCCGGGGTCGACCAACAATACTAGGAAAAACTGCCCTAGGAGCATCATCACCGGCAAAACCAGCCTGCATGGTTAGACAAAATCAGATCAACCACAACAAAGTAACACATATTTCATAAATAAATAAACAATAACCAAGAATATAACCCAGGTCTAGAAATCAACTAACCTTCACCATTCCAGTTCCATTGTCACAGACAAGGGGTTGAATGTCCTCAGCATCGGCCATCTTTTACAATACTATAAACAATAATTCAGATAGTGAGTATAGCAAAATAAATTGTCAACGATGACACTATACCCCTCTTTCGACTAATCTAGACTTGGTAAAAAAAAAAACGCTTAAGACGACATTCATTTCTTCAAATACATAAAATAAAACTGTTCAGTATCCTATCTAGCTAGAAAACATAATTTTTGCTAACGCAGTGGATCAAAACGCAGTCGCCAGCGTCTAATCAAGCTACTTTATAATTCGATAGACAACAATTTGAGTTAAATTATCCAAAGAAATACAGACCAAGATTAAAGCCTTTTCTTAACATCAAAAAGAAATCTTCGAATAGCATTAAATTTGAACAATAAAAAGCATTAATCAGTACAAGTTGGAAGAAGATCAAGCTCAAAATAAAAAGAAAAAAAAAAGAAATCAATTCTGACAAGATCTGCACAGAAATCGCAAAATGTAACGAAGAAGATAAAGCTCAGTAAAAATCCAGATAGAAAGAGAAGCAGATCAAGCGAAATCTAGACTCTCTACAACTCTCTAGAAACTTCTAGGGAAATAGATCTCAGTTTCCATGATCGGCAAAACATCAAAATCAACAGATCCATGGATTTGGAGTTAAAATTAAAGCAACGTTAACAGATTTACCGGAACGAGGAAAGAAGGATGTTGGATTTTAAGAGAAATTCAGACAAGGCGACCGCTTTCTTTCCCTTTTCGTCGCTCTTCTCAGTTGTGAAGCTGCTGGGGACGAAAATGGAGAGTAGAAAGAGCGAAAAGGAAGGAGGTATTTATAGGTAGGAAAATTATAATATTTTGAAGGGAAGTTGGAGGAAATTTTTGAAATGCAAATGAAACTCGGGGGAAATTAAGAATTTGGGAAATCCAAAGGGAAATGCGGAATCATTTGCACCACCAGGTGAACAGATAGGGTGACCTGGCTCTGACTGACGGGCCTTGTTTTTTATTGAATAAAATAAATCCACCCTTTGGAAATCAGCAGCAACGTTGTAGACCGTTTTGATTTGATTTAAAAAAATTAGTACATGGTATGTTAATTTTTTAAAAAATTAAATTAAAATTAAATAAAGTAATATTTATAATTTTTTTGTCAAAAAAATAATATATATAATTGAATTGATCGAAATTAATTTTTATTTATTTAATTTGATTTGATTTATAAATTTTTTAAATTTAAAAAATAATTTTTATATAGTTTTAAGTTTTTCATTAATTTATAAATAAAATAATTATTTTATATTATAAGATATAAAATATCTGAGTATTAGTATAACAAAAATATTTTTTTATTTATGTATATATTTTAAAATACTCCTCCCCTTAAAAAATTATCCAACTTTATTAAAAAAAAACTTCTCGCTCTTCCATAAAAGAAAATCCCATTTTTCTTAAAAGAAATTCCCATTTTTCTTATATAAACTTCGTATACAATTTTTTTTAAATATATATGTACATATATATTTTACACCCGCAGAGTGGGTGTTTATTATATATAAAACTTTTGACTAATTCAGTAATATTAACTTTGTCAAAATTTAACCAAAAATAATAATAATAATATAATAATAAAAAATAAAATTATAAATATTTACGTCTTTTAATATTAAAAAAACTACCTATCAAAAATTAATTACTCATTTAAAAAATATTTTTTTAATTTTCTAGTTTTAACTTATATATTTTTAATTAAAAATAATTTTCACTCACTTTGTGGGTATAATAAATTTTAGTTTATATAAAATGTCTGATTGATTTGATATCACAAATTAAATAACACCAATTCAACTAAAAAATTTAAAAAAAAAATTTAAATAAATTTATTACAAATATAAAACTATAGATATATATCTTTTATTATTTTTTTAACTTTCCAATCAATCATTGTGTATATATATACATATATAACTTTTAACTTTTATTATTTATTTATTTAACTTTGAAAAAAAAATCATATGCATTTTGTACATGCTACGAAATCAAAGTATTTTTTTAAAGTTTTCTAGGTTGAGTTGGTAATTAGTTCATTGGTGACATTAATTCAGTTATGATTTATGTTTGGTTTGGATAATTTTTTATTACTTTTGAAAATAAAATTTTTCTTATAAGATGATAGAGAAACATTCCCAAAAGTATACCCTATCTAAATTTGGTTTAGTAAGCTTTTACATAAAATTCATATGTTTGGTTGATAGACATATAAGATTTTTAATTTGCATCTTTTACGGAATTATCTTTTAAGCAAAAATAATAAAATTTGTTAAGTTACACATATTTATTAACTTATTACACTAATATAATATATATTTTAATGGAAAATTTAATTATAAATTAAAAGAAAACTACAATATATTAAAGGATGTGACATTTTTTGAGTACTAATAAAAAGAAAACTACTATTTAAGTTTCAAACTAATGTAAAAATAAAAATAATATACAAGATAGTAATTTCAACTTATTAATGTAATTCTTATAAGAATTTGACAGAATAAAAAATTCAAAGGATTAAATAATTTAAAAGAATTAAAAAAATTAAAATATTTACTATGTAGTTAATCTTGTATAAAGATAATAATAATTCATTTTTTAATTAGTATCATATCATATTCATATAAAAAAAAAACCCATTAACATAACATACTTGATATCATGATATGTGTTGTACTCTTATGATAATTTAAAGACAAAAGAGAACAAAAGCATAAAAAAAAGGGGTAAAAGTGATAAAAATGTTATATTGCCCTGAAATGTAACATAACTTTAGAAAAATGTGATTATAAAAGTTATCAAATCTTTATCAAGTTTGAAGAATGTTTTTGAACAAAACATAATAATACCATAACCAAATCTTAGATTCTAACAACTAATGAGATATTACTTGAATCAAACCCCCTTAAATTTAGGGGATTTTGGCACACCCTCTGCCTAAACCAAAAAAAAAAAAAAAAGAAAAGAAAATTATGTTTTAGAAGATATATATGTATATATATCATAGATGACAAAATTAATAATATTATTATTATTTTCAAGTCAAACTCAAATAATTTATAATTGAAATGTAATAACATATTTCTTATTAGCAAAATTTGGAATTGTAGATTAATCATCAATGAATAACATTTCAATAACTTTTGCTTTTATTTTTTTTTTCATAATATTTTGCATTTTTTTGAATTTTTAATCTATCCACAATCTCTTAATTTTTATCTAGTTAACTCATATAAAAAAATATTATACATTTAAATTCTTTCAAACTTATAATTTTAAAAATTTTTCAACAATATAACTAATTCTCAATTGACCGTTGTACCTGATATTGATCATGTACCAAGACTTGATAAAAGCAAACCTTAAAAATGGATCATAATTTTGCCTTTTAGGCCTCAAAACTTGCATGTGCTACCATCTGCCAATGAAGTTGGAAAAAGCAGTTGGCTGGCTAGTTAGCTAGGTTGGCACCTAAAATACCCAAAAGCATGCATTTTAAGCAAAGACAATGACGATAATAATCCATCTAGCTAGGCTACTAAATTATTATATTATTACATATTATTAAAGTTTTGGTCTTGTGCCTATGCCACATTGTAAAGAGACATTTCTTCCACCGAGATCAGGAAAAAAAAAAGTGACCTTTCTTTTGTTTAGTGGCACACCATAACTCTCGGCCATGAAGTTTTCATCATATGATTTGGATATTTTTAGCAATTATTTTTATATATTTTTTGCATTGTTTATACGTTCCCTTTTGATTAATCTGATACTATTTCTTATATGTAGATTATTCATGTTATAAATTTGTAAGAATGTTTGTATTTACACTTGTTTATAGGTTGAGTTGGGTTTGGATTGGGTTTATGTAAGGTATTAATATATTATAGGCTTGTTTAAGTTTAGTTAAATTCTAAATACGGGTATGTGTTTTATTTTAAGTCATCTCATATTTTTAAATACATGTCCAAACCCATTTAGATTTATTCATATCATATTATCTATTTGTTAAATGTATTTTTAATTTAATTTTAATAATTAAATGTATTTTTAATAAGTTTTTTGTTAATATTCTTTTAAAAATGTATGGTATGACTTTCATTTTAAAAATGTTTCAATTAGTTAACAATCAATAAAATAAAATTATAACTATTATTATAAAAATATAAATTTTGTAGTTAAAAATCTTATTCAAGTCGAGCAAGGCCCAGGCTTAAAATTCTTTGTCTAAGACTCGACTCATTTTAAATGGGCTTTATTTTTTACCTACTTTTTTTAGGTCTAATATTTTTTGTCAAACCCTCCCATATATCAAGAGAGTCTTCCTTTGTGTTTGGACAAGTAGCTGGATCATTAAACAAGTCTATTTATATTTGCTATATGATATTTTTATTGTTAAAAATATAAAGACTCATTTGTTAACGAGTTTTTTAAAATTTGTTAAGATTATTATATTAAGTAATTTTTTTAGATTTAATAATTTGGATATGACACAAAAAAATATAAAATAAAAAATAACAAAAACATGACATGTTTACATGAATGTGTTAAAATCTATATGACACAAATTATTAATTTATCAAAAGTAATATTAATACATAATATTTTAAACATATTATGACATGAAAATAATACGAACATGGTATGAATGCATGAATTATTAAATCTAATATTTTTATTAAAAATCATGAAATTAATCATTAACTATTATACTTAGGTAAAAGTATTACTATAAATAATATATTAATTAATGTAAAAATTTAAACATATTCGTAAGTAAAATCCAAAATATATATGATAGTCAAATTATTAGAATTTTAGATCCCATTTCAGAAATGACAAAGTCCAACTTAAGTGAGGAAACGGGGTTTATGGGATAAGCTAGTGTTATTTTCCTTTGTTACATGTAATCCAAAAACAAATATATTTTATTCGAAACTAGAATTTATCATATCGACATTGGTGAAAAAAAAAATCATTTCATTAAAAAAATTGTAGATTTTAAAATAAAATTAAAAAAATAAATAAATAGTATTTTTTTGAGTTGTTATATTTAAAAATTAAAAGATATTAAAAAGATGGATATTTTTTTAGTGGGTGTTTTTTTAATTAAGTGACTTAAATACCTGTTATTGTCCTTAATTCATAACACTAGACTCTATCAAGAACATTACAACAATATAAATAGAGGTTTCCAAGTCTACCTTTGAAGGCTTGACTTGACTTTTTTTATTTTTGTACAAAGTAGGTTGTAGTCTAGAAATAAGATAAAAGTTATAGATATTAAGATTCAAAAATCAAACTTAGTAGATGCTAATTAGTTACAGGAACTAACCGAATACCAAATATCCTTGACTTGAATTAAGTTGAGCTTGGACCTCAATTTTAGACTTGAACCTGGTTTGAAGATTTTATTATATTAATGAATAATAAATGTTTAATATTTTATAATAAAAATAAATACAAATATAAATATATGACAGATTACTTAATCAAGCAAACTCAAATAAATGATTGAAGCGGTAATTGATCTTGGGTTAGTCTCACCTATAAATGCTTTTAATTAGAAATTAGTTATTACATGAAAAAAATTATAGTAGTTATTTGCTTTGTATTTTATGAATCATGAAAAGAAGAAATAAAATTAGAGTTATATTAAGAGTGTTACATATTAGAATTTGTGTGATCCATATGATAATGGACTAAGATAATTAAATTATTTTATTATTCTAGTAAATCTTAATTTAGATTAATTACTCTAATTATAAGAGTTAAATTCTACATCACTAATTAATTAGAATATAGATTCCTTCATGATAGAATTTAATTTTAATTAGTTTAGTATAAATCTAATATAATTTATTCATAAGGTAATTATCAAGAAATCAAAAGAAATAAATTAGAAAGTTTATATAGACTATATTTCTTCATGCTTGGGAGCGAGGTCATTAACTTTTATCAATAATAATTAGCGGTAAGTTTTTAATTAATTTTACATTATATATATAAATTATTCAATTTATACATGCTTAGTGAAATTTTAAAATTTATAATCGGAGTCATTTAGATTGTATAGTAACCAAGCTTATATCTAGGCCATTGAATCAGTGTAAAACTAAATTCAAAGCAAAGAAATAATCATTTTAGGGTATAAATATATCATCTAATGTTATATTGAGGTTTCAAATATTAGCCATAAATCTTAATCTTTGCTTAGTTATTAAGAATAAGTTATTCAAGAAAAGAAAACCAAGAGTAAGAAGTCGCCTCGTTGGAGTAGTGTCGAAGTTAGAGTTGGTGGAGAGAGACATCACCAAAATAATTATTATAAAAACTAATAATACTAAATATTTTTTTTAAGAAATCTTCAAATTATAAATATATACAACGGGCAATATATATATAGATAAAGTAATATAAAATATTCTTTTAATATTTTATTTTTTATGAAAGCAATTTGAGTTTTCGGACTGACCTAAACTAGGTTGGGAAAAAAAGCCTTTAAAAAAATTTTTTAATTATTATCTAATCCGATTTATGAACATTTTTATTTTATATAAGGTGGCAAAACAATTTTGAAATAAAGAGAACAATTTTTAAAAAATTAAAATATATTCAAGCTTTAAGGCCAAATTAAAACATAATTTTGAAAAAAAAAAAAAAAAAGATATATAGTTGCACGCGTTGTAATTAAGGAAATTTTTTAATGAAACTTTTAGAGATTAAAAATAATTTATAGATTAATAAACGGTCTATATATAAGTTCACCTTAATACATGGAATTCATTTTAATTGGGTTAAAAGCTATTAATTAGTAATTAATTAATTGAATAAAGAAGATCAGCCATAAATGGAACTCAAATTAACTATTATATTTAATTTGTATTTACGTCTAATTTTAACATACATATATTTATTAATTATATGTTTTAAACAAAACTCATCCTTTTAAATACGAAAACAAACAACTTTTAGTTATACAAAGATCAACTTTATTTTATGTTTATGAATCGGATGAGATCGTACTTCGAGAATCTTGTTGTGCTTAACGAAACCAAGTCAAACTAACATGTTAATGTTAATCGACTAACAACTATTGGAAGAAGTCCCAAGAAATTTGAATGTCCAATATCTTGGTTGATCAAAAAAACAAAATTGATTGAACATGATGTCCAAAAACAGTCTTTGAAGATTTTGAAAGTAGAAGTGTTAATGGGTCGGTTCAGGCCGTAATTTAATTTTTTTTTTTAAATCTCTTAATCGGTTTAGCTTGTAAATATGTTTTATAATTTAAAAATATTAAAATATTATTTTTATATTAATATTTATATATTTATAATAAATTTAAATAAAACTTTTTATTAAATAAATAATATTATTTTTAATCTATCAATCTAAATTAATAAATATCGTACTTAAATCTAACCTGATACAAACTGAAATTGTTGGTCAAGTCCGACCTTATTTTAAAAATCTGGATTGCAGGCTAAAAGCCTGGAGATATGGGCCTGGGCTGAAGATAAAAAATACGGAAAAGAGGCCCATATGTAAGAAATGACCTTTTCTTATTTAAAAAATCTGGATTGTAGGCTAAAAGCCTGGAGATATGGGCCTGTGCTGAAGACGAAAATAAGGAAAAGAAGGCCCACATGTAAGAAATGACCTTTTCTTAGACCCTTCTTAAACCCATTTTAAGCCCTCCGCCGTGGCCGGTGGCGATCCTCCATTTTTGTTCAACGGGAGCGGCTGGCGAGGGTGTAGGCTTGGGGTGAGAGAGGCCAAGAGAAAGAAAGAGAATATGATTCAAACACTTGAATGGGCCAGAAACAATGTAGATGAAAGAAAAAAATAAAAATCTAAGGGGACCCTGTTGTCCGAATTTCTCTCAATTTAATTATTAGTTTTCAATCTGAATTTCGAAGTTTGCTCTTGTTCCTTTTATTCGCTTCCTCTCCATCAGCTTGACCTTCCCTCTCAATGCCTCCTTCCTGGGCTTTGTGATGTTTGCCATTTTTCAGAGCTCTGAAGGTTTCATTCTCCGCCTCTTTCTGAATTCGAAAGCAAAGGTTCATTGTCCTTCCCTCGATGGATTGTATATTTGCATACCGAATGTTTGTTTAAATCTCTAATTGAAACAATTGCAAGAGATCTTTTCTAATAATATCAAATATTGAAAACTGTATTTTATGGAGCCTAAGTAGCCAAAGGATGTATGTGTGCCTCTCTTCTTTGACACTTGATAAATTCTTTAATATCTATTATAAGAGGCTACGTTACTCAACTTGAATATTGATATTAAATATAAATATATTTAATTTTTTAAATATTTTTATATATTTAAAAAATCATATTATATTTTTATATATATTTCTAAAACTATCTTAAATATAAATAATTAAAAAAATTATGAAAAATAGAAGCAACTTGGTATTGCATAACTTTTTCTTTCAATCAGTTTGCAGCCACATTTTCCTTTTTGGTTGAGGCTAATTTTCAGCATCATGATAATTAACACAAGCGGCGCCTCATATAGTTTTGGAGGGGCCACCCTAAAAATTTCAAAAATCTCTTAGTGTGTGTGTGTGTGTATATATATATATATATGATTATGTTATATTTATATAGTAAATATAATTAAATCAGCTATCTTAAAATAAAAATATATTTATTTAATTTATAATTTAATTTAATTTATTAAAATTTATAAACAAATAAAATTTTTAGTCTCCACTCTCTCGAAAAAAAGTTGATTAACTCTGGCCCCTGATAATAGTACATACAACTGTACTTTTTTCAGTGATGCCTTCGATTGGTTATGAACTTTGGGGTTGTTTTTGATGCACCATTCTTCGTGGAAGTCAGGACCCATTGGTTGATTATGGCAACAATGGGTTTCCCTATTCTATCAGTATCAGGACCTCCTCCTAAGCTGGAGTTTTGCTTTATTGAGCCCCAGGTATTGGAAAATATAGATTTAACAATAAGCTCTTAAGACATTTATTACTCACAGCATTATAATCATACGTTATATTATTCAAATTCGAGTGTAAATATCGAATGTGAATATATATACGACATGAGTATTTTAAATTTTTTTAAAATTTTTATGTGTTTGAAGGTTTTTTTAAAAAATCATATTTTTACATTATATTCGAATATATATCGAAAATGTATATTTCAAATTAAATGAAGAGTCAGAGCAACATAAGATATAAGAACCTTCCATATCTAATGCTCTACTTTGCCATGAATGGCCTACCTTCAAAAAATGTAATTCATGTAAGTAAGTAAACTCGATATTTATTATATTGCTTTTGTGTTGTATCAGATCTACCGGAAAGCCTAAGCAAATCAAATTCTGGCGGTCGGTCTGTGCGTGGTTATTGGTCAGCTCCCTCTACGAAATGGTTCAAGTGAGAACTATGAAACAAATTCCAACTTTCGGTACAAATTTTTTTATTCTGATTTGGAAGTTATATTAGTGGATTCACCTTCAGCTTCCATTGATTTTGTGCTCTGATTATTGGTTCAAGATACAAGATACTGTTTTCTTTCTTTTCCAACCTAAGTCACCGTGGAGTTTGAAATAAGTCAAAATTTATCCCTATGTTTAGAATCGATTTTTTTTTTGAAAATTTTTTATGCTTTCATGGCATTGATGGTGTAGCAATTTGTTATATGTTAATCTTTTATTGGCCGTTTATTATGACATCAGCATTTTGATTAATTGCATTAGTCAAAAAAGTTAACATATTTAATTAAATAAAAGTTTTTGTATCAGATTGATATATTTTTTTGCACGAAACTGAAAATCAGATTAAAGAACAAGACCAAATGAATATTTGATCCTAAATAATATTTTCTAAATTGAAGCGTTCGATTGGCACAATTTGACTAATCATTACAAATGTTGCGAATCAAATAAATAACAGATTTATGAACATTTATTTTTGAGTAGTTGGAACCATCAAATACTTTAGTTAGATATATCAAATCTGATCCGAACTTTAAAAAAATCATCTAAATTTGAATGTGATTTAATCATAAAAATCAACAACTTAAATCTATTCAACATGAACTCAAAATTAAAATGATCCACAAATTAAATCCATATTATTCAGATTGCAAACAAATTAAATATAATTTTATGTGATACATATAATTTATAATTTCATATCTTAAATATTGTGGATCCATATGGCCCATGGGCATACTAGTATATTACATATACGACCCTTAGTAATAATCTACTACTATTCTTTCTGTTATTTAGTAATCTACTAATATTGTATTGGCTTAAGAAAACTGATGAGTTTTTGAAAGTTTGCAATTGAAATCCCTTTTATGTAGAAATTGAAAATTGAGATTGTTTTCTGAGATTTGATTAAAATGTGAAGTAGTTAATCAATCAATAACTACATATAATGGAAAAACATTAATTAAAAAATTTTAGTTTAATAAAAAAAATAAAATCAGATTTTTTTTCTTTTATATAAAATAATTAATTTTAATTTAAAGCATATAAATTGCTATGTTTATATTTATTTTTAAAATATTATTTATTTTACTTTTTTATCTTTAATAAAATGTGACTTGAATTAAATAATATGTTTAAACTTTAGTCTGATTTGATTTTAAAAATAAATAAATTAAATTTGAATAATTCGTATATCAAACATAAATTACTTGAACTCGAAATAAATCGAAATAGATAGACTCAAACCTAAAATTGGACGTAAGTGATATATGAATTAATCTGATTTAAACCCAACATAATCCATCTAATTGACATATATATATATATATATATAACTTTAATTCTCATTAATTAATACAATTCGCAAACATTAAAAGAAAAAAATTGTAAATGTTCATGTGTTTTTTACTTATTTTTGTTTATGTTACTTGTGATTAATCAGATAAAATAGCATTATTCGTAGCCAAGACGTTCAAACACCCAGCCCTTGTATTTGCTATGATTAGAACTATCGATTTTGATTTGAATTTAAAAAACTCGATCAGTTCATTTGAAATTGAACTCAAATCCGATCTAACTTGATTTGATCAGAAAAAATTAACAATCTGGAACCGACCATTCCGAACCTAAAAATGGTCTAAATTTGAAATGATTCGAATCCACAATGACTTGAACCCGAAACAAACTGAACTCAAAATTACCTGAATCCAAAATGACCGAACTCAGTAAACTTGGGTATTAAATTTGATTGATCAAAATCCGATTAATCTAAATGTTAAACCTAATTATTTTGAATTTAGAATGATTCAAACCTGATTAACTTAAATGTTAAATCCGTTTGACTTGACTTGAAACTAAAATGATATGAAACTGAATTAACCCAAATCCGAAAATAACCTGAAAACTTAAAAACTTAAATTAACCCAACTCGATTTAAAACCAACCATCCGCCCAATTTTTAGGTATAGTTACGAGGATGTTGTGTGATGGTATTCTACTTTTTATGATTTACTGCTATAAGCTGGTTTGAAAAGCATTCTTATTGAAAAAGTTGAGGCCATTAACTTTGCTAGCTGACTAGGATGATTGGCTTTGCCCCGTCAAGACTTACTGTTTTAAGTGATTTTCATTCTAAGGTACAGTCAGCTTCCACAAGTCTTTCACTTGCTTCGTCCTTTGTTTATTCAGTTGATTACTATGTTGAGAGAAATTATTCTAAAACTATGTTGCTCGCCGTATTGTCTGAAATTTTTGGATTGCGTTGTTTATGTTATCAGCAGTTTTTTGTAAGATGAGTAGGAAAAAGGATAAAAATAAATAGAATTCGAGTTTAATCCAATTAATTTATGCTACTATTTTTAAGTTATGGCATTTAATAGGTTTAAGATTTACATTTCAGTATCGGTCTATTTTACTTCAGCTTTTTATTTTTCTTGAAGTACTCGTGTGAGATATATATCTGGACATGAGCATAAGAATATAATCTTTTGGACTCTCCCAATACATGAAAAATTCCTAAACATACCTGTATAGGATATTCACACCCGAACATGAGTAACAAAGGTATATGCAACACCTAAAATAAAAACGAGTAGTAACAGATTTCAAACTGTACACAAATTTGCAGCTTAACTTTACACTTCTTTTTGAATGGTATTCTCGCTGCTGACTTATAGCCTTCTAGTGCTAATATTCATGGCGCAGAGCTGACTTCTGGTTTGCATAGTATTCAATTAACTAAGCTAAATTCACCTATAGGTATGTATCAAACCTTCAGGCTCTACCGGTGCTATCGTCATTATGGTTTCCTGCACTGGATGAGGTTCCGACGAGCTAGCCTGGTGGCCGCTATGGTCAACAATCTTTTGGCATGTCTCGATGAGGCAGTGCCTGCATTTCGGGCAAGACGAGTGGCAGGTAAGCCACTTATCGACGCACCGGGCATGGAACCCATGGTTGCATTTTGGTAGTAGCCGTATGCGGTCACCAGATGCGAAATCTGATAAACATATGGCACACTCGGAGTCCAAGCCAGGCAGCTTCAAGCCAGCAGAGTAGTTTACTGTCGGAAAGGTCTTTAAAGCTTTTCGCTTGACCCCTCCGTTCGCAGACTGAGCTGCGTTGCTGGCTCCGGATTCTGAGGCTACTAAACTTGAGCACCTTAATGCGCACCTGATGATGGCATTCAGTCCCAGTGAGAAAAATATGGCACACAAGAGGACTGACATGACCATAACAACGTTTGTATCAAAGCTGTTATCACGGTTGTAAGAATCCGAAGAATCGCTGGTATTTTCAGGCTTCAGAGGAGCTGCGGCAGTTGGCGTCGGAAAAGGTGGGTTATGCAGCAGCAGCAACCTTCTAGAGTGGAATTCTCCAAGCAAACCTTGACGAAGTTGAGTGGCCATGGAAATGGACATAGTTTGACAAAGGCTGAGTTGTGAGTTTCAGATAGGTAAATTCCTTTCAGTAGTTGGACAAGGGGATATTTATATATAGGGAAAGGTTGGAATTTAAATACTGATTTTTGACTTTTTTTACCATTAATATTCATCACAATTGATTGTAATAACATTCATTACATTTACAATCACGATAGATATGACACAATTTAAAATTGTTAAAAATATCCTAAGATTTTAGACTCTATAGTTCGGAGATTTATCTTTTATTTTATTTAACATTATAACAACCATATATGGTTTCTCCACTGAGTTTGTGAACTTCACTAGGCTTTTCTTGTCAAATAGAAAGTAGAAAACATGCCAACTACAATAAAGAAGGTGCCACGTGAGGATTGCCTTTCATGATCGTATCATGAAATGCTCTGTTGAACCCATTCCTTGAAACACTCAAATTCATGTTCATGACGACTCTGATATGTTATGTAACATTTGTAACACTTACAATTTCATTCGCAATAAAATTTTCGATCATGATTTAGAACCATGTGAAATGCTCTGTTGGACCCATTCCTGCAAGAGCCAGGAAAGAACCTTGAACCTTTCCAGTCTTTGAGATTGGTAAGTACATATCTCATAGGTGACTTGTTCGGCTCAACAGTTTTAGCTTATATTAGGTTAATTTTGAATTAGTATTTAAGTAATTTATATTGAGTTGAATTTGAATTATAGATGTAAAGATTTAAATTTTTAATTTATTAGATGTCACTTTTTAAAAATAATTATATGAAACGATTGAATTAAACTCGATTTCACTCATATTATATTATTGCTATAAATGCTAGTGGCTCGCAACAATCTAACAGAATCCAACAGAAAACTCATAGTAGCTCTAAACTGAGCCAAAATTCTTCAAGGAGATATTTGGTGAATCCTTTACTAACATTAAAGAAGCCCAAAATTTTCAACCATATATGTGTATGTATGTGTGTGCGTATATATATATATATATATTTGAAAATTAATTTAACAGGTCTTTATCTGTGTACTTTAATATACTATCATCAGCTGCTTTTATCCTCGTATAATTCTTCCTTTCCACTAGTTATTAGGTTTTGAGATTTGATTCCAAAATTTTAAAGCAATTTTGTTGCTTTAGCTTGGAAAAATAACCATTTTTGTTAAAAAAAATCCTCTTTAATCAAATTATAAGCATTCAAATACAAGAGTACTTATTTTTTCTTAAAAAATTGGATTCGAATATTTTTATTTATTTTTTTAAATGAAAAAAAAAAGGAGATAAGTACGGTGAATAGTACTTGCTGCGTATCCGATTTCACGAAGTTGAGCTAAGGATAATGAACAAAAAAAAAAAGGCTTGAGACAAGGAGGAACTGCTTTGCTTTTTTATTTTTATTTTTATTTTTTTTGTTATATTTATCAAAGCATCATCAAAATATATATACATATTCTATGTTATACGAATTTTTTTATTTTTTAAACTGTTCGAGCTTAACAAATATTTGAATATGAGTACAAAGATATAATGTGATCGTTCAAATATATTAAAAAATGAAAAAAATTAAATATAATCATATCAAACATATATTTGTATAAAATACTCATCAGAACTCTATTCATGTAAGATATACTAGAGCTCAATTAAGCTTAGTATTGCATGCTTGAAGCCACATTTTACTTTTTTTTTTTTTTTGGAGTATAATAGAGGACATAGCTTTAGAATAAGGAAAATGATTATAAACGTTGAAGTTCGAACTTTGAAGTCAATATCTGCTAGATATCATTGGTTAAATATGATTATATCAACCAATCAATTTAAATTTTGAATTCAATAAATCTTACTTTTATACGGGGTTGGATTTTTTTTTTTTGTGGGTCTAATCTAGAGAATAAAATTTTGTGATACAAAGGAGCATATCATCTATAACATTTTTACTATAATTAATCAATCAGCATTCAATATTATGTAATGTTCATAATAAAATTATGTGAAATCCTCAATTATAAATAATAACTCTTACATAATACTTAATTATAATTGAATAATCATAATATTATAGTAAAAAAATTACAAATAAAATGCACCCATGATAGGAAAGGATGAATTGTGTTCGAGACTGTTCAAAAATTGGGATCCATCAACCTTATCTCTCAATTAGTGGCAAGTGTTAATTATCTTTACTAATTGTTGTGGTCTTCATGATAACGGCGTGGAAATTTATGAAATTGGGAAAATGCTGTTAGGGTTTTTCTAGCAAATTGTTAATTGTATTTCCTAAAAATAGTACCTGGAAAATGTTTGTCGTGATAAAAGATTTCCCACAATCCAAGAATATCATTGCTATTGAAAATCACTAAAATCTATAATACTCACAAAAGTGGAGAAAAATATCTAAAATTTAAATATCTAAATAATTCTAATTTCATTTTATTATCTAAATTTAAAGTTAAATTTAGTGTTTTTGTTTTTTTTTCTTAATTCAGTTGGTCTTATTGCGGCAAGCTGCAATTCCGTAATCTCTGACTAGTTAATATTTGACGAATGAACCGAACCTATCATTTTGTGTTCGTACAATCATGACCTTAAACAAAAGTTCTAATTAATTAATAATTACACCAAATAAAACCATTCCACTCACAATAAATAAGCATGCACAAACCTATATTGCTCGTAACTTAAGATGTGTCGGATATAGATATATGTCCAATACAAATAAACTCAAAGTTTTCATTCATTTGAAAGATCATACTCGTACTTATATCTAAAAATGTGTTGGAAACAAATACTAAACATGAATACTATTTGACAAAGAGCTTTAGTTAACATAAGATTCAATCAATAATCTCGAGAAATCCATAGCCACAATCACACCACTAAGAAGAGAACAACTTTTTTGACGGTGCAGCTGAAAAAAGAAAAAAAAAACATGACAGCAGTTTTTGAGATGCAAACTTCAGTCCATTTGCAAGGTACTTTATTATGAAATGCAGTATCATCTCAAAAAAAAAAAAAAAAGGTCTGAAATCAGTCCAAATGTTTTGGACATTACAGAAATTGCAGAAAGAAATAGA
>JBBYHM010000004.1:1388771-1400120 GCA_038381775.1 Adansonia rubrostipa | reverse complement strand
AATCATTGTCTTCTTCATTTTGTTACTTTTAAGCATCCACTCATAGAGTGGCCTTCCAAATAAAAAATTTTCTTCTCATTTTTTTTTATTTTGCCTTATAGAAACAAGTGATTTCCCTTTTACGCTTTGCACTTCTTTCCAATTCCCGCATTCTCCCATACGATGTCATCTTTCCCAATAAAATAATGTTGACATTGGTAGTGAGCACATAACTCACATTGGTAACATCTTGGACTTTCCATTGTGGACCTTCCAAAGAACTCTCCCAATGCTTTCAACTTATATTTTTCTTGCATTGATGCAACCAAAATCTCCATCCTTTCACAAAGTAGTAAACATGGCTTATTCATACACCTTCACATCGGCAGAAGAATCTATCATCCATTTACAATCACTCTCAAAATTATTATCTTTTACATGAAGCAAATCGGCATTATCATTGGTTTCAACTATATTAGCATCAACCTTTCTAGATACCCGATTTTGTCTGAGCCTCCATGCAAGCATTGTAGGGCATCATCAAAGCCAAACGAGAAGTATGGATCCATTTCCCATCATTCGTGGCCAAGCTTTATAAAAATTATCTTGGGCCTTAGGATTGGGTTAATTTAATTTTTGGAGGGTCCATTAATCTTGGAAATGTGACATGTTGTGTCAGACCATGCATGGCCTTCTCTTGCTGCAAGGTTAGTACTTCAGCCAATAAAATGTTGTAAGTTCAACCCTTGGTACAATGACTTATTATTTTGTACAAGCCAAATGTCTAAATACCCCAATTTTGCTAGGTTTTTGTCAGCTAAACTGTCACCCTTTATAAACCACATTTCATGCTCAGCCATTCACTTTTCATTCACTTTTCACATGCAGCTCCACGGCAACAAAAAAAAAAAAAAAAAACATTCTTGTAGCTCCCACAACAGCCCAAGAAAAACTCTCATGTTCATTCATTTTCCCTCTGCAAGAGGGTGATTGGGGAAAATCGCTTGATTTTGCCTAATGCTA
The DNA here is from genome assembly GCA_038381775.1 of Adansonia rubrostipa. Taxonomy (NCBI): domain Eukaryota; kingdom Viridiplantae; phylum Streptophyta; class Magnoliopsida; order Malvales; family Malvaceae; genus Adansonia; species Adansonia rubrostipa. Next base: position 1,399,118 of record JBBYHM010000004.1, on the reverse strand, counting down.
ATAAGAAGGGACAGCTTCACACTGTCCACCTTCTTTAATTTATTCCGAGCTCATTCAAAAGTCTTAGGTAGCAAACAAGATACCGTTGGACAAATAACTCGATGATGATTAATATAAAAATATTCAAAAAATCCCTAAAAATCGCCTTGTAAGGAGGAAATAATTTTTGAAATCAGACTCGGTTCGGCACTAACAACATGTGTAGGAGAGATGGTGCAACAAACTTTAAAAAATCGTTTTGGGCTCGTTTTAAATCCTTAAATCATAAACGATGCCATTTGGAAGGGGAATTTCATGTAGTTTTTAGGAAAATATTTAAAAAATCCATAAAAATTGTCTCGTGGGCCAAAATGGCCCAAATAGAATGCTAGTTGTTGATTTCAATGGTTCCAAACAGCAAAGGTTCAAAAAAATCCGAGGGCAATTGAGATACTGTTCGAAAGGTAATCTAATGCCCTTTGAGGCAAAATATAGGAAAATTTTAAAATGACCGTTTAGGGTTCGTAAATAATTTTTCACATTAGGGTTACAGTGCTGGCAGTGTTGAAAAGAGCTGTCTCACATATTTGGTTATCCTAGACTCATATTAGGGCCTCGGACATGCAAATGTCCGTCATTAAGGGTCCATGGTAGTGGAATTTCTGATCCATTTAAAGTCTCGGTGTAATGTGGGCAAGTGAACGATCCAATATGCATGAAAATGTCACAATACAAAGGCTCAACATAATGCGTTTAATCAAACATTTGGTAAAATAAAGATTATTGGGGCTGTAAAACAGAAAAAAAAAATTTTTGGCCTAGTTTGGCCTTGAATCCACAAACAAATGTTTGAATTTTCCCCAAGATTAAAGCACCATTATAGCGGAAATCATTAGACCAACATTAATCTCATTTATTGATATAAATGCTAAGCTAACTTGGGGATGTTTTCTCAAGGCAGCAAACATTCAAGCAAACATATCAAAGAGGCATTTAAGTAAACACATAATTAATTAAAAATATATCAATATCATCCAAGCATCAAATACAAGAAAAACATCACCAAAAGACATCTTGACAAGTAAATCATGCTCAAAATGCAATCAAAAAACATAGACATCATCATGATATGCTTCAGGAGCATATATTAGCATAAGTTAACCATAACAATGGAACAAAATATCATGGCAAACAAAACAGGGGCTGTTTTAAAATGATCAAGGAAAAATGAAATCTTTTATCATCCAAACAACATCAAAGCACTATAAAAACATCAAGAACACCAATATCATCAAGCCAAGCTCAAAAAAATGCATGTGTTTCCTATTACAAGTTCATGGCTTCATAAATGGGGTTTTCTAAAATGAGATGAGGATGAGCTAAAAATACAAAGAAATAAAGAGAGATGAAAGAGAGTATACCAAGAAGCTTCAACAAAAACCTTCTTTCCTCTTAGCTTGAAGCAACTTTCCTTCCTTTCTCTTTTTCCTTTGCCTTTTCTTTCTAGCTTTCAATGGTTCTTTACCTCACTTTCTTTCCTTTCTTTACTATGGACTAGCAAGAAGGAAGAGTCAAGGATAAGCTTTAAGGTTGGGCTTTGCAGTGGGAAAATGAATGAAAGTGAGGGTTTTTCTTGAGCTGTTGTGGGAGGTACGAAAATGATGTTTTTTATTTTTATTTTATTTTATTTTATTTATTTATTTATTTTGCTATGGAGGTGCATGTGAAAAGTGAATGGCTAAGCATGAAATATGGTTTATATAGGGTAACACTTTACCCAACAAGAACGTAGCAAAATGGGGGCTATTTGGACATTTGGCTTGTACAAAATGATGAGTCATTGTATCAAAGGCTGAGTTTGCAACCTTTTGTTGGTTGATGTACTAACTTGTAGCAAGAAAAGGCAATGCATGAGCTGATACAATATGCACTCTTAACTTTGCTCTTTATTAAACCTTATTATCCCATAAAATGTCCCTTGTTCCAAGCTTAATGGACCTTTAAAAACTTGCATTAACCCAATCCTAAGCCCTAAGATAATTTGGATGAAGCTTGGTCTGAATTTGGATGATTTCTGGAGTCATAGGAGGAAAAATGGCATGATTTAGGCAACAATGACTGGATGTATCGATACAATGTCGATACATTAGCACTTTTAAGGTGAATGTATCGATACATGAGGGAAATGTGTTGGTATGTTTACCAATGTATCAATACATTCGCTCATGTATCAATACATTTAGATTCAAAAAATCGTACCTCAGCTACTACCAAGCCTTGTATTGATAAAATGGGCAAATGTATCAATAGATCAAGCAAATGTATTGATGCAATCACCCTTGGCATCGATTGGTGACATGACAGCCATTGTGTTGATACACCAAGGCAATATATTGATACATTAAAATATAAATGTGGATTTTGCTTACCTTTGGTTTCTCGAACATCTTACCTTCCTTGAGAATGATGGGAAATGGATCCGTGCCCATTTGGCTTTGATGATGCCTTGCGATGCTTGAATAGAGGCTCGGACAAATTTGAGTGTTACAACCTTCACTTCCTTTTAGTAGCTTTAGACCCTTTAAGTCTTCTCGCATCTATGTAAATTGAGATTGAATGTGCCCATCTTCTCCTAGTAGTGACATCTCACATCACCATAGTCTCTCTCTTTAGATTTTCCTTGTTGTTCACTTCCACCATGCTAAGTGTTCATCCTTCTTGATACTCTCCACAACTAGTGCTTTCCACTTTCGATAGTGTGATCCCTTATATGCATCATTTGATCTTATAGTAGGACAGTGGTTGCATCATCTAGCTTGATGGTAGTTTTACCAACCAAGAGTGATTTCATCAAGAATCTATAAGATTGTGGCAGTGAAGCTAATAAAGCATTTGCTTGCTCTTCTTAACTTAGCGTCTCTCCTATATTCAACAATTGACAAACTAGTTAGTTAGATTAATATGATAATGTAGATTACTTTCTTCCATTCTCAACATGTATAAGTCTATCTTCAAGCACAAGCAACTGGTTAGTAATTTTGACGCATAAATCTCTAACTTTTTCAAATTCCGATAGGTGTTTGCTTATTTAACACATTGTACTTAATTATAAGAGTAAAAGCTAACTTGATTGTGTTTACATCTTTTCTCGCTTTTTTTAATCTTGTCAAGTTTTATTTCATTCAAATCAATATCAAGACCTTGTTGTACTGAAAGATCTCTATGATGCACTATCACACAGTGAAATTGCTTTTCCCATCAAAAAGCAAGAGTTCAAATTTCATTGCACCTGTCATACTATGATGATGCATTCCTTTCTTGATGATGTGGCACTATTGAGCACAACAATCCACAACAAGCACTCAAGATGAAAGGAAACAAAAGAACTCAAAATTTAATGTGGTTCAGCCCCTCTGGCTTACATCTATGACCCTAAAGGAGAAAAATTACTCCACTAATAAAAATAGTATAACTTGTAACTTTTGCACAGATAAAGCCACAAACCCTCATAAATATTATAACTAACCACCTAAAAGGCCCCAATACAACTTCTCTAAAGTGTACATCCTTTCTCTCACAAGTGGTGTAGCTCTTCAAAGTCCAAGCTCCTATCTATACGTGAGAACTTACCATAGTTCGACCAAGTTACTCAATGTAGGACTTGGTTTCAAATATATTTGACAAAAATTGGTATCAAAGCTTTAGGTTGAGAGAGGAAAGTTGTTGCCATGAGAAATTGAGGATGACATCATATCATCAAGGTTTCTATGTGAGCAATTGTTAGAGCTTTTTTAAATTTGTTTTAATTTCTATGAAGATCTAAGCAAGGAGGAGTGCTTTATCATAATATAGCTAGCACTATGAATTTGAAGTTCCTTTCTCTAATTAGAAAAGTAATTTCACTGTGTGGCAGTGCACTATATAAGATTTGGTGCAACATGATCTTAGTGCTGCTTTGGATGAAATAAAGCCTAATAAGATTAAAGAAAGCAAGTGAAAATCTATTTAGGGTAAAGTTGCAAGCACAATCAGGTTAGTTCTTTCTCTTGCAATTAGTTACAATGTGTTAGTGAGAAAACACCTATAAGGATTTGGAAAAAGTTGGATGAGTTTTATGCATCGAAGTCATCAATCAATCATCTGTACTCAATGATAGACTTATACACACTGAAAATGGAAGGAGGTAGTCTACATGATCATATTAATTAATTTAACTAACTAGTTTATTTATTATTGAATATAGGAAAGGTGCTAAGTGATGACAAGCAAGCAATTGCTTTATTAGCATCGCCGTTGCAATCTTATAGATCATGTTGAGATCGCTGTTGGTTGTCAAAAATGTCATCTAGCTAGATGATATAACCACTGTCTTGCTAAAGGATTAGAGGATGTATAAAAAAGATCATGCTAACGAAAGTGTAAAAGCACCAGTTGTGATAGAAGTGGACTACGAGAAAAGTCTAGAGCAAGAGACTACAGTGACGTTAGTTGCCACTATTGTGAAGAAGATGGGCACATTCAATCTCAATGTCCATATATTCAATGAGACTTGAAGACTCTAAAGCTGCTAAAAAGGAATGTGAAGGTTGATGTTAATGTTGTTGAAACCGATGATATTGTTGATTTGCTTTATGTAGAAGGTAATGACTCTGTTGATAGATATTCTAAATCGTTGTTAGATTCCTGCTATCAAAGCACATCTGTGTAAGGATCAAGCCATCTTTACTTTCTTTGTAAAAGTATGGAGATTTTGGTTGCATCAATGTGGAAAATAAATAGAAGTTGAAAGTTAAGAGCATGGAAACAGTTCACATGAAGCTCCATAATTTTAAAGTCCGACATGTTCCCAATGTGAGGTATTTCTCTATTGCCAATGTCAACATTATTTTATTGGAAAATGATGACATCACATGAGTGTATGTGGGAATTGAGAAGATGTGCAAAGGAAATCACTTGGTTCTACAAGGTAGAAAAGGTGAGAATATTTGTTATTTGGAAGGCTACTCAACGAATGGAACGATTGAAGGTAACAAAGTAGAGAAGTAGAAGAGAGATCAATTTTTAGACAAGATTCAGGTAATTGGAGACTTTGATCAATGTAGGATTGGTTGAGTATATTGATGTAAGTCCCGCATTTAGTAACTTGGTTGAGCCAAAGGTATCTATAAATAGCAGCCTTGACCTTTCAAGAGCTACACCACTTGTGAGGGAGAGCCTATACACTTGAAAGAGATTGTATTAGGGCTCTGAGTGCTGAGTTTAATATTTGTGAGGAGAGTTTGTAGCTTTGTTTATGCAAAAGCTACATGTTGTAATATTTTTATTAGTAGAGTAATTTTTTATCTCTTTTAGGGTCATGGATGTAGGTCAAAGGGATTGAACCACGTTAAATGTTGGAGTTTTTTTATTGTCTTTCCTTTTGAGTTTTTGTTCTGGTGCAACCCTATTCCCAACATTATTGAGAGTTCAGTTCTCCTTCTGCATCCTTTTAGACTAGCAAAGCTTTTTTAGTTTAGCTTCCACCATTGGTTTGATGTCATTGAAGATAAACCATTCAGTCAACTGTTAATAGAATTTGATCTGAATAGCAGTTATAAGTTCCTCATTCCTTGTTTATCTTGATTCATTCAAACTACTCACTGATTTGTAATGAGAATGTTCTCAATTTGGGTTATAAATTAACTCTATGTCGAATGAGGGGAAAATATTTATGCTAGTTGCATTCTGATGCCATATTTGTGGCTAACCTCAGAGTTCTCATTTGTCTATCTATTTTTGCCTATGTGACTCCGACTCTCATTTTCCTTGAAGTACCTTTGTCCAGCATATATTTGGACATTAGTACGAAGGAACAATCCTCCAATTTATGAATATTTAGAAACAAATCGAGCATACTCGTATTGAACATATACATCCAACACTCATGTTCGAGTCCAAGTAAATAGGGTTTTGCTTTTGATGCTTACAAATTTTCCTAAACCAAATTTCACTCTGTTTATTGTTAGAGGCGGCGAACTGCTTTGGATGAACTCAACATGCGTAGTATTTTTGAAGAGAATGTTGCTTATTTGTTTTTTCTTTTGTAGTATTCATATGTGAACATCCTATATGACTGTTAGAAGAAAATGATAAAGATAACAGTGTTAGAAATGACATTTCATATGTGAACATCCTATATGACTGTTAGAAGAAAATGATAAAGATAACAGTGTTAGAAATGACATTCTTTTTTCCTCAGGCTGAGGTTCGTAACCGGTATGATGGCAGCGTACAACTCCAAGCAAGAAGTCAAAGGTATGGAAAGGTATCCATCTCAAAAGCATTTGTTTATCCCTTCTGCTTTGGCATAGGTTATTGTTTACATTTTGTGTGTTCATCTGTCCGCTGTGTTCTTCTTTTCTTTCACTCTCTACATTTAGCAAAGTCTGAACTTTCCTAGAACTAGAATTTATACTTCAGCAAGACAAATTTTCATGCAGTAATGTAGCCAATTACATTATAACTTAGTCACGAGATTGGGTTTTTGAAGTGTTCTGTGGTAAACTTGGATAACACCCGAAAAAGAAGAGAAAAGGAGTGCTTAAGAAAACTCCAAATTAAATAACTCCACGAAGCATGTTGTAAACCAGGAGAGAAGTATTTAGGTTCTTAGGAACTATAATTTTTCTTGGCACCAACGTGTAATAAAAGATTGTTGAATTTCTGTGAACCCTTTTGTAAACTATAGCCGCGCACACGAAGTACATTCGTTGCGTTGTGTATGCCTTGCCATAAATTTTGTTGCTTCAATTCAAATTCTTTTACGATACTTGTCTTGCATGTGTAAAATAATGCCGTTGCTGATGGACTTGACATGTACGCAGCTTGAGAAGGGCCAGTTGCTTATAATTGATCCTTACCTGGTGAAGAAAAGCAAACTGCATTTCCATCACCTTGAGCAGTTCGGGGCTGACTTGATACTTGGACGTAATGGATTTATATGGGTCGGTGAACATGTTGAAGCCAGAGACAGTATGGTAGTGGATCAAGCTAGCAGTTCCAAACAATCCCCAGTCGTTGAAGAAAGAAACCAAGCTTATACCCCCCTGGAGATGAGGCAAAACATATGCAGAATTGCGAATGCTGTCTTGAGTATTGTCTGCTTTAGGTATCAATGTGGATGCAGATTTGATCATGGAGACGGTTGAGTTGAGCAGCTTACTGAAGATTGACATAAATGAAATGCTTGGTTCAGAGCTTCATGTTACTGGTTGCACAAATGGAAGCTGAACGTAGAACCTTGATGACAGAGAGGAAAAGATGATCTCACCATTCATCTGTAAAGGAGAAAATGAGTTTCTTTTTCAAGAAAAGATCCAAATGGAATGGAAAAGGTTGTACCTTATGCAAAATTGATCCTGTTCTGAAATCATTATTATATTTAATTGAATGTTAATGGTTGTGCTGCTCAAATAGAACGCAAAATTATCTTGGAATCGAGAGGTTTAGATATCCATATGCAAGGAAGCACCCGGTTAGGTTTGAATAGATCTTCACGAAATGTTCCCTACGGTAACTGGGTTCATGAATTATGGCCACGAAACATTTCAAACAGCAAGGTATATTGGTCAGGTTTCATGATCATCTTATTTTACACAAATCAGTTAACTGTAATTATTCAACATCTTTCTAAAAAAATTAATCACATCAAAGTGTTTTCGCCGGGGAAGTCATTTTAAATTTGACAAATGCAAAGTATGTTTTCTTGTATGCCCTATTAATACGTTTTAATCGAAAGTGAGTTCGCTACGGTCTATAGATCTGCCTGGCATATGAACTACTAATATGTTTTTGCCAAAAGTGAGTTCTAAGTTCGCCACACAACCGTAGCAGCACCATTCGTTAAAATTTATCCCTTTTTAATGCATTTACCCCCTTGAACCCCATCATTTTGATGCAAACAAGTATCTTTTTTTTTTTTTTGTGTGGAATGGTTAGAATATCTCTATTACCTGATAAAATAATCTTGTCAATATTCGTAGAAATAATTTTTCCCTCGTGATCGGCTACAGCGAGAACCAACACTTGTATAAATTGGAGGTAATTATGGTTTGCAATAATTAGCAATATTTTAATTTTATAAAAACCAAATTGAATAGCATTTATAACCAAAACGAATTGAATCCTATTGTTTAGATTGTGGTTTGATGCATTCAGTTCTTTGAATTAGAAAATATATATATATATATATATATCTTCGTTATAGAATTTTTAAGTTGTCTTACTAATTTATAAAAAAATATTTATTCATTTTTGTATTATACAAAATAAAAATAATGGCTCAAATAATTACAATTTTTAATTTATGAATTGAAAATTAAATAAAATTAAATATATTAAATCAAATCAAATTCAATAAAAATTAAATTGAAAACTACGATTCAAATTGGTTTTTGATTTTTGCAAATTTTTTTTTCAACCCTGCAATAAATAGCATCAAGATTGAATGGTTTACCCTACAAGTGCAAGCAGAGATTATCTTGGCAGGGAAAATAAATATTTAAAATAGGAGTAATATTCAATTAAGGTTTCGAATTTTACTAAAAATTAAAAAAAAATAAATCTTTGATATTTCATTGCCTGAAATTATAATTGAGAATTTTTATTATATTGTAATTGTACTCATTAATTTTACTTTTACATTTATATTTTTTGTTATTAAATAATATAATTTAGTACACAGACTAAAAAAAATTAATATTTCTGATTTTATTACCTTTACATTTATTTATTATTAAATTACAATTTTTTTTTAATTCTAACACAACATAATAATATGGCTCTTATTATTTATTTATAATCTTTTCCTTATTTTTATCATTTTAGCCAACATAAAAGGAACAATACTAACTTTTTTATCTTCTAAAATAATTTACTATGAGACTACATAATCTGCAACTTTAATTTCGTGATTAAAGAGATTAATTTTTACTAATCAATTTGTTTAAATATAGTGTCCTTATAATCTCATATTTATAAAATATTTTTGTCACTTAAAAATTTTATAATTTATTATTGAGTTAAAATTCATCAGAAATTCAAATATCCGGATGCGTGTTTTAGATGGCTTGCATACTTATCAAACTTAATTAATTTTTCTTATATTTTTGTTATTTTTAATTAATGTTTGATATTAATTTGAATTTGAATTTAAATGTATAAATAATTAAATTATAATTTAAAAAAATAAATTTAAATATTTTAATTTTAATTTTTTTTAATTTTAAAAATTAAATAAATCAAATTTAGAGATACAAAGTTGAAATTCAAATTCAAATTTTAAATTGAATAGGCTTAGAAACCCGTAAGGAGAGCACACAATTTTCCTTTTATGGGGCACCGAGAAATTTTCAGTTTCCAAAAATCCATGTTGGGGTGTAAGCAACACAGATGTCCAAAGGTAAATGGCCTCCAAGGCTGAAGTTTCTGCTAGTAAAGCAATTTGCTAAGCAAAGAAAGTCCAAATCAAATTCGAAAACTTAATCAGAAAAGTTAGAAGTCTAACAGGATGCTTTTGAGAAACCAAATATATATATATATATATATATATATATATATTATATGTTAAAAGGTTTCAGACATCCAAGGAAGGATTGAAGAAGCACAAGCTCTCAAGCCTCTGGCGAAGGCGAAAGCTCTTAGGCAGCCACTGCGAATGGTTTTTTTTTTTTTTTTTGAGAAACAAGGTTTTGGATTTCCCATCATCAACAAACTCCTTTTAATTTTAAAAAAAAAACTAGTTTAAGGGACAAGGTCTCAGACATCCAAGGAAGGATTGATGCAGCACAAGCTCTCAAGCCCGGCGAAGGCGAAAGCTCTTAGGCGGCCACTGCGAATGTTTTTTGAGAAACAAGCCTTTCAAGTTGTCATCATTGACCTTATTTTGCATTACCCCATGACACTAAAAATCATCAAAAATTAATCAATGTCAAAGATTGTTGAACAATTAACATTTTTCACAGCACCCAGAATCCCAACTCAAATAACCTGAAAAAAGGGATAACATTATAGCCATTAGCAGCTAATTCCACAACGTTCAAGCCAATGGTTTAAAGGAAACCAAAAAGGAAAAAATTCAGAGCCTCAACAGAGTAATCAGGAACCATGAAAAATTGGTTATTTGGGTAGATCAAGCATAAACTAGATTCGGGTAAATGAATTATCACTTTGCAAATTAAAATAGATTGGAAATAACATAAAAAAGAATTAACGGTGAAAGAAGAGTCTCAGACATCCAAGGAAGGAGTGAAACAGCAGAAGCTCTCAAGCCAGGCGAAAGGCGAAAGCTCTCAGGCGGCCACTGCGAATGTTTTTTGAGAAACAAGCCTT
>JBBYHM010000004.1:1376497-1388671 GCA_038381775.1 Adansonia rubrostipa | reverse complement strand
AATTATTTACAGGTCTAATCTGAAACTGTAGTTAACGAAAATGGCAAAGCTTGTTTGGGTTTAGGAGATTCTTTTAGTAACTGAAAGCCTATTTGTGAGAAGAACTGTAAGCCAAAAAAAAAAAAAAAAAGGAAAATATCCAGATGAAATATTTTTTAATCTTTTTTTTTTTTTGGTTTTGTTAAAGATCCAAACCCAGAATCTAAAGTAAGAATCCTTTTTTTCCCAGCAACAACCCCAAAAAACCTGGAATTTTGGTCTAAAATAAGACCTCCAAAAAAAGATTTAACAGATAGAAACAACAAAAAGGCCCAAAACCAGAAGAGATCTTGTAGACTTCTCATATATTTGCCAGTTTTATCAAAGTTTACAGAAACATAACATAAACCAAACCCAAGAAAGTGAGGGATTGAGAGAGTCTGAGTGTGTTGTTGTTGTTGTTTTGCTGAAAATGAAACCTGCCTATATGTTGTAAGCAGTTTTGAGGCTTCTTTGTTAGCCTAGTAGAGACTCTAGATTCTTCAATTAAGAGATTTAAATAGGGACTACCACATCATTATTTAATACTTTTAATTTTTTCAATTATTTATATTTTAATAAATATTTATTATAATTCATCGTTGAAACATTTATTATATATGTAATTTTAATAAACTCAATACAGTTAAAAATTAATTTATGATTGTAATTTAAATTCTTGTTTTTTAACTATTCTTTTTATGTTTTAGGGACCCCTTTCTCTTAAAGAAGCTGTGCTGCTGTAGTTGAGTCTATTTACTAGTGTTGTTGGTGTTTTTCATAGCCCGTGCAATTCTGCCATTTAATGCCACCTTCTTGGCCTTTAAAAACTCTCAAAATTCAGCCTACTTAATCAAATAACGTAACCAACAGTACTAGCCTTAAAGGTTAGTCTTTTTAAAAAAATAAATAAATAAATAAAACTATTTACATCAATAGTCTATAATATGCTACTTCCTTTTCATAACTTCTTTTTCTTCTCAGTACTTAGAAGCTGAATTTTCTGCTTTTTGCTTTAAAGTTCTCCTATATTGGTGCTAAGAATGATTTAGACTGTTTTTAAGTAATTGATTAATTAATTGAATTAAGTTTTGGGTTGGATTTATGCGTATTATGTTGGCTAACTTGTTGGTGTTTACAGATATCGGTAGAAATTATCATCACCAGCCTTGCCAGCATAAAAGCTAAAAGAAGTAGATTTTGTTGCAGAAAGCGCTACTCTAGCTTTCTTGTTTTTTTGAGCTGCGCCGCCACTTTCTTACTGTTCCTCGTGCATTTCCGAAATCCCAAAAATCTCGAGGCAAATGATACCTCTCTCTATAAGCAAATTTGGTTTCTGTTTGTTTCCATTGATTACACTCTGCCACCCTTTTTGGTTGCTGCAAAATTTATAACAAAAGCCATTGAAGAGTAGTTTCAGGGTTTCTCCAGGTTTATTTTTCAATGTGCTTTTAAGGTAGAAAATTCGACCTTTTGAGGTGTTTGAGAAACCCCATGATCACTTTGCTTTGCTTGGAACCCAAGGTACAAGTCTGGAAACCATTCAAGTTTTGGTCTTTGGTAAATTTCACCTATTTGATTGTTGCCACCATTTCCAGGTTTTAGAACATGCTAAGTGGGGTTGTTAATGGTGGCCTGCGGTATTAGATGTTGCTTTTCTCATATTTATCCTTGATTTTGGAATTGTATGTTCTATTGAATTACTTGGCTCCAATCCCATTATTTTACATAAAGAGGAGATTAAAACTTAATCCTTGAAATTGGGACTTGAAGGGGTTATTAGGAAAGTTCTTGGTTCGCAGAGAGGGAAGCATTGAAAAGAGTTGGTTTTGATGTGGAATATTGGTCTCAAGCCCAAGACATGCTGAGCTCTGAAGAGGCAGAAAATGATTTGTTCTTCGATTCATCGGATTGCTTGTCGGTGGAAGAGCCAGTTTTAGACAAAGAAGAACTTGATGGTGGGATATTAGAGTATGAAATTTGGATGAACGAGCCGCGAAGTGTGAAGGAAAGACGCGAAAATTTCCTGCGCGGAATGGATCTGGCCGAGTTCGCAAAGTCATCAAGGATGAAGGATTTGGAGAGGATCACAGATTGCAGTGATGCTGTCCCGAGTTCTTTATTTTTATCTGTTAACAATGGTGAAGGAAGCATTATGGCTACTTGTGATAGGGAAATGACTTGTGAATCCAATTCGTCAGTCGACGTATCAGAACAAGAACAGAATTTGAGCAAAGGATTTGAGCAAAAGGGAACTCAAGAACACTTGGATGAATGGGGAAATGGTAAAGTTAACAGGAAGAAATTCAAGAAATGGTGGAAACACTTTTTGAGCATGAAGAAAGGAGAAAGTAGGCATACATCTAAGGTATCTAAAACAAACAGAACGATGGTTCAGCCCAACAAGAAAGGATACATGGAGCTAACAGCACTTTATATGGGACAAGAAATCCAGGCTCACAAGGGGTTCATCTGGACATTGAAGTTTAGCCCGGATGGTCAGTATTTGGCGAGTGGCGGTGAAGATGGGGTAGTTCGTATATGGCGTGTCATGTCAACGGATGCCTTGAGAAAACCTTTCATGGCTGAACGCAGTTCAGGTGGAAAGATGGACAAAAGAAAGTTCAACCTGGACAGAAAAAAGTCAGTCAGCTTACCGGTGGTTATTCCAAATAAGATTTTTTGGATTGATGAGTCGCCAATACAAGAGTTTCATGGCCATACCAGTGATGTTTTAGATATTGCATGGTCCAGTACAAATGTGAGTCTCATTATACTTAAATTCAGAAATCTAGCAATCTATTATACTTAAATTCAATCCTCTTTAGACCTTTGTTTAAATTTTTGGTTGCAGCTTCTTGTTTCTTCTTCGACGGATAAAACGGTTCGACTCTGGCAAGTTGGCTGCGATCAATGTCTGAACGTTTTTCACCATAACAACTACGGTAACTTTCAAATGACTCAATCCTAATGTCCCCTGTTTAGTGATTTTATGGATATTATTCTTACAATACTTGTTCTTTGGATTAAAACAGTCACCTGCATTCAGTTCAATCCGGTTGATGACAGTTACTTCATCAGCGGTTCTATAGATGGCAAAGTTCGGATCTGGGGTGTGTCCGAGAAGCGAGTTGTTAATTGGGCAGATATTCGGGACATTATAACTGCTATATGTTACCGGCCAGACGGGAAGGTCTGGTTCCAAATACTTGAAGTCGAATCGATATTTTTATGCTAAAAACATTGTTTCGAATGATCCTAATCATTTCATGTCCTTTTGTTCTAGCAGAAAATTGTCGTTGGTTCCATTAGAGGCACTTGTCATTTTTATGAAGCATCAGGTAATAAATTCTTCCATGTTTTAAATTCCAATTCTACTGTTTTAATTTTAGTTGTTCGATCATTCCCTTTGATTCTGCATAAGTAATTTTTTGTTCTTGTTTGTGGTGCTATAGGCAACGATGTTAATTTGGAGGCCGAGATACATATTCACGGCAGAAGGAGAACTTCTGGCAACAAAATCACAAGTATTCAGGTTTTCATAATTAAACTTTTGGTTATGTTGCTCCAGACTCTCCATTTTGCTTGAAGTGGTCGTATCCGACACTTGTGTTTAACACAGTTTTAGACATGAGTATAAGAATATAGATCCGTATCTTACACTCACATACGAGTCAAAGTAACATAGACTCTTAGCACTACCTGTATGTTGGTTGAGGTAAAATATTTTCATTCATTGCTAATTATTTTCATTCCAACTTTTGCAGTTCTCCCAGGATGAATCTCCCAAAGTTATGGTAACTTCTAAAGATTCCAAACTCCGAATATTCGATGGGGTAGATCTTGTTCGTCAATTTAAAGGTAAGTTTTGTATTCTGTAACTCCTTGGAACTGGGTATAAAATGAGTCAAAATCATGTAAAAGATTGCACCTTACACCACTTTATTGTTCTTAAAGTACTTGTATTCAATATTTATTTTCGGCATATATTAGGATATGAGCATGAGAATATGACTCTTTAAAAATTCTTCAAATGCACGAAAAAACTTAAAAATTTTGAAGATACTTGTATCGAACACATATCTGCTATCTGACACTCACATTTGAATTTGAGTAACATAACTTTTATCTGCCCTTTGAATTTGCTGCAAAACTTCTATCCAAGAACCGTGTTACAACTGAGTCAATGGAACTAATTCAGTTAAATACAGTTTTAGAGGGGCTTTATTGCGCCAGATTTCATTTCTTGCTGTCTAATTCAATTAAATACAATTATCTATTGCTTGGTCCTTATGTTGCAATTTTCATTTATTAATAATTTTCCCTTTGAAAATTGCAGGATTCCCAAGGTCGGGAAGTCAGATGTCTGCATCTTTTACTTCAACCGGGAGACATATAATCTCAGTCGGAGAAGACTGTCGTGTTTATGTCTGGAACTACAGTGACTTGCGCCGCGAAACATCGAAACATACGAAATCCGGTTGTTCTTGCGAGCACTTCTTCTGCGAAGATGTGTCTGTCGCAATACCTTGGTTAGGCCACGGTGCGGATCGGAGGCGCTCGGATGTTAACGATTGCAGAACTCGGTCACCTAGAGAGGGTCAGATAGAGGGTGGTTCTCGGATCACAGAGTGGCAACGATTCTCTATTGGAAACTGGTTCTCCATCGATGGTTCCTGCAAGGGTTCCGCCACTTGGCCTGAAGAAAAGCTTACTTTGTGGGATACAACAGTTATGGAAGATGAGTATACTACAGCCCTACCGGAAACATGGGGGCTCGTGACTGTTGCAGGTGGATGGAATGGAACAATTAGGACATTCCATAACTATGGATTGCCAGTTCCGCTATAGGAGTTTCCCTGGGAGATTTCATAGTCGACTGTTTGCGCAAGTTCTTGACGCCATGAGTTTTATGGTGAACTTGCGTTATGCCGGGGATTGTCTCTTGCTAAGTTATTCGAAATCGGGTATGTATCTAACATAGGTATATTTAAAATTTTAAAAAATTTTATATATTTAAAAAATATTTAAAAAATTATATTCTTATATTTCATTCAGATATATATCAGATGCAAATGCCAGACATTTATACTTCAAGAATGATAAATTGAAGCAACAGAGGCATCCCTTGAGCAAGCTTAGTCAGAAGCAGACATGTTGCCGAGTTAGGCTGTTGATATTCGACCCATTAGCCCTCAAATTTCAGAAAAGGTCTTCATTTGACATGCTTTTTAAGTTTGTTATTTGATATTTTATCCATGTCATGAGGCGTATGTTAGAACCCTTATCATATGGGCAACTCCCAATTTCCCCAGGTCTTGTAATTTTCCTTTGTTAATAAACTTAAGACTGCACAGCAATACAAAAAAGAAATGGAATTCCTTATGCTTAATGGTGATCTATTTATAGTTCCAATACCAATTCTCTAATTGGAATTTCATTTTGTGTAACTTGTTAGCAGGATGCATATTTGGGCATAGTGATCAATGTGAATTCAATATTTTAATTTTGATTCAAGCAGATCTAATAATTTTTGCATACGTTTCATGTTTATGTTTTTTAAAATATTATAATCATATTTAAAATATTTTATATTTTATAAATTTTAATTTATTAATAATTCGTATTATATAAATTTTTAATCATGTATTCATATCGTATCGTATTTTAACTATTTTATATGTATCATATTTATATAATAATATTTAATATTATCAAATTTAAATTTAAGATTTGAATCTCAAAATTTACCATCCATTCTTTTATTCTTAAATTAAAATATCTTTAGTAAGAAAAATAATGTAATCGATGTATGCATGTTGCATTTTTAGTGTTGAGTAAAAATGTTCTCCAGTATTTTATCTTTAATTTCTTTAAGCATAATATTATAATTATCAAATCATAATAAAAAATTATATAAAAATTTATCACTTATAAATATAAAATTTATATAATTTTTTTATAAATATTACATAATTTTATATATTAATTAATTAATTATAATATAAATGAAATACTCTTCTCTTTCGCGATTATTATTCTATTGCAAAATGTATATTAAAAAAAAATCTCTCACTTCAATAAGGCAATTAATACTCAAAAGTCAAAAGGGCAAAGCAAGAAAGTAGGTATTTTTATACAAATATTACAAAAAAATTTTTATTTTTTGATTTATGATATTTTTTAAATTAATTTTTAAAATATATATTTTTTATGTGTACTTAAAATTTATCATGAGAAGAGACGAGTTCTTGGATCGTGGGAAAGAACCACTAAATATTTGGTGAGTCCCACTTTGAGAAAAATTATAAAAAAGTGAAATAACAAATAATTATTAAATAAAAATAAAATTAAAAAATAATTTAAAAAAATGATATTTATTGAAATTATTAATAAAGTCTATACCTCTTTGGTCTCCATATATATATATTTTACATAAATTATGTATAAATATATAAATTATTTATCGTGTCAGAAAGAATATGATTTTTTATCCATCTATACTAAATTTAATATACTTATATAACATATCTAAAACTCACAATAACTCTAAACTATCAGCATATATCATTACTATCATATCAAAAATTAAAAATTTATAATATTTATCAATGTATAAATCGAAAATTGTATCATTCATCTTATTATTATAAAAAATATGTTGGGAACTCACCTTCTGATATTACAAATAATATTTGATTAATAATTACTAAATTTCTTGAAACCCGAGAGATGCGACAGATGTATAAGAAATCAGATTACTTTTAATACGATAGATAATTTATATATTCATCCATAATTTATGTAAAAAATATATATATGAGAAAAAATCGATTAGCAAACCAAAAAGAGATAGATAGATAATTTTAATTTTCTTATTAATAATTTTAATAAGTATAATTTCTTTTTCTAAAATTATTTTTTTCTTTCACTTTTGTTTAATAATTATTTCTTAATTTTTTTTTGAAAATTTTCTCCTATGGTTTGGAAACTCACTGTAAGATGGCGAGTTCCTAGTCGTTCAAAACTCAAAACTCGAAAATGACGAATTCTCAATGCTAATTTTGTCCCTCAGTGAAAACTCACCATATTATATGACGAGTTCCCAATAAATAAACCCTACTACTCTCGTAACGAGTTCTCAATATATATAAAAATTACATATTTCAAAAATTAATTTAAAAATCATTATAAATAAAAAATAAAAAAATTTATAATATTTATATAAAAACCTCTCAAGAAAGTACACATAAAAAAAACATCACCCTCTTCGTTCTCCAACAAATTACCAAATTTTACAATTAATTCCCATAAACCCATTAAAATATTACAAGCTCTTTATCATTTTGATCACAAAGCCTCTTGCAACAAGCTCCCATATCTTCCGAAAGAAAAAGAAAGAAGGTTAGTACATTAGTAACATTACAGTTGAAGAAGCCCCTAAAGCTAATAATACAATCTCCAAATTTATAAAACCCAAAATTTTGATTTGGAAATTTTAATTGAAATTTGGCTAAAAGTTCCAAATTTGAGCAAAAAAATCAGAAGAAAGGGTTGGAGATGGAATTAAAGTCCCAGAAAGCAATGCTGAAGAAGGGCTTGCCATGAACCCACTTCCGTGAAACATCGGGCTCCAGTCATTTAAACCCGGCATCATTCTCGACTCCGATGCGGGCAAAAAGAACGCTCCCGTTTCCACCGCCGGCAAGGCCTCCGGAGTGGGCGAAAGTATCCCTGGCGGCATCCGAATCAAAACCTCTTCCAACCCACCTTCCCCTATAACGCCCACTTCCCCTGTTTTCTCTCTCGGGCTTGGACTCGCCTTTTCTGTTACTGCCAACCTTGCCGCAGGCGATACGTCGCCGTCGCCAGAGAAGTTGCCTTGTGAAAGCCCTGTGTATCGTTGGACGATTGACATGAAGTCGGATTCTTCCGCGTGGATGACTTTGGGTGAGACAGCGTAGATGATTACCGGCTCACGACGGCGTTGGTCTGCTGCTGCTGGGCCTGGCACGGCAGCGTTGGGTGGCGGGCGAGGCGGTTTTTGGATTTTATGGGAGTCTTGGCTGACTTTTAGGGGTTTTGGCCGTGGACCTTGGATTTGTAGCTGACGCTTAGGCGTTAACTCCCCGGCGGGAAACTGAGGATCCATGATTGATGATGCTGATGATGATCGGTGATCAAAGGGTTTAGGGGATGAAGAAGGGAAACAGAGGAGCAATTTTTTTTATTATTTTTTTAGCTAAATGATTAAATGGCTCTGTTTGAACACTTTCAAGCAAATTATTTGACTTAAAAACACGAATAAGAAGAAAAGTCAATGTAAATATCATTACTTCTTTTTGCAAGATCGTTACTATGATGTTTTAGTGACAATTCTTACGGAGGCTAAAATAACCTAATTAAAGGTTGAATCAGTCAAATATTTTTATTTTTGATCCAATTAGTTTAAGGATCTCTTTGGATTTCACCGCATCGAAAAGAAGAGTAGGTAAATTCTCTCCGCCGGAGATGTATCAACGTATATTTGGCATATCCTCGGTGAGATGGGTTTTGCCCATCGTCCCTGACTCCCTTCTAGTGAAAATTGGAGGGAGAGGGTTTAGTTATCTAACTAGAACTCCGGTGGAGATAAATAAAGAGAAGAAAATCTCTTTTTTAACCCCATCCAATTATTTTTATTTTTATTGTATTTTTTTAATATAATTAATTTTTTAAATATTTTTTAATATAAATAATATTATTAATTATTATAAATATTATTTTATTAAGGTTATTTACAGTTTTAAATATTTAATAATTTTCCTTTTATACAATGTTAAATGTAATGATTTAATATCACCAAAGATCTATAATATTATACAAAATATAATAATTTAATATTATTAATAATTAAATTATTTTATTAATTTTATCATTATAATAATTAAATTATTACGATAACCTTGAAAACAAGTTCCAAGCATTACCTTAGTTAAATAAATAATGGTTAAATTTCAATATTTTTTTTATAAATTAAAAATGCTTAGCCTTACAATCAAATTCAAAATCAACTTAACCCCAACTTAAAAGTAAAAAGCAAAATAATAATAATAATAATAATTACAAAATCCATCACATCACACGTGATATGTAAGGCTGGCATGCATAGTACATTTTATCACTTTGCACATTTTTTTTATTAAGTTTATTTGAGGCCCGACTCTTTTATTAAATTCAGTATGATCTTAATCATTGATTTTAATGTGTCATTGTTAAGTTTATTTAAAAAATGATAATTTTTATATTTATATTATATATTTATTTTATATTTAATATATTATATATTTATAAAATTTTATTATATTAATATCATATAAATTTTAATATATTTATCAATTCATATATTTTATGTTATTTTTATTTTTATTTTATATTTTATTTTAATTTTTATATTACTTTTAAAATTATTAGTTTTAACTTAAGAAAAAAAAAATCTATAAAAGGAAAAATAAGAAACGAATCGGATGTTTTCCTTCTATACTTCCCAAAGATGCTTGTCTTTTTCTTTATAGTTTCATGGTTAATTTTTCCCTACACCAAGCAAAATTAAATTAAAGATTGGTTTTCTTAAGCATACATTAAAGTTAGTTAAAATTTTATTTTTAAAAATTTTTAATGTAATATTTTTATTAAATTCAAAAATCTTCAATATATTAATAATTTAACTTTTCTATAAATATCACTTTGATTTTGACTAACATTTTTCAAAGTAAATTAATGATTGTTTTTTTTTAATACATGAAATGCAACTTTTGTTTATCATTTCATTTTACCATCTTAATTAACAACATTAACCTAGACCTGCTAATTTATGTTCGTTTTTTAATCATATCGTGTTTAAATAGGCTATTAACATTTATATCATATGGCAGAATTAATTAAATGGGTTAAAGTCGATCTCAAACACACACTAGACAATACAATTAATAAGATTATTAAATAGATCAAAATAAATTTTACTATATAGTACAATTAAACACAATTAAATTTATTAAATATTTTTGCAAAGAAAATTTTATTTAAAATTTAATTTTTATTAGTAATTTATTTTACATAAACATAAAAAAATTTTACAAGCAAAATTTACATTTTTTATTTCCCAAAATTGAGTAAATAGTTAACGTAAAAAAAAAAAGGGTAATTTGACAACATCTAAATGTAACACTAACGATGGTGAATAATTCTATTTTTTTTCCCTTTAATCAAGTAATATTTTTTATTTATTAAATTTAGAGCTAAATTTGACCTATTTCTTGCAGTGTGTAGTTCCCCAATTAGATTTGTGTGGAAGCTCATAAAATTGGTTTTTATGCAGCAACATCTCCATAATGAATAATAATTTTGCATTTTATTTTTTTCTTTTGCTCCTTCTTAATCTATTTGTTTTATGTGAAAAATAATTTCTGAAAATGGAATTATTTTTGAGAAAAAAATTAATATTTTATGTTATTTGGATGATCCTATATAAAATACTTTGTAGCAGTTAATTATTTTTCAAAAAATCTGCATTAATATAAAAAAGATAGATCCTTACACTTAATGGATTGATCATTTTTTTATTCAACTTTATCCATAGGGAATCCGTACTTTTTGTTTTGCTTCAACTTTAACACGAGGAATCGATTCTTATACTTAAGACGATTTGCTTTGATTTTCAAAAAATATTTTACTCTTTCCAAAAGTTGAGATATTTTTTTAAAAAATATTATTTTAAGTTGATCCGAAATTTATTTTCATTAATTAATCTATTGTTCATGAAACAAATACAAAAGAAAAAAAATGAAAATTATTTTTTTAAAAATTATTTTTTCGAAGCAAATGAACCATAATTCTAGCATTAAAAATTTATTTCGATGTTTTCAAATTGGGAGCTACAATGACTTGAAGTGATAAATTCTATTAACACAAATATTTCTAAATCATGTTTTTATTAGGTTATACGGTAAAGTTTTTAAATTATACAAATAAATTTAAATGCACATATCGTAACATAACCTGTATTCATGTATTAAAATATGTTAAATAATTTTTTTATTCATAATATAATCGATCTATATTCAAATACGTTGAATTTAAAATTCATTAATATAATTAGATAAAACATTTACATTTCAAATAAATTCTAGATTGATGAAAAAGGTTTTCTACTTAAGTTTGACCATTAGGTGTTGAAAATTCTACCCCAAAATTTAAGGAAGATATTCAGTGTTAACAATGGAACTCTAATATTATCATTATTTTCTCGTGAGCACAACACTTTGTCAATTTAATAACGTGAAATTCAAAAGTTTCTTGTCTAAAAAACACACTTTATAATTAATCTTCTTCTTAAATTAGATTATTTTGCCTAAGATACATAAACACGATATAAATTAATACATATTTAAATATCAAAATAAAATAATAAAAAATATAATTAATATGATATATTTAATATATTTTATTCATATTTAATACTAAAAAAAAATTGATATCAACCACCGTTCGGTCTGCAGTATCGTTGGACGATTGACATGAAGTCGGAGTCTTCGGCGTGGATGACTTTGGGTGAGACAGCGTAGATGATTACCGGCTCATGACGGCGTTGGTCTGCTGCTGCTGGGCCTGGGACGGCAGCGTTGGGTGGCTGGCTAGGCGGTTTTTGGATTTTATGGGAGTCTTTGCCGACTTTTAGGGGTTTTGGCCTTGGACCTTGGATTTGTAGCTGACGCTTAGGCGTTAACTCCCCGGCGGGAAACTGAGGATCCATGATTGATGATGCTGATGATGATCGGTGATCAAAGGGTTTAGGGGATGAAGAAGGAAAAGAGAGGAACAATATTTTTTATTTTTTTAGCTAAATGATTAAATAACTCACTTTCAGGCAAATTACTTGAGTTAAAAACACGAAAAAAAAGAAAGAAAGAAAAATCAGTGTAAATATTATTGCCCATTTTTGCAATATCGTTACTATCATCTATTCTTAAAGGACGAACCTGTCCAAGGTTTTAAGGATATTTTTTGTTTATTAGGGGTATTAAGGTAATTTTAAAAATAAAAAATTTTAATATAAAATTTGAAAAAAAAAGGAAAAAGAAGAGGGGATGGCAAGGAGGCTTTTTTATGTAAATAATA
>JBBYHM010000004.1:1231131-1369301 GCA_038381775.1 Adansonia rubrostipa | reverse complement strand
TCGAGCGATATCCACTCGCGTAGAATATATATATATATATATATATATATATATATATATAAAATTAAATTGATCAAAGTCTGTGGACTCTCTTGTTGGAAGGTCTAATATTATTTAAAGTACATATTAGGGCTAGCTTTTAGGTTATGGCATAAACAAAACATTTGAACGTTTAAATTATTTGGATTTGACTTAAAAATTTTAGAATTTGATTTAATCATTATCAAACCGAACTTGAGATTAAACAATTAATAATAATATTGATCAAACCTCAAAGTATAAGTGGAATCAAAACTCTCCATGCTATATATAATGTGCATAGATTTTACAAGACTATATTATATATATATATATATGATCAAAGGCTTATCTAGTCTCTTAATTAAATTCACATTCACAAGTAGAAAAACACATTATATATATACATGTGTATATATGCGTGTGTGTTTTCATCCGTGTTCATGTTTTTCGTGATCAACGGAACATTTTTGAATTATAATTTCATCCCCCATCTTTAAAGCCTTGAGTTCAAATTTTAGTATAGATAAAAAAGAATAGGATTTAAGATGAAAAATAACTACATGATTAAAAATCATTTATACTTAAAAAACACATTTTATAAATGGAAATCATATGATAATCATGTATTGTTTGATAATGATTGGGATAATAATTTATTATTATATATTTTGTGCAGGAATTATTATAAATGTGCAAGTGGAGGATGCAATGTGAAGAAGAGGATAGAAAGGGACAGAGATGACCAAAGTTATGTGATAACTACCTATGAAGGTTATCACAATCATGAGAGCCCTTGCATGCTTTACTATAACAATCAAATGCCCCTCATGGCTCCTAATGCTTGGACCTTGCAAGCTTCTCCTCCCTTTTCTTCTTCTACATGAAAAGCCCATATACATATATATATATATATATATATATATGTAATGCTTTTCACAGTGATTAGTTGATACTAATTTTTCCACAAAGCTTTTTTTGGGCTAATCTCCTTTTGTAGCCCAATTTAGACCTGATTGAAATGGAGCTGGACCTAGCTAGTGGATTCACTTTCAATCCTTTGGTGGTGGCAATGATGGTGATGGTGTTATACTTTTGTTAATTTTTGGCTTTGTTATGAGAATATTTTATTAATATAAAAGAATTATAGTTTTTCTTTAAGAAAACATCCATGAAATGAAGCTACTAAAGTAATTTGTCTGATTACTATAACTGATCTCAACTTTACTCTTTCTATATTAAATAAAACATGCACTTTAGTTTTTTTTTTTTTTTTCTAATTTAAAATTCAAGATTTCTTTAGACTCAATGATTTTTCTTTAAAAAACTCTTTAATTTATCCTTCAAGAAACTTTGTCAAATTTTATAAACAAGACAAAGCTTTTTAAAATTAAACCCCTTGGCAAGAATTTTTTTTAAAGTAAAAATTGAAATATTTTCAATTTCATGGGGGGAAATTTATTATTTTTATTAATTTTTAATTTTTATATAATTTTAATAAAATTTCAAAAGCTCAAACGGGATAATTACCTTCAATACCACTGCAAATATATACATATATATGATAACATTTTTTTATACTTGTTCTAGATTTGAATTATTTATTTGATTTAATATGTTTAATTCGAAAACTCTATTTTTTAAAAAAAAAATCAAGTTTAGAATAGGTATTTTATTTAAAAATTATAAATATATATAAATATTAATAGAAATAATTTGAATAATAATTTCGATTTTTAATCTATCAAACTGATTAAGCCAATCTTTAAACAAATAAAATTTTATTTTTTTAATAGCCAAAGTTGATCCGACCAATCCAGTGAATTAATAAGTCTAATTTATATATGTATTAGATCTTGTCTAATCGTCAAGCTATTTGTCAAATTTGATAAGTTCAATCTGTATGGCTTGATGTAAACATAATTTTTTTTAATTCGATCAGATTTATCTAAAACGAATTACTATTTAATAATTTTTTTTAAATTTAATTATAAAAATAAATAAATATTAATATAAAATATTTTTAATATTTTATTGTTTTATAAATAATAATTCGAATACACTTCATTTGACTAAAAATTAAACTTACATAAAAAAATTTAAATAAATGTCGCGGCTTGGTCCATAGTCGCCTTTTTACCAATGTTGCCTGACCTTGGACAATTCACTGAATTTCCCTAAAACCCTGTTCCAAGGGTCAGCCCCTCTTTCTTTCATTTCTCTGAAACCCTGAACTTTTGTTCTTTTTTTAATTCTTTATCTTTTTGTTATAAGAATTAAACCTGTAGGAATAGATATCTTCTTTGTAATTTGATCTGTAACTTGCAACTCGACGTCACTTTTCTTTTTTTCTTTTTTCTCTTTATATAAATTTAATGGGTTTTAACTAATTTCCGTGCTGGTGATTTCTGCTTGCTTTTTCTTCTTTTGTACTTAACTATGCCTTCACAATGGGTTTATTTTACTGCACAATTTGATGCTTTGGTTCTTTTGCTGAATTGGGTTTTTGCTAAATTATAGTTAAAAAATAGACTGGTCTTTAAACTTGAAAGCTTTCTGGAATTTTACTCACTCTGAAAGAGTTTAAAGTTTTTGTTTTTGAAGAAGAAGAAATTTAATTTGGGAATTTAGTTTATGTGATTGTTGAATAAAGGTGTAATTTTTCCTTCACAAAAATAAGAATGTGGTTTGCAGTATACTAAAATTAGAATTATCCATTTGATTTGATTGTTATCTATTAAAAAATATATATTATAAAAATGGGTTCTGAAGCTTTTATTGTGGCCTTTGGCTTTAATAACTGCTGTAACGTGCCTTGTTTAAATATGTTTTTGTTGTAGTTTACAGTCTTTCTTTGGTAGATGGTTGGCTTGCTTATCTTTTTTGGAAGTATCAATTGGAAAATGGTGAAAATGGCTGTTATTGGGACGTTAAATGTGTATGTTCTAAAGCCGATAGCGGCAGCATCGTGTAGGTACTTTTATTGATTGTGTCACCGGCTGAGACTCAAGCTCTAAGCTTGTACTTTTGGTCCATGACAATTGCACCTCTCTGACGTTCACGGTTGACATGATGAAAGTGGCATTTTATCGAAGTGCGTCTTAATACTTATGGTAATCCTATGTTGTATGCAATCTTTTAACGTATTATATGCTAGATATACTTGAACTTTAACTGGTAAGCAGTGTAAAATCTAGCTTCCTAAATGCAGTTTGCAAGTATTTGTCATTTATTTACCTTTAAAGGTCTTTTTTTTTTAGTCTGCTGCTTCTTTTTTAAGTCATTTTAATTATGTGTTTAAGTTGAAGTTGAATGCCTCTATATTTAATTTAATTGCTATCTGTTGAGTCAAGAAATGACTAAAGATTTTATGTTCATGTGCTGTATTTTCCGCCTTCGTTGATGAGTGAAGAAGATGACATAGGGAAAGAAGAAAGGGCTTTGCCGACTGCAATTCGTGATGGTGGAAGTGTGGTGGTCCCTTCTTGGGACTGCCATGCCAGCTGTTATCGCAGGGCAAGTGTTTAGAATGAAGAATAGGCATGCCGAAGAACAGAGAATCAAGACTGCCGGGAGAAGGGAGAAGAGTTCAGATGATATTTTCGTCTGTGAGCGAGTCTGCACTTCAAAGAGAATGTTGAAAAACGTTGGGGCATTCTCGAAAGATCTGATTCCTGACATTTGTGTGACTGTCTGTGGTGTATCCGAGTTCGATGCATGCTCCGATGCTTGTGCTGGTACCGTTTGCGTCAACCAACACCAGGTGCCAAACTGGAATGACATTTGCCTACAAAGGTGTCAAAGTGAATGTCTTAGACTCTCTGCTTCTCATTCTTCTTAGTGCATTTTCCTTTAGCTTAGATTTTGAACATCATAATATTTAGAATATTGTTGGTCTCTAAGTGAGATCTTTAGCATTCAATTTTAAGTTGAATATTTTGGGTAATTGTCTTTGCAATTGATGATTTGAGGTAGTTTAATCTTATTTTCTACATTGGGCTGCCTTTTTGGTGGTTTTCTCTTCTGGGCATAGATGGTTGTTCTGTCACGAAGCTCTGTTACACGAACTCGTCATTTTCTCTCAAGTATACATGTTGGGGACCAATATTCAACACATGTTCAGACATGGATATTGGGGTATTATTCTCCAAATACATGAGAAAAGATTAAAAAATTTTTTGAGCATATCCATTTCGGGCATATATTTGTATCCAACACCGACCCTGAGTTCGAACAACTAGTCATGGAGTTGAGTTCTCGGGCTTTGTATTTTGATCCTCTATGTCCTTATCTCTTCTATAAGATAAAAGATTATAGATGTTAAGATTCGAATTCCAGTTTTATTGAATACCATAAGTAGTTCTATAAATCAATTAAATCAATTCTGTAAACCAATTAAATTAAGTTTTAAATTCAAGTTCACCGAGCTTTTCTTGCCGTTTCTTACAAGCAAAAAATTTTACTCGATGCACATGATCTTCGTTATAAGTTGGAGGAATTTTTGAACTCGTGATCAAACGGATAGCCAATAGAGACTTGATTATTACATTAGGCATGACCTTCACAGTTATTTTTAAAGAAAAACACACTTACGCACAATAATTCAAAATCCAAAACCGGCAGAACGATTGAAAGGTGGATCTGAAAATAATTATTGCAATGGATTAATCAAACATTCAAAATATAAAGTTCACCGTGAAAGCTAGACTATAAGAAAAAGTACATCAAAGATCGAGAAAGTGGTGCATAATAGTAATCAAAAAGATGATATAACAAAGAGTGACTAATAAGGGATTTTAAATTGTGACTGCGAAGGTGTTTTTTTTTTTTTTTTTTTTTTTCTGTTCAAAGTTCGTCATGAGATTCTTGTTTATCAGAGACACTTCCTTTAACCTTCTCAGCAGTCTTATGGACAGCTTCTGACGCAGATTTGGCCGTTTCTTCGACTGTTGCTTTACTTGTTCCAATGCTGTTCTTGACTGCTTCTTCCATCTTCTCTCCTGTTCCATCTAAACCCGATGTTCCTGTGCTTATGCCTGGGCCTGTGCCCCTTAGACTGACAGAATGTATAAAACATAGCTAAAGGTGTATGTAGTATATGTACATTCATAAAATAAATCCAGTAATTTTGAGCACAACATTGTTACATAAAACGAATGAAACACAAAGCATAATATCGTATGAAAAAAAAGTAAAACGAATATGATATGAATATATGAATGTGTTAAAATTTATATAATATAACACTTTTAATATTATTATGATCCGAGGAAATAACATGAGTTTGACACAGATATGCAGAATGTGCATGTGTCTTTCTAATGAAAGTAATAACAAAAGAAACAGGAAAATTTGATCCAATCTTACTCTGGCTTTGGTGGAGTGAACTGCAACTGGAAATCATGGATAATAGTTTTGATCTTTTCCCAAGAATTCTTATGAGATTTCTTCAACAATGATATGGTGCTTGAAAACAAAGATGGTTTCTCATCATTCTGATGCAACCCACTTTCACAAACTACTGATAGAATTTGATCCGAGAGAACGATGAACTGAAGAAGAAGAAGGAGAAAAGGAAAAAATGTTAAACTTATTCTAGATTTGTTCATGCTTAAATTTGCTAAAAAATAAATAAAAAAAATTAAAAAGGAAGTGTTATCAGCATTTGCTCTAGCTTTGTAGTTAGGGGGTGGGTTGCTAGTTTGTTCACGTTGTGCCAAGTAAAACAAAGGTGGCGTTATCGCCTTGCTTCTCTAGGATCTGTTTCTGAACATTTCAAAAAGGTGGGGTGTGTGTGTATACATATATATTATGAATGAATTCGTACAGTGTTAAGAAATACGTTCTAAAATCATCCAAAGAAATAGATTAGACTTATCTAACTCATTATCAATGAAGTTTTTGAATTCCAATAAATTAATATAATAATATAAATCTATAAGATATATTTAAAAATAAGATACATGATAATTTTTTAATTTAAAATTAAAAAAAAAAAAACTTATTCAAATGTATAAAAACAAATTGTTCAAAACAAAACTTGGCATGCCTTCTATTTGTACAAGAACACTTAGAATACCTTTATAAATTAAAATATTTATTTATAATAACATCTTTATTAAATATGATAAAAATTAATACTAAAAATTATTATTTAATATAACAATTTTAAAAAGTTCTATTAAAGCCCTTTTTAGCCGAGAGCAAAACTATTTTTTTTTTCATTTAATAGAAATTAAAGATGCAAAAACCAAAGCATTACTTTTTTTTTTCTCTTTTATTTTCTTTTAAACAATGAGAACCTGTCAATGGTTAACTTGGTGAATAACCCAGCTGTTTATATATATATATATATATATATATATATATATATATATGATGTTATCTATTAAATGGTATAATTTTTTATATTTACTTTTAAATTTCATTTTTATTTGTGAATGAAGTGTCATTATATAACTTACTGAAAATGTATTAATTTATCGAATAAAAATTTATATATAAATATATATAAGTAATTAATTATAAATATTGATGTAACAAATCTTATGGGTAAAACAGGCTTATGACTAATGGAGAGAACCTACAAAATAATAAAAGTTAAGAGGATGCCAAGGTTTTGTTTTGTGTAACACTTTTTTCATGCTTAAATCAATAAAAGCAGGAAGAAAAAAAACAAAGTAAAGCTACGTGGATATCTTATCTTCGAGTGAGCCATTTTATCTTTATTAGCGACGTCTGTGAAAAAGCCAAGCTATGGTCCCATGTCTAAGCCCTTATCAATCAACAATAAACAAAACAACAATTCTCATGATTTAATCCCGCCAATAGAAGTACAAGATTCTTTAATGAATGAATTAATAAAAAAATGGATATTATTGGTTGGAATTTGATATAATAAATTTAAAATTTTACTAATAAATTTAGTAAAATGTTACATAATTTTATAAAATATAATTAAAATATTAAAAATTTAATATAACGTAAAACATTTTTGTCAGATTCTTGATTCACTTATAAAATTTAAAAATTTTTCAATGATATATAAATCTAACTCTTATTGGTTATTTTTCGATCTTTTAAAAAGTTCAACTTAAAATTAGTTATAAGCAAGATTCCAGGGAGCCTTACTTACTAGTGAGTTATTTATGAGAGTTTACAAAGCCCGTGCTTAGACTTGCTTATGGGTTTCTTTGAGCTTCAAAATTTATTTCACACCTTATTCAAGTTTAATCTGGATGAGTTCGAGTCGATTTACATGTTCGTTTTACTATTTAAATAATATTAAAATATTAATTTTTTTTAGTTCAATATAAAAAATAATTAGATACGTTGAAAAAATAATTATTGAACTATAAAAAAATAGTTAGATATGTTGAAAAAAATAACGATTAAACTATAAATCAAATTATTATATTTTAAACACGTTAGATTTTAAAACTTCAATAAAATTATATAAGGTGAAACTAGGACAATCGGTTTTTTTTTTTTTTAATACAATGGAAGTTATAGCTTGGTGCCTTGAGGAAAAAATTTGCAGCTATCATATAAATGTATTAAATATTATCTCTTAATGATTGTTGCATAAATTAATTAGTTAAATCTTAAGTTCTTACTTGTGATAATAGGCACTTTATAAATGTTAAAACAAAATGTAAAGCACGAGTTACTGTCATCATACCGTTACTTTCTTCTTAAAAGACATACTTAATAGGATGTACAGTGCTTTGAAAAAGTAGGTAAGATGCATATCTAATTTGGATAAGAAAAGAAAGTTTTTTAAGCATATAAGGAGGTCGGCGCATCCCATCAAATATGTCTTTTGAAAAAGAGTAATTACTTCATGATAAGTTGTATGAAAGTCAATTCTTGATTGTCCAATTTCATGTCGAGTGTCCCAATAGGTGGAGTTGACAGAGTGAACCAATCGTGACTTTACGTCGAACACCTTGAGATGGGGTATGCAGAAATGGTGGAAAAGTCCATGACAGAGGCATTATAAAATTGGATGCGAGAAAATGTCACACCAAACGCTCTAAAAAAGTAGGAGATGTATTAATAACACGTTATATAAGAAATAGGCATATAAACGAGTGCACTACACATCCTATTAGGCATATCATTTGGGAATAGAATAATGATCTTGTGACAAATGATATCATAGCCAATCTTTAACTATCCGATTTCAGGCCAAGCGCACAAACATCATGCTATGTGATTGAAAATATTGTTTTGAAAAAGAAAAAAAAAAAGAAACTATGTTTTCCTAAAGGATAATACGTAAACGTCATGCCTATTTTTTGTTTTTTTTAATATTTTAATATTATATTTTTTACAATTTTAATTTTAATATAATTTGAAAAATAATCTTTAATATTCAAGTTCATTTTTAATTTTTAATTTATATGTAAAGTCTTTAATATAAATTAATTTTTCATTTAAAATGTAAATAAATAATAAATAAAAATTTATTTAGATACAATAAAATAGCATTATAATCCCTTACATAAGGAATTGAGTTTTTTAATACTATAAATAAATTAAAAAACTATCACATATCTCATTTATTTATTTATTTAAATATTTAAAATATTTTTTAATTTTTTAATTTTACTTATCAAATTAAAAAATCCAGTAATAATATATAAGATAATAATATATAAAAATATAAAATTTACTTTAAAACAATATAATTCAAGAGGTTTTTAATATTTTAGCTTAAAAGAAAATACCCGCTAATTAATTCTGCGAGCATTTCAGACGCCAGTGATTTTATTACTTTAGGACAATTATATAAGTAATCACATCATAAAATTATAATAATTCATTATTTAATATTTTCATAAATTTTATATAATTTAATATTATTATTTTTCTTTTAGCCAACATAATATTATGATTGGCTAACTGCATTTTAGTACTGTGATTTGATATCTCTTAATTTTAGAGCTTTTATATTATTGTTTTAATTTTTACGGCATCGATAACATTTAATGTAAAAAATTATTAAAATTTAATATTGAACATAAAAAATAAAAAGGATTAGGTAAACCGTACAAAAAGATAATAAAAAGTTGGTCCGGGTTCAGAAAGCAATTTATTTGGTTCGTACCAATTTTGTAAGTTGTCTTGTCAGAGATTTTTCATACATTAATTATTTAACTCTTGTTTCTGTCGCCTTTCCCAGAAAATAAATGCTACGTCTGAAACCAAATTAAATTGGTCTGATTATAACATATTTCTCTCCGGTTTTGATTTTGATTTTATATAAACTTTTAAAAATAATTGCTTTCATTAATTACAATTATCTTACTAATTTTGAACTCAGAAAAAAATAGTTTAGATCTATCCAAGGCAACTTGAAGTGCTTAATTTCAGAGGGTTGGTTCTAGAGATGTTCGTGATTGAGTTGTAGGTCTGAATTTTTTTTTGTTAACTTTGAATTGGTCGAAAATTTTCAGATTAAAATGATAGATTCAAAAATTAAATAGGTTTAAATTTTGATTTTTAGTTTAATTGATTAAATCGATCTATTTGATAATTTTTTAAATATTTAAGTATTAAATTTTAAAAAATTATAAAATATTATAAAATTAATTTTTTATCTGTTTAATCTATTTTTTACCTGTTGAATTAGTTTTTTACTAATTCAATGAGAGACTAATTTCAATATATGCATTAGATGGGACCCCTGACCAATTCTCGATTCAACTTATGGATCCAATCTGATTTTCGAATCCATGAAAATTTATATTACTTTTTAAAATATTATTAAAAATTATTTTTATATTCATATTATATTATAATTTTTTGAAATTTCAAGTTGCTTCGTCCTTATTAGTATTAATAATAAATTAAAAATAATTATGACATAAAAAATAATATAAATTTAAATTTTAAATTTAATTACTATGACAAATTATAATTATACAAAACTATAACTTTAAAGGTATAAATATTTAAAATTACCAAGTTTAATTTAAAAAAATAGTAACTCTCAATAATTATACGACATATCACATAAAATTTGAAGTTATTTGTTAAGTATAATATGATTATATACAATTGGAAAGCAATATTGAAAAACAATTAAAATACAACACACATAAAAAAATATGAACACAATATAAATAGACAAAAGTGTCAAAAATTCTAATTACAAAGAAAATAGTGAAAATACGATAAAAAATAATGTAACATAAATTTGAGAGTTATTCGAATAATATCGATTAGACCTATAATTTTGGATACGGAACAAATACAAATATATAATTAAAGCACAATACAAAAAAAAATTACTACTAATACACTACGAATACAAAAAATATGCCAAAATCTATATAATTAAACTTTAAATATGATTATAAAATAAAAAATAATACAAATATAACACATGATAATTATTAAAAAATCTTTAAAAATGTTTATAATTGCTTGCTATGAGCAAATAAATTTATTTTTTGTATACCCTTACCCACCTTGAGTATGCGATCAGATCAATTAAAATTTACAAAATACTTATGGAAGACTCGAACTTGTGGAAATTAGACCTGCCACACCATGTGAATAACCTGAGACAAGCTCATGTCCTTACAGTACATTGTCTCAACCACTAAGCGATTTATTTTTATTTTATTTTATTTTATAAAATTTTAAAAAGATATGACGTTTTCAAAAGATAATCAACTTAATTGATACAATAAATATTCTTATATCGTTACTTTAAGACTCTTTCTGCCTGCAGGGACAATGAATTAATTGTTGAATTTATAATTCTCGAATTTTTAGATCTTATTTTCCAATAATAATTGTCATATCACGTGATGAGTACCATGCAACATGCACTTTCATTGCTGTGTCTATTTCACCTCATTAATTAAGTATATTAGTCAGCTCAAATTAATTGAAAAAAAAATAAGTTGATAAATTAGACTCTTAATATTTGTTTGAAGTGATTTAAAGCTTAAAAGTTGACTCTAATTTAAGTTGTTGTCTCTAAATTAATAAATTCTTTAACCCAAATCCACTAACTTAATTCAATCAACTTCAAAAAAAAGAAAAAAAAAAACAAATTCGAACTCCATATAGTCAATCATTATGAAAAAAATAATTTACTTCAATTAACAAAATATATTGGCTATTTAACATTTATTTTAACAATAAAAATGCAAACAAATATATAAGTAGAAAAATTTTTCTAGTAGTAATAAAGGTAAAAGATGTCTGCATTCTTCATTAAATTTTTTTTGTACGTATATTATATTAAAAATATATATTGGCTATTGAATATTTATTGCAGGTTTATGTTTATTTATAACAGCAAATATATTAAAATAATGGACGGGCTAAAATTGGAAAATATATTAAACTTCGAAGAATCTCAACACATAATAATAACAGTAACTAGGGTTATACCCCGGTTCGTTGGAATACTTTTATTTTATAAATTTTAATTATTATTAATTATAAATTAAATTTTATTAAATAATAAATATATATTTAAAATTAAATATTAATATTAAATGATTTGAAATTATCGAATAAATTTATTATTCTAAATACATCATTTAAAAATAAAATAATTAATGATATTTTTACTTTTTTATATTTTGAATTAATTTTAATAAAAATTTAATTTTATTAAATAATATTTATCTATTTAAATTTAATATAGATTTAAATCGATACATGAGTTAAAGTAAAGATCAATCACTTTAAATATATAATTTAAAAATAAAATTCAAATAATTATTAAAATAAAACTTTTTAAACATTTTTCACAAACCAGCTTAAGTATCAATTTTAAACTGATTTTTAAATTAGCATGTAGATTAATCTTTTTAAATAAACTTCTTAAATTAAAATAAAAATAATAAGTAAAATTTTATTTTATTTTATTTTATAAGCAGGGTTGGTATGAATTATAAATTAATATGCGAGTTAATGTGTAGACTAATCTTTTAAATATATTATTTAAAAATAAAATAAAAATAATTAATAAGATAAAAAATTTTAAAATTTTTCACCAAATGAGTTAGATACGGATCTTAAATCAAGTCGCAAGTCAATCTATAAATCAACCTTTTAAATACATCATCTAAAAATTAAAAAAATATATTAATTAATAAAATAATTTTATTATGTGCTTATCATGTGCATGTCAGAGCAACTTTTTTAAATATCTTATTTAAAAATCAAATATAAAACTCAAATATAAAAAACTAAAAATAATTAATAAAATAATTTTTATTTTTTGAGCAAGTCGAGTATCAATTGTAAATCAACCAGTGAATTACAGTGAAAATCAACCCCTTAATAAAAAAATTAAAAATAAAAAACCAAAAATAATTAATAAAGTAATTTTTTATTTTTTTCAAGTTGATCCTGTACTAATTCTAAATTGATATACAAATTACCGAGATAATCAATGGATCAACCACTTTAAATATATAATCAAAAAATTAAAAATAATAAAATAAAATTTTTATCAAACGAGATGAATACAAATATCAAATAAGATATGTAAGTTTTCATTTACACTAACCCTTTTAAAATATATAACATCAATTTTTTTTTTACATAGGTAATATAGATGTTAGTTCTAAATTGAATCACAATAATCAATAATTCAAAATATAAGATGCATTGAGACATGAGATAAATATGACACAAAAATAATATAAATATAACATGAATAGATGAATGTGTCAAATATATATAAATGACTAACTAATGTCAAAATTTTATATAAAACTTTATAATATTTTAAACATATAAAAAATAAAATGAATATAACATATATAAAAATAATTAAAGTACAATACAAAAAATTATATAAATACTGTATGTACAAACAAATGTATAAAAATATAAATAAAATAATATAAATTATTAACACATAAAAATTTTTAATATTTTAAAAATAAAAAATAATATAACTACCAACATAAATTTTTTTGTCTCCTTCTTTCTCCTTCTTTTTCCTTTTTTTCCTTTCTCTTTCTTTCTTATCTTTTCCGTTTTTCTCTCCCATCCACTGCCATTACCAGAAAACTAAAAGAAAAAAGAAAAAAAGACACATGTCAGTATGAAAATATATATTAAAAATATAAAAATTATTTTAATTATTAGATTCTAAATATATCCGTCATATATTAAAAAAATATCACAATAATCTCAAAGGTATTAAATTGAAAATATATTCATGATATATTCAAAACAATCATAATGGTCTCAAAGGATTTAAATTACAGATATATTCGTAATATATTAAGAAAAATCATAATAATTAATAAAATAATTTTTTAATATTATTACATGAAAATAATTTTATAATTTTAAAAAATAAAAAATCTCTTAGAGTGATGTTCTCGGAGAAATGAATTCTCAAATCATTAAAAAAAATCCCAAATTATGTGAAAAGACCAAACGAATACATAACTGTTTTCGAAAATTTTAAGCACATTCAAATTGAAATTCACACGAATTTAATTCATACACACAAAACATAATATTAATTATTTACATACTTCAATCATTTGTTTAGGTTCAGTATATATTGAAAATGACTTCAATTCTACCATATTTGCAAATGCATAAACACTGAACGCATATACTTAAGACATGTATAGACACATGTTATTCCATATTAATGTTGCAATGTAATGCCTTATCTAAAAAATGTTATATATTAGATTATTAATAAAACTGAAATTTTGTATATTTATATATATTTAGTTATTGCATCATCAAAAAGGTTGCATGTATTTAAGAATTTAGGACAATTTATTTTTTTGGTTGAATAAGAAAAATAAATTTATAAATAAAAAAATAATATTTTATTTATTTGAAATTTATTGATTTTTTATAATTTTAAATTATAATAATTATCTTTATTTTACGGTTCTTGTAAGTTATCTAAGTTAGTATCAACTAACAAGATTTTTTTTATATGATACATATAAATCCATGAAAAATTCGGTAAAATTTTTAAATTTTACGAGCAAGATTAAAAAATTATTATATATTTTTTTTGTATATTTAAAAAATAAAAAATAAATAAATAAAATATGTAATAGCTTCTTAATCCCTCTAGTGAAGTTTAAAAAACTCAACTATTGATGTACTAAATAATTTTCTTAAATATTATGCGTGAATATTCGTTTGATACTGTACTAGTTCTCTAAAACTGATCAAAATTATATTACCTTAAATTTTTTATTTATTACAATTTTAATATCAATAATTTACTTATTTTTATAATAAAGGTGTTATTTTTTTAATAAAATTATAAAAAAAAAGAATAAATACAACATATTTAATAATTAAATCTTTTTGTATTGAAATACTTACTTCGTTTTGTTTCTTTGCTTTTATTTTGTTCCAGATTTGGAGGCTCCATCTCCATGGATATATTGTTTTCAAGCTGACAATTGACAGTGAAATTGTCGATGCTCTACCTGCGCACGCACTTCTATAGCTGTATCCAATTTCATCAGAATTTAAGAGAGAGTCGATACGGTACGTATCCGTTGGGAATTAATCTCTGTAGATTACTCCAAAACAGAAAAGGTGAAATTACGTAAAATTAAGCTAAAATGACGGAAGATTATTTCATCAAAATCGAAAATTTGAAAAAAAGATATATTTTTTATCAAGTTATTTTGAATTTTAAAGGCTCCTTAACGATGATTCTGTGGTATATTTTTCAAACCTTTTGAATTTCGTTATTAATTGAGAGCATTCAAAGAATATAGTGATATTTCTCTCAGGAAGGTAGCACACTGGATATCAGAATTAGATTAAATTGTTTATCAATTGCTTGAATTTAGCAAGAAAATCAAAACAGTTTCGGTCAAGGTTTTAATGGCAAAAAAACGTTTAACACAATTAAATCTAGAATTAAGACAAAATGCCTGAGATAGGATTTTAAAACCAGCAATTAAAACTGAAATTATGTATTATAAAAATATTTTTATCATATAATGAGTCGAATTATTTTTAATTAATCAATGGACTGGACTCTAAAAATATAAGATTCAATCGACTTTTAATCAAAGCTCAAGCCCAAGTCTAACTCAGCTCAACTCGATCATGGTGCACGTGGTGTGATCCAATTTTATATAAATCTCAACCCTTAAACAAAAGCTTGAGTGCCCCTTGAGGCCTAACTCGCTTAGGAACTAAGCTAATATAATATATACTACTAACATAAGCTTTAAGTATTCAACATGGAATACATATACCACTCAACGCCAATCAATTTCTTTCTCTTCAAGAAAACACAATGAGAATTTATTTTGAATAAACTTACACTGTCTATTTAGTTACGACAACCTAGGTATACCACATGATCAACTTTGTATATGTATATGTATTTCATATTTTTATACTCTTAAAATATCATTCATATCCAACAATATCGAAATAAATATGTTTAATTTTTTAATTTTTTATACATTTAAAAAATCATATGAAAAATTGATAATTTATATATCTATATCATATTTGTATATTTTTTGTGTCTTAATCGTATTTAACTAAAATATTTTGGAATTAAGTAAATTTTAATGTACTATTAATTTATATTGTATAAAATTTAAAATATTTATATATTTAATTATATTTATATTTCCATATTTTATGCTATTTTAATTATTTTCTATGTGATGTCTCTTAGGTGTAATGATAATAATATATATGAAATAGAAGTACAGGATTCAGATTTAAAATAATAACAATAATAATAATAATAATAGTAACAAAGATCATAGTATAAAACAGGTTGTGACTGCCAGTTTCATGCTTAGCATTCTCCTTCTTAAATTGAGCTGAAAACAGGGGAATTAAGAAAGCTTCCTTTTATTGATACGTAAATAAAATAAAATAAAAATCTCCAAAGCTTTTCAAGTTTCCAATTTCATGGCATTAGTCGGTATTCTTGAAGTATTCTTGGCTTTCATTTGCTTTCTGATACTCGGCTGCTTGAGAAACAACGAT
This sequence comes from Adansonia rubrostipa, assembly GCA_038381775.1. Lineage (NCBI taxonomy): Eukaryota > Viridiplantae > Streptophyta > Magnoliopsida > Malvales > Malvaceae > Adansonia > Adansonia rubrostipa. Next base: position 1,353,284 of record JBBYHM010000004.1, on the reverse strand, counting down.
GGGGAGCTGACGAATTTTCCGCTTGTCGGCATGATGCCTCAGCTCCTGCTCAACATTCATCGGATTCACGACTGGTGCACCGAGATTCAACAAAGATGTCACTGCACTTCCCATTTCAAAGGCCCTTGGTTCACCAAGATGAACTTCTTGCTGACCTGCGACCCGGCCAACATCCGCTCCATAATGATTACAAACTTTCAGAACTTTCCAAAAGGATCCGAGTTCAAGGAGATTTTCGACATATTGGGGGATGGGATTTTCAACGCCGACATGGATTTGTGGAAATACCAGAGGAAAGCTGCTCAAGGATTCATGAAAAACCAGCAGTTCCACCGGTTTTTGTTGGCGACCAGCCGAGCTAAGGTGGAAAACGGGCTGATTCCTGTTCTCGAACATGTCGCCAAACGAGGATTTGTGGTCAATTTAGAAGATGTTTTCCAAAGATTTACATTTGATTCTACATGGATCTTGCTTACTGGTTGCGACCCCAAATGCCTCTCCATCGACTTCCCCGAAGTTCTTTTCTCCAAGGCCCTGGATGATGTAGAAGAAGCATTGTTTTATCGCCATGCCAGGCCACGAAGCTTTATTAAGTTGCAAAGATGGCTGAACATGGGGCAAGAGCGTAAATATAGAAAGGCATGGGAAGTTCTTGATGATGTGATAGTTAAATATATATGCCAGAAAAGGGAAGAACTTAAAAAACTGAACAAAGAGTTCATATCAAAAATTGGTGAAGAAGCTGGTGCTGATCTCTTAACATCATACATAACTGAAGAGAAATCAACAGGTTTGAAATGTGACGACAAGTTCTTGAGAGACAATATTTTGAGTATGATGCTAGCAGGTAAATCTGACAATTATATATTCGTGTCTTCTTAATTCGTATCATACAATTTCTAAGATATGATCATATCATGTTTTATCAATGTTATTTTGTGTAAATAATGTCTAATATTGGCCAGTCTACTTGCAGGGAGGGACACAACGAGCTCAGCTCTCACTTGGTTCATTTGGCTAGTTTCGAGGCATCCCAAAGTGGAAAACCGGATCATTGAAGAGCTCCACTCAAAAATACCTCCAAAAGAAACCAAAAAGAGGCGATTATTCAATCCTGAAGAAGTGAAAAATCTGGTTTATCTTCATGGAGCATTGTGCGAGGCAATAAGACTCTATCCACCGGTTCCTTTCCAACTCAAGGAGGCATTAAAACCAGACGTTCTTCCCAGTGGGCATCCAGTTTCACCAAAGACGAAGATCGTGTTTAACTTGTATTCAATGGGGAGAATGAAGTCAATATGGGGGGAGGATTCGTCCGAATTCAAGCCTGAACGATGGATTACGGAGGAAGGAAGGATTAAACATGAGCCATCGTACAAGTTCTTGTCTTTCAATGCAGGGCCAAGGATCTGCATAGGGAAGGAAGCGGCGTTTGTTCAGATGAAAGCCGTCGCATCGGCCATCATCTACAACTATCGTATCCATGTCTTGGAAGAAACGCCTGTTGTTCCGGCAGTATCCATTATTCTGCACACCAAGGATGGATTAATGGCTAGGGTCTCCAGCAGATGGGATTAAGGGACCTTCAATCCCTGTATGCATATCATATTCGAGTTTTTTTTATTGTCATAATCATATTAAGAATATTATATATTTATATAAACTTTAATAAATTAAAAATTTATATTATATAAATTTTGATATAATTATATATCTATATCATGTTTTATATCGTGATTTAATTATTTTCTTATATCATAGTTGCATCATGTTCAAAGTTTAAATCTCCTAGCTTGCCTCAAGTGGGGATGGTTAGTCCATGCAATCTGAAACCTGGTGCATGTTTTGTCTTGAAAACTATTTTATATTTTCATCTCCACTTCTACTCTAATTATAATTAAATAATCAATCAAAGTTGATTAATTCAGTTTGATTTATCTCTTTTCAAAAGTATTTGTTTAATTTATTAGTTCGGTTGATTATTGACTTTTAAAATTAATAATCGAATATATTAAATTAAGAAATTTTTTTAACTTTAGTTTATTTATAGTTATATATTATAAATAAAAATATATTTATACAACAATTTAAAATTATATAATATAATATATCAATTATATTATAAAATATAAATATACAATAATTTTTATAATTTTTCAAATAATTGAAACTAATTAAAATAGTTGAATCATAGACTTCAAGTCAATTTCAAATTTTTCGATTAATCAAATTAACTTGACTGATTTTACTTAAGTTTATTTAATTTTAAAAACCAAATGCTCACCCCTAAACTATTCATCGATTAAGCTGGGTTGTAGTCCTAGAATTTTTTTTTTTACTTTCTCATCATACCATCAAACTTTATTAATTATGATTATATTTATTATTTATTTAATATTTAAACAATTATCAGATCAATTAATATTAATTTCATTATTTTAATATTTTTAATTCGATTTTTTCGATATTAATTATAACGATGCTGATTGAATAGCTAAGTGCTGCCATATATGATGATTTTTTACTTATTTACGAATACAAAGGCACTTTTACAACAAATTTTAGAGTTAAATTTTGCCAGTGATGATGGAGTAATTGGAAAATAAAAAAAGATCCCTAAAAATATCATGAAAAATTATAATTCATTGTTATTAAAATTTTTGTTTTAAAAATAAAGGATATACTACTATTATTTATTTATTTATTTAATAAAAAAAAGAAAGAGTATTACCCAAAAAAATTAAAGATTTGTATTCTAAGTTTAATAAACACAAAGAATTATTTTATATTTTAATCCAAAATAACAATAAAAAAAGAAATATGATCAAACAACAATATGATTCTATAATACAAAAAAAAACACGAGCACACTATGAATACATGAAGAAATCAAAATTTATATATAATAAATTATTTATATTTTAAAATTTATATGAATATATAGCATCTTAAATCCTATTATGGCACGAAAAAATAACACTAATACGATATAAATATACAAATTATCTAAGTTGGGTTAGGTTGAAAAAGTAAAATGATCAAAGCTTTGGGTTATTGGCCGTTATATACCAGACATGCCCAAAGATCGAGCTATATTTCAAAGTCCGAAGGTCCGCCTGATATGTAGGAGGGTTTGAACAAACATATTAGGCTAAAAAAATGGGCTTAGACAAAAAAATTAGATTTAATTAAAAAACGGATCAGACTTTGGGTCTAACTTTCAAAGTCCAAGTCGACCTAGCTCGACCCATTTTACTATTACATTATATATATTTATTTTATATTTTATATATTATGTAATTTTTGTTATATAAATAATACATATATTAATATTATAGTATAAATTTTAAAAACTAGATTAAATTATTTATATTTATAAACTTAATAAAAAATATTAAATTAATAAAAATTAATTTTTTTAAAAAATATTTTTAAAATATAAATTATAAAAATATAATATAAATAAATCTAAATAAACTTAAACTATCTATTTAAAAATATAAAAAAACTTAAATAAAATTTAAAGCTCTTATTTTATACTAAACTTAAACAAATATATTTAACTCCTCCCAAGCCCGACCGAAGTAGGTCTTCTATATACAAACATAACATAGCCCGGTTCTCAAGTTTGGAACTAAACAAAATTTTAGGTTTTTCTGCCCTGCCGACTGCTCTCATCGAAATCAAGCGGGTAAGAAGCAAGAAGATCAATACAAATATTTATTTGATCTTCGATTTTTTATGGTTTTATAAAATTAAATTTCTTTCAGATAAAAACCTCTTTGTCTAATTATGTCTGGCGAAGAGGAAGAAAATGCTGCCGAACTCAAAATCGGAGAAGGTAAATCACCTTTTATTTTCTTATTTCCCTTTAATTTTCTATTTTTATTTATGCATAACTAAAATTATTAAAACCCACAAATTAATGAGTAATTTTGTCTTTGTTCTGGATAGAATTTTTGAAGGCAAAATGTTTGATGAATTGTGAAGTGGCTTTAATTCTTGAGCATAAGTATGAGCAGCTTCAGCAAATGTCTGATGATCCTATGAATCAGGTTTCCCAGTGAGTTTCATAAGAAATCTCAATAGTGTAGCTTGTTTCTTGAACATAAATTTCGGACCTAAGTATAAAACTGTGTCATGGAAATAGAATTATTGTATTTGTCTTACTGTTTGTAACATCGTCTCCGGAATTATTGAATTTGTTGTATCGACTTCCTGGCCTGAGGGGTTTGTTCGGCGCTTATGATGGGATTGGGTGGGATGTAACTTCTTTTTCCATTGCTATATATTTCATCATCTCTAGTTTTTTAATTAGACAATCAGAAAATAAGTTGGATTATAATCCTATAAGGAGTGAGTGAAGGATAAATCCTAGGTTTGTGCCGAATAAAGTGATAGCACTTTAGTTATGCATGAGCCCAATTACAATGAAAGAAAGGCAATTCGCTCACTAATTTTATCATATCCTATTATATCCTGAATCCTCTGCACCAAACAGAACCTGATTGTATAAGATGGATTCTCTGACGGGATATGGTATTTACAAAAATTTGCATGCTTTTGTTGCCGTTTTTTCTCTCACATTTGATGTAGTGGATGATTGTTTTCGATGTTTGTTTCACAGAGTATTTGAGAAGTCACTGCAGTATGTGAAGCGCTTTAGCCGTTATAAAAATCCAGATGCTGTTAGACAAGTTCGAGAGTATCCTCTAATTTTGCTATCTTTTGGGAACTGTCTGCTATTGTGTTATGTTTTTGTTTTGCTTCAGCTTATGGTAGAAGTTTGAAGAGGTTTAAGCTAACTTCAGCTAATGTTAGCCGAAGCAAATCTTGAAATATTGTCAATTTACATTTCTAGGATCTGGTTACGGCAGATGACGTTGTTTTCTCTACAACTACTATTTCCTCTTATGACATTGTTGATAATGCCTGTGCTTGGTCCATTGCTTTTCTTATAATATGTAACTTGCCTCTGTACTGTGAACCTTAACTGACGTTCAGAATTCTGAGTAGATATCAGTTAGCTGAATTCGAGGTGAGGATCTATACTTTATAAAGCAGTAAACTTAGATTTATGATGTTAATGATCATGCAGAATTCTTCATATTGTGCTACTTATGCAGCTTTGTGTTCTTGGCAACCTATGCCCTGAAACTGTGGAAGAAGCAATTGCTATGGTGCCTTCCCTCAAGGTACAAAATGTTAAGCACGCTATTTGGATTATATATCCTTTTTTCACATGCATTGTTTAGCACATAAGTATGGGAATTTTCATGGCCCCTCTCCCTCTATGTACGTCTATTTAAGTCTATGTTTTTCTGACTCTTTTTTTCTTGAAATACCTGTATCTAATGCATATCCGGACATAGATATGCGAATATGATCTTTCAAGAACTAAGGATCTTTCAAATATCTAGAAATACTTTTTTTTAAAAAAAAATTGAACATACTCATGTCAGACATATACCCAGATCTGACACTCTCACCGAAGTCCGAGTAACTTAGATTTAGGTTGAACATCTTTTTTTCACATGCGTCGTCCAGCTCATAAGTGGAGGGATTTCAATGGCCTTTTGCTATCTCAGCTCTCTAATGTTTTTGAGACCAATTTGGTTTCTAAAACTGACTGGGTTTCTTCCTAATGAAGGAATAAGATAAATTGTTAAAACTTCCTTTAACCTCTAGTAACGAATCGTCTTTGCTATGCAGACTAAAGGACGGGCTCACGATGATGATGCCATCGAGAGAATGTTAAATGACCTGTCCCTTATCAAGAAATTTGAGTAGTGGCCACCAATTTTCTGGCTATCCTTACTGTATTTCAACAGGTTCATGACAGTGAGGCCATTAAGAGAATATTGAATGCACCGTCTGTAATAAAATTCTCTGTCGGGTTTCATTTCATTTTTTACCTACCAATGTCAGTGTGGGATTTGACCGTTAAATCTTAGTGTGCCAAATGGTTTATGTCATGTAGTTATCTTATTAAGGTATGACAATCAGCATGGAAGGGGAAAAGGACTTTTAGCATTGCATTCTGGTGACTTTGTATCGATTTTATAATGATATTTTTTATGATGGTTTTTAGTTGTAAAACTAGCTTCGGGCATGAATCTTAGATCAGCCCTTACTTTTAACCACCTTTGTCTACTGAATTTCGCCCTCCCTTATAGGGCTGAACCAAAAAAATTAAAAAAAAAACACCTGAAAACCAATACTATATGTATGTTGGTTTCAGTTTCTTCTATTTAGTTCATTTTCAGATAATATGTTAAAAATCACAATTATTCGAACAAATATATCATAATTATTTGAACAAAAAAAAATTAATTAGTTTCTAAGTTTTTACAGTATAAAAAATGTATTTTTTTTTCCAAATGAGTATATAATTTATCTCTGTTATTTGACTCCGTAGAATTCAATATAGAACTGTATTTCTATCAAGAATCAGGATTATGTACAGATGTTGATGGCGGTCATGCACATCCTATCCTAGGCACTTTAAACAGTAAAAAATTGATTTAAACAATGGCTCATCATTAATCAATGTATTGGTAATATATTGAATATTTCCATTTCCATCTCTTGGAATTAAAACATCTGACGATCATTATTGCTTTTAACTCTTATTTTTTTTAAGTATTCATTTCCATCCATAATGCCAGACACATCAAAAATAAAATTAAGAGTTATGAAAAAAGTAAGCATATATTTTTCTAACTCTTTATTTTCTTGAGGTATGCGAACTTAACATTTGTGTTTGATGAATATCTAAACATTGATATAAAAAAATGATTTTTTTTAAAAGAATTTTAAATATATGAAAAGACTTTAAAAAATTATATATATTAATTATTCGATGCTTACATCCGAATCCGAGTAACAATAGATGAGTTTTAGAAGAAAGATCAGAAACCAGTAGCATCGGACTGAAAAGCAATCATGGTACAGGCCAAAACAATTCTCATAAAATTTTTTACCTGGAATTATACTAAAGAGATTTTGATTCTATGACATTAATGACATCATCATGTCCAAAAATAAGATCAGATTGAAGATTTCCGATCTGCTAAACTGCATAATCTTTCATGATATTTGATAGTTTAATAGGCATAGCATAAATATGAAAAAAATGACCAATTATTAGTTGTAGAATTAAATTAAAAAGCTAAGCATGCAAGCAATAATAGCGTAAATAGAAGATTAGGGGAACAAAGCTAACATAAAATAAATAAACATTAAACAATAGAAATGAACAATTAAAATAGTTTCATTAATATAACTCTTTTTTTTTTGTTTTGGGTTGGGCTAATTGTAGACATTCTATAGTGTGTAAATTGGGCTCCAGCAGATGCCCCAATTACTTTTAACAAATTTCCCTTTCTCAAAGTTAAATTAAATTACATTAAAAAAATCGTGTTGGCTACAAATCTTGACTGGTCCCATTTGACATTGACACGATTTTTGAAATTAAAAAAAAATTATTTTTTATTAAAATAGTAATATTAACCGGGTAGAGTTCCACCGTTCATAATATTAAACACTTAAAATGTTTAAAAAATATTTTTTATCAGATTTATTTTAATATTTTTATTATATAAAAAAATCGTGATTTTCGCTTATCTTGTCTGAATTAACATTTTAAATAGTCTAAATAAGGGGTGATAAATAATCGAACTCAAAGTTTTTTTTTAATTAATTGGATCCAATTGCAGAGAAAGAAAATAAAACTTAACACATAATAATTTTAGATAAATATAAAAATATAATATAAATCCGATATAAAAATGATGAACTTGTAACTTAATTCAGTTAATTTATATAATCATTTTTAAAAAATTAATATTAAAAAAATTTAAATATTAACATCCACCTTTTACTTATCCTTAATTTTAAAATCTTTTTCTATAAAATAATATATATAAACACAATAAACATAATTTATTCATTATATATTATATTTTTATTTAAATATTTTATACATTTAATAATTTATACCATATTTATATTTTAATAAATTAATAAGAAAAACCCTATGACAAATGTCCGCTGCTGTTACGGAAAATGCAAAAAGAAATAATTAAAAATTTCACTTAAAAGAGTCCTTTGCCAATGCCACCGCCAGCCCAGCAACCAGCAAGAAAGCCACTCAACACATGCAGATGAAGTTCATTTAATGCTATAATATTTAAACAAAAAATTTTAAAATTCGTAAAAACATTTGTTACTATTATTTATTTATTTTATTAATATATAATTATATTTAAAATATTTTATATTTATATAAATTTTTAATTTATATTATATAAAATTTAAAATATTTATATTATTTTTTAAAATTATATTATATTTATATTATATCATTATATCGTTTCAAAATTATCATATCTAGACAGGTCCCCTAGCTAGCCAACAAACCGTGTGGACCAAAACTCACATTCCTAATAGTAGTTTAAGTACTTCTTTGCTTTCCATATAAAGAACTAGTTGGACTATGACAATCTAGAGAACTAGTTGCAAAAAAAAAAATCATATAATTATTTTCATTAATTGATGCGTGTAATTGACATCAATTTAACTGTGATTTGCTCACGAGTTCACGAGTTCGAGTGACACGTCAGATTCATCGATTAAATTTAACTCAAGTTGAAATGAAATTTTAAATAAAAATTTTAAAATTAAAATTTAATTTATTATTTTAAGTAATTTAAATATTTTAGTTTTTTTCTATCTTTGATGTAGATTTCACATATTCTTACTTTGAAAATATATCAAAGTGAGAAATAGAATTTTTAATAGGTTAAGTCAAATTATGATTTAAAATTTTTTTATTTGTTAAAATTTGAATCGAGTTAAGTTTAACTTAAAAGTTCATTTCATTTGTTAATAATATTATTAAAAATATTAAAATATTATTTTATATTAATATTTATATATTTTATAATTAAATTTAAAAAAAAATTAATATGAATTAAATCTAAATAAATAAAATTAAATTTATCAAGCCCAATTGAAAGTCCGTTCTGATGAATTTATGGTTACATTATATCACATTCCTGATAGAAAGGGACGTGTTTTGAAAAGCTAATAAATTATGTTAGTCTAAAATGAAGATAACAATGAATTAATGTCACAATTACTCAGAACTTAAATGCTGGACCGATGATATTATGTTACAACGAAACTTAGCGGTACTTAGCCACTAACATACGACTCTTCAACTTGAGTCAAAAGACAAGTCTCAATTCTAAAACTAATTAAAAATTTTGGCCCTACAACAACAAAGATAGATCCTCTGTTATGTTTGACTGTCGTCTTGCTTAACAATCACAAATGACACCAGATCTAGCTGGATAACCAGCTAGCTAGATTTTCCAAACAACATGGGGTTTAACTTGGTTGAAATAGACCAGTTGAAAATTCAAACTATTAATTGGATTTAATTTTTATTATATTATAAACAGTAATTTCAATTTTCAAATTAGATCTGATTTATTTAATTCGAATTTAAATAAAAAATATAAAAAAAAATTAAATTGCAATCTAATTATAAGTTTGTATTTACGGGAAATTGAATAAAAAAAATTAAATAATGGTTATAAACATAACGTTACAATCCGTCATATACAATTTTAATTTTTTACCGATGATTACAAATATATTTGCAATTACAATTTAAATTCTCAGCGCAACTATGAATTTTGAGCCATACCTTGTTGCCTTAGAGAGAGATGTAAAGGATAGGAGTGAGGCTCTCACCAATCCAAATTACAGCCAAGCATGGATAGAGGAGATTTGGGTTTATCTTGGATTCGATATCTTGCTATTACTCGTCTCTTCTTCCTACTGGATAACATCATAACACAACATGGTTTCTTGTAGGGTTGTGGGACTTAAGCCAGATTGGCTTTAACTGCCACTGAGACCCCACCATGCACTTCCCCCCCTATATGCCTTTAAACTCATCCATCTCTTTTATTTTTCTCTATTTATAAACCCCATGCATCCCCTTGGCTCGGCTAAAACAGGAGAAGGGAAAGGGTGAAACGTTTCAATATTTAGAAATAAATTAATTTGAGGGTCGAAAAGCCATCGTCGCAGCAACCTTCTATCTCTTCTAACGAGGTTTCGTATTCTTTCAGGTGCCTGCCTCTAGATTCGGTCTCGATACTAACAATTTTCTTTCTTGGTTTCTTGGCCAAAATCCCATTCAAGCTCTCTTCCCCAAGTTCTAGTTTCAATAGTAGTCTATACGAGGAAGATTATATCATATATACTAGTTTTTGAGAAGACATGGAAGTGGATGTTGAGGTAGAAGATGATCTGTTTTTTGCAGACTTGAGCAAGCAAATCTCTCTGCTAATCATGGATGATGATGAGAACCCAGTATCCAGATATCCTTCAGTTTCTTTCCAGGTTTTTTTCATTTTCATAAAACATCATTTTCTCTTGCATTCTCTGGCATCTAAACTGATGGATTTGTCAAAAAAAAAAAAAAATTCAGGCCGTCACTGCTGCAAATTACCCAATATCACAATCTCCATTTCTTCAAGATCAAATCTGCAGAAGAGAAAGCAGCAAAGGCACAGGAGTTTTTATCCCAAAGTCATCGCTTCTAAGAAGGAAGCATAGACGAGGAAGAAGATACAGTTCAGTGAGCTCCAAATCTAAAAGGCAGCTTGATAACAATACAAAAATGGCATCTCAAGCATCTTACGATAATTCCTTTTACCCAAAGAGAGGCTAAAGGATTTACATATCTTGATGAAGTGTATAACTTTACTAAATCAAATTAATTACTTACTAATCCCCTTTGTAAACCGGCTGCTGAAGGCAATTTAGCAGCTTATATGTACATTACAAATAATTGACTCTACTCCCTAATTAGTGGGGTCTTGAAGATGTTCCTAAATCTTGGAATTGTATGGTGATTTTTATATAAGTGTGATATACGATCCATATTAAATATAAAAATCAATTTGTTACTATCCGTTAAATAACTTTTTTATCGATAAATTTTTTATTTTAATCAGATAAGATATAGATAAATTATTAATTTTTAATTAAATCCATCCAATCGAAAAAATTAAATGTTTTAACCATGCCACTCCATAGCAATTTAGCAATGGTTTGGAAGAAGATCAAAAGTACGTTCTTAATTCATTATTGGCACTGCTTAAGGCCATTATCAGTAAGTCTCTGTATTTTGATGAAATTAGCTTTCAAAATTTTTCTTTGATTATAACCTGCTTTGGAAAGCATTTGCTAAAGCAGACTTTGCTAATTTTATATGATTTTTTTTTAATTTGATCATTTAATTCAATTTGATTGTTTATGAGTCAATATTCTCAAATTTGATAATCAATTTATTTAAACATCAATTATTTACCGATTAATTTCACATTAAAATAAATTAATCATCTTAATATACAATACAAAGTAAAATATTACCAAAAAGTACCAAGAATAAGATGATCAGATGGATAATCTTTCTCTCCCTAATAATCATTGAGGTCATGCCTTTGAAAATCAAGGGGTCCATCATGTCACAGGCCAGGGAAAGAAAGATGATGAGAAAGCTTGAACTTTAAAGTATAATTTAATGGTATAGTATTTGATTTGATTTTTTTTATTGTATAATTTATTTATTCATATTATATTTATATATTTTATTATATTATAATTATATTTAAAATAATTTATATTTATAAAAATTTTGACATATTAATAATTTATATTATATAAATTTTAAACTATTTATATATTAATATTATTTTTTATATTATATTTATATTATATATTTATATTTATATTTAATGTTAATAGATCTAATTTCATTTCAAATGAAAAGAATGCAATTTATTTATTTATTTATTTATTTTACGTTCTTATCAAATCAGTACTATCGTACCAACTTGTATAGATCTACTACAGTCTGCGTGTAATAATTGACCTGAAAGCATTCTGTATGAATTATTGAAGGAAAATAATGGATCGTATTGCGTGGGTTTCCACGACGACATATATCTGGAACAGCCAATGGACACATGCATATTAGCTCAGTTTGAAAATAATGGAAAATGATGCATCCAGTAATTTTGATTAATATAATTATATAATATAAATATAATATTAATAATATTATTGTTATAAAATTTGAATAATATTATATAAATATATTAAAATTTATAAATCAACTGAATTTTTAAAATTATTATTATAAATTTATTATATATTTATATAAATATAAATATAATTATTCGAGTAAATATGATACAATTTATGAATTGACAGCCGAATATCTCTGGATAAAGGTGTCTAGGCTGTAACGTAAAGAATTTTATGTCTAATCATCTTAAAAGTAGAGACATGAAACCACCCTCTAAAATTCTTTCAAAATTAGTATTGATGTATTGGGAGTGAGTTCAAATGGGTGGGATAAAGTTATACGATATAAATATAATATAAATATTTTAAAATTTATATAATATAATTTATTAATTAATTAAAATTTATATAAATATAAAATATTTTAATTATAATTATAATAATAAATAAATATAATATAAATAAACGATTTTCCAAATTTAGTGGTATGATATATATATTTTTTTATGCGGCGTCTTGGATCAATATTAACGGATTTCAAGTTTTTGTTGGTGAAATAATTTTTTTTAAAAAAAAATCTCTTACAATCTAAGAGTTTATTTAAATGGTTTGCATAGACATATGCATATCACTCACTAATTTTTTTTATTTTTTTAAAACATTTTTTACATCTTATTAAAATTTTAAAAATGTGTTATAATAATTATAGTTTTCTTATTTTTGAACTTTTAACTATGCTTATAAGCATTGATTAACCTTTCACATTCAATAAAGCAAGTCATGATAGGAACATTCAAACGAAAAATGACAGACGAATAGCCATGGTACCCACCAAAGAATAGTACTAAACAGCAAATCTTGCCACTTGAAGCAGCATGACATGGTGAAGATTTCCGATTTTTTCTTTTTACTTTTTTATTGAAAGTGCTTGTGAGCAATAAATTGGTAGTTATGGGGATAATTAGTAATATTAGATTATAATAAAAATATAAAAATATTTAATATAAATTATTAACATAATAAAATTTACATAAATTAATATATAATATAATTATAACATAATAAAATATAAAAACTCTATACATATAAATTTAGAGAGAGTTGGAAGAGCGAAGATAGCCACTTTTATTCTAGTCTTTGTCTAGTTGTAAGAAAAATCTTGCAAGCTTCAAAATCTAGACTTGGACACCACTATTTTTTTTTTTTCAATAAGAAAGAGATATCCTGCCATTTATAGACAAAAAATTACTATACAAAAGATTGAGAAAATCAGGGGTGGAGAGGTAACCTAATCACACAGGCCAATCCAATCAGCGGCTTTGTTAACTTCTCCTCTAGCAAAGGAAAAACAAACATCAGAATAAGAGGAAAGAAGAAAGCTGATATCTTCTTCAATAGCATACGTTCTTCATTATTGAGTCAAAGTAGGCTTCCTCAGTCGAGATATCAATTCAAAGCAGTCAGATAATTTCATAAGTTATCCAAGCAAATAGGTATTTGGGTATGTACATTGTGTTTTTAATTTTTTTTCGATTGTGTAAAAATATAAACACGAAGTAAATTATTAATCATGTTAATATTTTAAATGCAAACATTATATATATTAATTATGTTTTGTTAATCGTATTTAAATATATTGTATCATATTTATTAAATTATTATTCGTATTATAATTTTGTATCGTGTTTAAAATTATTTCGCTTAGCAAAAACCATCCCGAGTTACCTAAATTGATCAATCAGATAAGATTAGCAAAGCAAAATTTTACAATGTTAAAAAAATTAAACCGGATGTCAAACATTTTCGACCTTTAATTTTCGATTCAACCGGTTGAACTGGCTGATTCAAAAGGTTCTCTTTTTTAAATATTCAAATATTAAGTTTAATGTTAAATAATATTAAACACAATCAATAAAAATATATATTTGACTTAATGATATAATTTTTAATTTAAAGTCAAAAGGTTAGAGGTTCAAATCTTATTATTTTCAAATAAAATTTAAAAAAAAAACATAAATTGATTTTTTTACTAGTTAACTCGATTTTTTACCAGTTCAATTAATGACCAATTTTAATATATACATTGGACCAAACCCATAATCAATTTTCAATTTAACAAAATTAATCCGATCCGATTTTTCAATCTAAATTTTTCAGGCTAAGTGTGAAAATTGATTGTCATATTATACATGAACAGGATCAATGAGTTGATTAAAAGGTGGCAAAAGCCAATCCAAACTACCCTATCTTTCTGGGCACAAGAGGAGTCGAAAGCTAATGCTCTCCCACGAGAGAATACTGTAAGAAACACCATTTTTTCGCCTTTCCTTTTTCTTATTTACATTAAGGATGACGATGAATAACAAAAATTTGGTTATTGACATTAGTTATTCATTTTTTTTTTTTGGATTCGAATAATTTTTAGATTCATATATTAGATTTATTATCTCTTATAGATTCAAAGTGGATTCTATATAAACCTTTAAATATCTACTATTTAAATCCATTTTGATTTTAATCCGAATAGTATCATATAACCGAATTTATTATCCAAATATACTTTATTTACATAAATAACAAATTCTAATATCCAAATACAATTTTTTTATATATTTAATTTTATAGTTTTATTTTAAAAAATTAATTTTAATAAATTTTAATATTTAATTTATATTATTATTCAAATCAAATATAAATTTAAATAATAATAAACAGATAATAAATAAATTTGACGCAAACAAAATTGAAAACAGACCTTATTAAGTACAAAAGTCTAAATCCAAGTCCAAGGCCAGCACAATGGACTTTTACTCTGGAGCCGGCCGAAAGTAAAATAAATAAAGAAATAAATAAATAAAAAGCACTAATTACAAAGTCTAAATCCTCAAAATTTCCGAAGCAACCCTTCTTGCAATTTGCGAGATCAAATAATTTTTATATTTATATCGTATAAATATATTTTATAATATTATATAAATTTATAGTATTTTATAGTATTATTATATTTAAAATATTTTATATTTTTATAAATATAAATATATTAATAATTTATTTTATATAAATTTTAAAATATTTATAAATTGATATCTTATTTATGATTTTTTATATATTATTATATTTAATATAATATTTTAATTATTTTTTAATATCATATTTACATTATATAATTGTGTCACGTCTAATATTTTATCGTTGCAGCATGGAATACCCGCTAACTTCGGCTATTCCCACGAAAATCAACTTTATTTTCCCTTCTGTTTTTTCCCCAGATTTCTTCTTTTCGCATTCACCCCCCTCCCCAAATTTAGAAGATTCCCTAATTTTCTTCCCCTTTTTTAAAGCTTTTAATGAGATTTGATCCCTTATTTTTCTCCAACTGGACTTTTTTCATGTTCAAACGTTGTTAACTTCTGTTTGTTTCAGGCCTTTGTTTTTTTTAAAAAAAAAATCTATTTTTAGAAAATGGACTCAAGATTATACCAATCGTCAAATCTTGTTTATTTTTAGAATTATTGGTCAATTTTGTTTTTTCTTTTCCAAAAAAGAAGAAATCCCCTTTAATTGCCTCAACCTATGAGAAGAAAAGTCTCTTGACATTATAGACATCATTCCGAAGTCTTAACTTCCTGTCTGTCCGAAGAAACCCTCAAAAAAACGTTTCCAATTCAATCAAAGGTATATCAAATGTCACGTTAGCATTTCTTTTATTTTTCTTGGACATGATTTTTTTATGATCATAATCTGAAATTTTCATGATTTTGCTTCGGATATTGTAAAAAATCTTATAATAATTATTGCACATGTATCTTATTTTCTCTGAAAATAGTGAAAAGTTTTGCCATTCTATAAACACGAAAAGAATTGATCGAATTACGTAAATTTTTTATCTTGATTTTTTATTATTTCTTCTCTATTATTATAATTATTATTATTATTCTTCCGACAAAATTGTCTAACAAGATGAGTTTTTTTTTTTTTTTTGGTGAATTTTGTGGTAAAAAAGGAATTTTGGGGTTTCAGAGACACAACAAAGATATGAGGCAGCTTAAGGAGGAGGAGGAGCGGTTGCCGACAGGGAAGGTTGCAGACATCCATACAGAACTGAGCTTGATGAAGGACTCATTAACTGTTGCAATGGAAGAACTGAAGAACAAGGAAAGTTATATTGAATCCTTGAAAACTGAACTTGGAAAAGCTAAAGATTTGGAGGTTAAATTGGCTGAGAGAGAAGCTTCATTTGTTAAGTTAAAAGAGGAGTTGATCAAAGTTCAATCCTTCGAGTCGGAAGCCATGGATTTGTTGTACGAAGGTAAGAAGAGGATCCATGAACTCGAGGAAGAAATCGAGGAAAGGAAAGAATCAGAAAAGAAGATATACGATTCATTCGTTGCTCAAACGAAAGAGTTCGAGAAAGCAAAGATTTCGCTTGAAGAATCCAGGCAGGAAATCAAGTCCCTCCTCGAAAACTTCGAGAAACTCGAAAGTTGTTCGTCCGAGGTTGCATCTCAGAGTTCGGTCGGGGACGACCATGTAGAAAGACTCGAGACCGAGCTTCAATCGACGAAGGAGGATCTGGCCCGAGCTCAGGAAGACGAGAAAGCTTCGTCTTTGAAGGCCAAGAATCTAGCCGAGCAAGTTAGCTTGTTAGAAAATGAACTGAAGTTAATCAGTGAGGCAGAAGAAAACAACAAGAAAGCTATGGATGATTTAGCCTTAGCATTGAAAGAAGTGATAACCGAAGCAAACGAAGCTAAGGAGAAACTGTCATTAACGCAACTCGAGCTCGAGAGAACGAAAGGGGAGGTCGAAAATCTGAAGGTGAAGCTAAAGAAAGCCGAGGAAAAGTATAACGAATCGAAGAAAGAAGCTGATCGATTCAAGAACACTTCGGAGAGATTAAGGTTAGAAGCCGAAGAGTCCCTTATGGCATGGAATGCGAGAGAGATCGGATTCGTCGAGTGCATTCGAAAAGTCGAAGATGAAAGAAATTCAGCACAAGAAGAGAACAAAACACTGATTGAATCACTTAAAGGAGCTGAAATCATGACCATGAAGGCCAAGGAAGAGAATCTGAAACTGCGGGACATCATGAAACAGGCGATAAACGAAGCTAATGTAGCGAAAGAAGCCGCGAGCATTGCTAGGGAAGAGAATTCGCAACTCAAGGACGCCATTGCCAAGAAAGACGAAGCTCTGAATTTCCTTTCCCAAGAGAACGAAAACCTTAAGATCAACGAAGCAGCTGCTTTCGAGAACATTAGAGAGATGAAGTTGTTGTTTAGCGAAGCAACAGCAACAACAACAACGACAACAACAAAGGATTGTGAAACGTACGAGGATCGAGAACAGGGTAAGAAACAAAAACCAGCGATGAATTCGGTAGATAAGGAGCATAAATACGAGAAAGAACATGCCATTGTTAAGAAACCGAAGCACCATCGATCTACCAGCACCT
This sequence comes from Adansonia rubrostipa, assembly GCA_038381775.1. Taxonomy (NCBI): domain Eukaryota; kingdom Viridiplantae; phylum Streptophyta; class Magnoliopsida; order Malvales; family Malvaceae; genus Adansonia; species Adansonia rubrostipa. The sequence continues at coordinate 1,335,718 of JBBYHM010000004.1, read as the reverse complement.
GTTTGATCCTAAAATTCCCAATCCCATACAAACAACACAAGGACCCCGAAGATGATCCCAATGATAGCGACGAAGATTCAGACTCCTACTACTCCGATCCGCTCCGCGGCTCCATTTTCGACGTAGCTGAAAGCCCAAACGCCGCAGCAGTAAAAACCCATCACCTGAAAAAGTCGTCTTCTTTACTCGCTGATGATGAAGCCACCAATAGCGAGGAGTTTGATTATCTTGATACATGCCAATTCGATGAAGAAAGTGATAGAAGTTCACGAAAAAAGAGAGCATTGTTGGCGAGGTTTGGTGATCTTATAAGGCGAAGAAATTATCAGAAGAAGGAACAAATTTTAGAGTAAAAAATGAAAATAAAGAAAATCTTTTTTATGCATGTCTTCAATTTATTTGTACACTTGGCAATATGATTTTCGGATAATATATATTTATTTTTCACTTCCAAATTTTGATATATGCAAAGCATTAAATCTGTTCTTGATCATATCACAATTTAATAAAATTTTTTGAATTTTTTATTGATATTCGAATTTTATTTGGTTTGATCTGAAATACTATTTAAAAATATTTAAAAAATTATTTTATATTTATATTTATATTTTTATAATTAAATTTAAATAAAAATTAATATTTTATTAAATAAACTATAATTTAAATGGACTTTATTTAAATTACTAAAATGCACCACTTCAAGTTGAATCTATAAGATCAGATAAGTTGTTTGGCTTTGAATAAACCTACGAAGCACCAATGTAACAAGAGTTATCTAAAGGATAGTATAATAATTTTAGCATAAAAAATGTAATAAATATAATAAAGTATTGATTAATAACATTATATTCTAACAAATTTGAAAAAGTTCAAAAAGGTAAATCTTTTGTGGCAATACTCAACATAGTTTTAAATATGTACAACATTTTGCATGAGTTTTGAAAAAACATAAATATAATAAAATATTGAAATTACATAAAATAAACAACAAAGCAAAAAAAAGTTAAATTATAAAATTGCTATGTTATCTTTTGGTGTATATCCAAAAATAAAAAAGAGAAATGTCAAACGTTACAAATCATATTTATGTTTGAATCAAACCTTATAAACGAATACTCTTATTAACTTTAAGAGAGTCAACACTTTTTACCGTTCCCATTTTCTCTATGTATAATACTTGTGTTATAAAATGAGAAATAACTTTTCATCTCAAATAATACTTTTAAAAAAATTTCTCAAGTAGGATTTCGAATAGGATTTTTAGAATCCAAACTATAACATATTCGTGGGCCTAATAGAATTGGATTATGGCCGTATTTAGATAAAAATTAATATTATTTTTATTTATTTAAATTTATTTTAATTTGAAATATAAATAAATTTTTATAATTTAATTGATTTGAATTAATGGTTGCCTTCCTGCAACCATCACCTTTTGTTATCATTTCAGAAAGTGTTATCCAAAGGAAACAACAAGCTGCATATATTAGGTATAAAGGATTTTTGTTAAAATTATATGATAAATAAATAATTATATAATAATGTTAAATATTATATCATATATAACTAATAATTATATAAAAGGTTATTATGCAAGTCAAGCTTAGACTTAAAATTTTTTATCTAAGGCTAAGTTTATTTAAAAAAAGAGTTTTAATTTTTGTTTAAACTTTTTTTTTGAGTTTTAACTTTTTGCTTAAATCTTTTCAAGTATTAGGTGAGTTATCAAGTTTGAATAAGTAGCTCGACGATTGAACAAGTTTAATTCAAACGAATCCATTCAAATTATTATTTAATCAATAAAATAATTTTATTGAGTTAATTATAAATAATAATAAAGATTAGTATAAATAATTTTTAATATCTATAATAGATATAATTTTTATAAAAAATACTAGTATATATAATAAATATTATTATATAATAAAGAGGATTGTTAGTATTACATATATAAGTTATTTTTAGACATATAGGATTAAATGATATGCAATAATTTTTTTATAAAATAACTCTATTTAATTAATTATTTAATATTTAAAATTTAAAAATAAAATAATCGAGTGCTTCAATCTTTACCTAAACTTTATCTTAATTTCAACCACATAAAATATATATATATATGTCTAATCTATCTCTACTTTGGTTTATGAGAAAAAAAAGTTAAAACGCTGTCGTTGCTGCGTGGCAAGAACTATAAACAATTTTGTAGAAGACGAAATACATAACAGTGAAGGAGAGAGAGAGGAAAAAAAAAAATGGAAGAATTGAGGAAGCTAGAACAACTCCAAAGAACTCTTACATTCATTAAATCCCATGACTTTGTTTCTTCTTCAACTCCCGACTCCAATCGCTTCCTCGCCAATCTAATCCTTCTCTTGGTAATAATAATCTCTTTGCTTCTTCTTTTTTTTCCCCTTCTTTTTATCACATTTTAATTAAATTTGTCTGATAATTAATTACTACGATTTTCCAGTTGCAACCATGCGGCGAACTCAATCTTGACACGAAATTCAGTTTAATTTCTGATTATTTACCAAAAGTAAGCTTTCCCATGTCCCTTTAATGGTTAATTTCCTTTCTTTCCCCATTTTTTGTTTATTGTTTTCGAAAATTGTAGATTTCGGTTACTTTTCTGGAAGAAGCATCACAATGGGTTAGTTTGGAAACTGATGAAAGAGGTCAACTTGTTTTTTATTTATCTTATTTTGTTTTTAAAGTTTGGTTGGTTTATGAAGTTCTGGACTTTTACGTTTTGGGATTTTTTTCCCTTATTTCGCAGATTCTCAAAGGATTAATAATCCGCACGATAAGGTGGATTGCCTTTCATTGGAGATAAACCACGGGGAGCTAGCAGTGGTGGGACTTGAAGCAATGGAACGAGCAAATTCTACACTTGAGGATTTTGTAAGCATACAGTTTTAAATCACTCTCTGCATTTGTATTATATGCGCAAATGATAATCTGATGCATTAATAATATTACGGTACCTTTGGTTCACTAGAATTGAGTTATAATGGAATAGTTATTATGTGGGAATGGAATAAAATAGCTATAGCAGTAGTTTGGTTCAGTGGAACGGGGGATTCGAATTCTAGACATAGAGGATTCAAATCCTTCGGAGAAATTTTGTGTTATGTTCAAGGCCAGAATAACTAATTAGTGGGAGGTGCGGAAAGGCTATCCCGGGAGTTCGAGGAATAAGGTCGGAATTGCTATTCCACAAACCGAACAGCCATGTCACTGTAGTGTGTCGAATGGTCCCGTAGTGGAATAGCTATGCATGTGAATCAAACATGCTATTAGTGATGATGGAATGAATGAATAAATGAAGGAATGAATGAAAGAATAGGTGTGGGGTTGGGTGGGGATTTTGCCTATGCTTTCAGACTAATGCTCTCTATTGATTGTGTTTGCAGTGCAGATCTTATTTTATGTTTCATGGAATGGATATAAACAACCCACAAATGATATTTAAATATTTCCCTGTCCTCGCATTCACTGAAAGCTATATTTATCAGGTAACGATCAATATTCAAAGAGATGTTGTCGTTTTTATAAGTAATCTTTATATTTAATGCAAGAATATTGCTTAAATTCAAGTAATTTCTTGGAGCTAGTTTTATAGATTTCAAAGCAATGGCATCGAAAAGTTGATGTTGAAATTGGGTTAATTTTCTTTCCTTTGTAAACTTCCATTAGGGCAAATTAATTTTCCATCCAAGAGCTTTGCCTTCGCCTCCATTATTCCATTGGTGCCTTTGCAATGTAAATTGGTTTTTGCTTCCATTGTAGGATTTTCTAGAAGTCAACGTTGAATTGTCTCTTAACTGCTGGAAACATTGCAACCACTAAAATTTCAAGATCTGATATCATGGCTGCTTTTCTTTCTTTCCTTTGCACCTATAATTTTTGTTTGTGCAGTTAGATGGTTTGAATGAGAAGATACTGTGTATACCAACAGAAGGAGTTACTTCTCAAGCAAAAGATTTTGAGAAGGTAATACACTAATACTAAGTTCTCTGAAGAACTATTTCAGTAGTTAATTTCCTAATGATCAACTCCCATTGGCCTATGAAATTGTTTCTTTGGTACAGGTAAAATACCAGGGTTGTGCTGAAACGATTGCGAATTTATTAGAAAAGGATCCATTCAGACTGCTTCTAAATTTACTTCAATGCCGGGGACTCCTTACTCAAAGGTAACTTTTATTTTACTATAACTATATTGCTTGTTATTTCCTTTTGGGAAAACTTATATTGTTGATTTAGGATACGGGAGGAATTTAGGTCTGGAGAAGAGTATTGGGCCTTGGAAAGAAAGCTATGTCGTGCGCTAATGTGCAAAATGGAGGTAGATATACCACCTTTATCCTCAATGCTTTGCTTAAATTAATTATATTTGTACTTTATTACTATTTCTAACAAATTACGAAAAATGAAAAATAGTACTGATTTTGGAAACAAAAAGTAGTTCACTACAATACTACTATTATTCTTATTTTCGCATCTAAACAGAAAAGAGAATAATGGTCTGCCTCATTTTATGCTAGGAAAGGTAAACACTAATGCCATGGTACCATATATTCTTATTTATTTGACTTCTTCATTTCCATAAGCATTGTGTTTAAGCAGAACCAACAAGCATTTCCACCTTTGGCGTTTAAAGAGTTATAATCTGTATATGGAATGAACAGATCTTTGATTTTAGCGCAGCCTTTTAATAGCTTGTTAAGAAAAGTGTCTCCTCATGCTATGAACTTTGGGTTGTTTTGACATATGATGTCACTAGACTAAATTCTTTTGGCATAAATGTTCAACTAGGTTTCAGTAAATGGATTGAAACTCTGCTTGAGGTACTACATATTTCTTGAATAGGAGACATAGGAAACTTTTTAATATAGCATTGAATTTTATGAGATATACTCAAGTAATGAATGGATGAAAGAAGTTTTATCCTTCAAATGTAAAGGGCGTAAACTGGCTTATGAGAGGAAATGCACCAGATAAATGCTTAGGGACTGAAGATTTGCTTGTTCCAGATCTCTATTGATGATGTAATGAGGGCAATTCATCTAAAGTCATTTGACTATCGGGTTCTGAATCTTCTTCTGTATCAGTTAAGAGGAGAAGAGGTAATCTGCTTTTAGCCTGTTCATACATTTGCATCTTTTGCATGTTTGTGCATTTACATACCTCTATTGGGTATTGTGCTTTGTGCTGACATTCCAACATTCCTATTTCAGATGTAAGATCAAATCAATACTTAAGAGTTTTGGTAGAAGGGGACGGAAAAGGAACGTCTAAAGCACTATATTATTATTTCTGACTTAATAAAGACACAACTCCATGATTTCATGATTTGCTATGTCAGTTTTCATCAGGTTTTCTGGAAGTAAATACAATGATTCTTTCATTACAGTAAATTTTATGATGTAGTTAATACAAATGGCTTCAGTTTTCAATTTTTAAACGAGAAGCAAAACTGAAATTCTATAGCAGCTTAGAAATTTTATGCAGTCTGCATTCATGTGTCACAAGACGATACCAAAATTTATCCGTTAACTTCAAGTCTTTGACATGATATATCTTGCATTCTGTATTTCGTTTCTGGTAACTTAGGTTACATGAGGCTAAATGTATTTTCGTTGAAGTTGCTGTATAGGTTAATGACTTGCACATGGAATTCCTGTCAATCTCTGAATTCCTGGTAGAAATATCAGATGATTTGTAAGTTTTTTTTCCTTTCTGTTTTCTGATTTTACCCAGATTAAATTGTTTTTGGGTAACCGATAATATATTCCTTTTCATAATAATATGCTGCAAGCATGGTGTCAATTCTATACTCAACTCCCAGCTGCTATAATGATGCTCCAGGTTCGACTATGAGGTACTTTGGCTCTTTGATGGTTTTTCATTGTTCTGACTGCGTGGTTCCATTTGTTTATCTGATTGTTCTATAAGTTTTGTGGCTTCCCTGCAGGATGACGTATTAGAAAATAATTTCAATATATTGCGCATGTTTGTCAAAATATATGGACCTTCAACAGCCCCAACAATGTTGGTGAGTTATGAAATTGACATTATTTGAAAGAAATTCAGTGGGCTTTAAGGTTTGATTTTCGAGTGGTGAACCTATTGCTCTGTTCACATGGAATATAGTTGCAAAGTGGGATCTTAGACATATCGAAGGATCAGTGAATTTTAGTTTCTCCTTAGTGCTTGAAACGGCTTTTAATCTATTCTATTATTGAAATATCTTCTAAATTCAATCACTGTTAAGAAAGACAAGGCCCCCATATGAACTCTTATGCCAAATGGTTCTTTTCTTTTTGGTTGACAAAAAAAAAACGCCTTCCTTTAGGCAAAATGCATAACAGATGCTGAAGACCGGTATGACAATTTATTAAAAACTTTGGATCCTCAGCTGTCCTTGCAATACCAGAGAAGATGTGAAGAAGCCACTAAAGAAGGTAATTTGCCAACATTTTTTTAACGTTCAATATGGAAGTTCACCATCTTTGTACTGGGTGCATTTATGTATTACTTCGGAAATTTTTCAGGTGGCAAAGTTTCAGGACACCCTCTTGGAACATGGAGTATTCCACCTGTGATTGTAAATGAGGATCTATATCGATCCAACTGTCAAAATTCCGATCAAACAGCTTAGAGTTTGAATTGATCTAATTTAATTGCACCGTATTCATAAGAAGCCTTTAGTTTCAGAGAAGAGTATACCCTTCCTATATTCTAACTCTAACGAGTATACCCTTCCTATATTCTAACTCTAACATGGATTCGGCACTATGTACTTGTTCGAAACCTTGTTATTGTTGCAGTAACTTAGCTCCTAAGTTTCCCATATAAAGTACTAATAAAAAGTTTTTGTTTCTGCACTTGCTTGAAATCAACTGAATAATATGTTGAGACTCTGCGTATTCTAACTCCGATATCTCTTTCTCTCCCTTCATTTAGATCTTTCGAAGAACTTGAGAGATTTATTCAGATCTTGCTCTCCGGCCATGCTTCGAATGTGCTGATTTTTTTGTAGTAGCCATTGATTTTGTATGTTGTGGGTAGAGTAAGGGCATTAATATGGGGTTTTCGATGTTTGTTGTTTTTGGCTTATGGGATGTTGAGATTTTCTGGTTTGCTTCACGGATTGTTGAGATATTTGGTTTAAGTTTCTGGGGTTTCTGGGATTGAGAATGGTGGCTTAATTTTCGAAATTGACGTGAGATCAGCTAGGGCTGGCCTTATAAGCAATTATCAATTGAAGTTGATAGCTTGGATTCATTAGGTTAGGGATGGCGAGTGCAGGGATGAAATGATGTTATGATATGAAGTTTAGGGGTAAAATCGAGCAGCTAACTTCAAGTAGTAAAAGGTTTGAGTCCCATTCAATATTTATGATTTAAAATTTAGTTTAAATTTGATTGAATTTTACTTTTAAAATTTAAATTTGATTTGAGATAAAAATCGAATTATTTTAATTTTTTTATGATAATCATTTATGTAACAAAAAGAGGTTTTATTTCATATTTAATTTTAAATTTAATTATTTATATTTAAAATTAAATTAAATTATTAAATATTTAATTTAATTATTATTTATACAATTATATCTAAAATTATTAAATATATTGCGGCATTGTTATAGTTCGAAGTTTCAACCTTGACGGCGATGGATAATTAATCTTTCTCATGGTAGAGCATGTGACGCAGGACACTTTTCTAGATCGAACGGGTGATGATCTTTCGGAGGCCTGACACCCTAGGCTAGGCTTAAGCTAAGCAAAGTAAGCTACGGAGGATCAAGCCAAAACGTACACTCTTTGTCTCAACTCTGAAACTGATATACAGTACTGTACTTTTCCGTATTGCATCGATCGACCAATATTACAAAAATAATAATTAAAATTATTATATAAAATATTAATTAAAAATTCATATATTATAATAAAAAGGATATTTATTCTATATATTATTAAATTTATTATTTTAGTATATATATTTTTAAAAGTATAGTAAATAAAAAAAATTAATAATATTAAAAAAATATTTAAATATCAATAATTTATTAATATGTTATATGATATTAAATTTTAAATTTTATATAAAAATATTAAATTTCACCTGAAATCTAAATCTATTTTATATAAATTTAAAATTTTATTTCACATTATATTTTAATATTTTATTAATATTTAAAAATTTTTTAATTTATTTGATATAAATTTTTATACTATAAAAATTAAAATATTTTATTCACTATAATATAAAAATTTGTAATAAACTTTTATCAATATTAATAAATTAAATTTATATAAATAAAAATATTTTAAATATTATTATAATAAAAAATTATATAAATATAATATAAATATACGAATAATTATAATTCTGCATTGCATTGCCAGTTTGGTACCTTACAGCTGGTTAAACGCGTTTCTTTTATTATTCTGTATATTGACGACACGACAACACGTTTTACTTTCAAAATTACCACCTTATCCTTTTCCTTTGTCTTTTTTCCATTCTCATCCTTGCAAAGTTACAAATTTTCGCTTGCAATATTTAATGCTTATGGAGTTAAGTTTGGATTAAAATAAATAAAATATTTATATATTTTATAATTTTTTTATGTATAAATTTGATCTTATATGCAAAATAATTGTTTAGGCTTGTATTTTTTAAAATAAATTTCGTTTTCAATTTAAATTAATATTTTAAATTTAAGATTTTTATTGGAATAGTCAAAGCAAATCTAATGTGAACGCACACGAACGAAAAGGTCAGTTATGTAATTAGACAAGTTGACGAACAACATCTGCTTCATATGTACTTTGTCTATGTCCTTTTTTTTTTAATTTATTTTCAATCAAAAATTCATATGCGCAACCAAAATGCCAGCTATTTTCACTTCCCTCTTTATCTCTTTCCACTCCAAACTGTCCCCTATTTATGTCTTCAAGAATTTGCCCCGCAATTCTATTCTAATCTAACACTGAAACTTCAATAATATTCATTGGCGATTCTTTTCATGTCCGTTTGTGAGAAAGAGCCTTTAGAATTTCAGTCACGCACGGCTGCTGCTGCTTCTGCTGCCGAATCCCAGCGCCAGCCCGAGCGTGTGTCCAAGAAGCGTACCGGACAAGACGAAACCCCGTTTCGCGGGGTACGTAAGCGGAGGTGGGGGCGTTACGTGTCCGAAATACGTTTACCGGGTCAAAAGACTAGGATATGGCTGGGTTCGTTCGGGTCGCCGGAGATGGCGGCCCGGGCGTATGACTCGGCGGCTTTCTTCTTGAAAGGCGACTCCGCTATCCTCAACTTCCCGGACTTGGTGGGGTCGCTTCCCCGCCCCGAGTCTTGCTCCCGGAGGGACATACAATCGGCTGCTGCCAAAGCCGCTTTGCAGGAATCGGTGGGAAATCTAGACAGGCATGATGAGTGCAGTGTAAAAGACGATGATCCCGAATGCTACGGTTGGTGGGATGATTTGGGGACGGCGGCGTTTGAGGAAGCGAAAGCAGGTCCTTTGCTTAGCCCGTTGAGGTTTGAACTGGATTCAATGGATGGAGAGCTTTGGTCTTTCATGGATCACGATGAATTCTTAACTTCCTGCTTTTGAGTTTTGAGTATTGAGCAAGGACTTAGAAAGTGATAGTGAAAGTGGTTTCGATAGGATTGTATTTATTGTAAATGTTATTGCGAATAATTATAATAAAATATTAATTATAATATCAAATCGTAAACGAGTTTCAAGTTGTGAAGATTGGTTTCTTTCTATTATTTTAAACCATTACTTTGGTCCTCTGCTTTGTTGGCCTGCATGGACCATGGTTTATTTTAGTTTAGTTTAATAATTAAATGATTAGTGAGTAAAATAAAACTTACTTCATATTAAATGCCTTCGTATTGTACATATTTCATGAGGGGACAAGATGACTCTGCTTGCAACACTTGCCGTGGGTGACGTTAAAAATACTAGAAAGGGTCAATGTCATAGTAAAAATTGGTAATGTAATACTTATATTTTTAAAATAATTATTTTATTTATTAATATATTATAATCTTTTAGTATCAATAATTTTCAATGACGATATGGACTGTTTATTCATGTGGTATTGTCACATGTTATTTAAAAATTAAGCTATCTAGAGAAGATTTGAAGGCATGAAAAATAAAAAATATATATTTAAAAAAAAATTATGACTTGTGACATGCATAAGCAAATCTGATCGTTATGAGATCGCATTTTTTGTTTATGTGTCATAATAAGATTGATTAATTACCATCTCAATCTAACATATTTAATGATGTTAGGGAGTTGGTTTTTTTATTTAAATTGTTAAATCATGATTTTAGATCTAAAAGTTAAAATTTTGTATTCGTTTAGTATTATATTTGCTGTGAAAAATAGCTTTTAACTTACAAAATCTTCCCAACTGTAATACTAAATAAAGTCATATTATGTATTTTGTTAAGAGGTTTGTTGTATATGGCTTATATAATTTTATATACAGAGGTAAGTGGGCTGATGCTGGAGAGGATCAGAGGCGTGGTACAGTACATGACCAATTTTGTAAAATTATATTGGATAGGGTTAGTATAAATATATGATTGATGTAATCCTAAATTAAGTAGTGAATAAAAACATCAGCTGTCGCTCCCGAGGACGTAAGCACATTATCGAACCTTGTTAAATCTCTGAGTTTATTTTCTCTTCTCTTTTCTTTGTGTTTTCGTGATTCCTTGATTTATAGATTCAACAAGCTTGATAAAAGTTTCGGGCTTGATTAAGGGCACGATTGCATTTCTTGATAAGACTTAGAGTGATTCCAACTCATACATTCATCTCCCTCAATAATTTACCTTTACTCTAGAACTATATGTAGTAATCTATCTCGATAAATTTAATTTTAATTATTATTTAATAATAAAAATTTTTTATTTAAATATTAATATAAAAATATTTTTATTTTTTAATTTATAAACAATAATTTAAGCTTTTAGATTATGTTGACTAAAGGTTTGGACAACCAATATATATAATTTTTAGAGTAATTCGATCTGATTTATGAACTCTTTTACTTTACTTTTTGATAATAGGAGTTAAAATATTATGAGGAATCTAAGTGCGCTTTCGGTTTAAAAAATAAAGTTGTTTTCTATTTTCATTTTCATAAAAAATAGAAAAAACGTGGGAAAACTTATTTGGTTGAAAACGTAAAAAAACGATTTTAAAAAATGAAAATGAAAACAGATCAAAATCGAAAAACAAAAAAACATATTTTCATTATTTTCATTGAAAATACTTTGAAAAATGGAAAAAAATAAAAACAAATAAAATTAAATTTTTTTTATTATACACCAAAATGACTCGGGTTCGAGTCACTAGACACACAAGAATGAAATTTTTTTTTTTTTTTGGAATGGGCCTTAATGATCGATGTCAACTATTATAACTAATGCTTACATATTAACTAGGTTTTTATTAAGTCATTTTAGAATATTCAAGCAAGATTAAGCCCTCTTTAAATCATAATTTTTTCAATAGGCCTCAATGGTATATGTCAACTATTATAACTAATGCTTATGCATTAATTAGGTTGTTGTTAAGCCATTTTAGAATATTCAAGCAAGATAAAAACCTCTGTAAATTATAAAATATTAAAAATAATAATACTTTTAAAGTATTATATGAAAATTGTTTAAACTTGAAATGAAGTGTAATATAGAGTATACATTTTAAAACTCATATCAATTTAGAAGTGTTAATTATGTAATTTTTTTTTTATAAAATTACATTTACAAGTAAAATAATGGTAATTGTTAATTAATTTTTAATATATATAATATATAGTAAACAAATAAAAAATCAACATAAAAAATTAAAAGAAAGAAGCTTAAAATTTGTGAAATATTAATTAGTTTTTGTAGTTAAATTCATATATAAATATTTACTATCTAATAATAAAAATATTTTTATTTAAATATTACTATAAAAATATTTTTTATTTATTAAATTTATAAATAATAATTTAAGCTTTTAGATTGAGTTTTATAAAGTTTGGACAATAAATATATATAATTTTCATACTACGATACGATCTGATTTATGAACATTTTAACTTTACTTTTTTATCATAAGAATTAAAAAATTATAAAGAATCTAATTGTGCATTTGGTTTAAAAAATAAAGTTGTTTTTCATTTTCATTTTCATAGCAAGTAGAAAAAATATAGAAAAACTTATTTGGTTGAAAAAATAGAAAACGTTTCTTAGAAAATGAAAGTGAAAATAGATCAAAATTAGAGAACAAAAAAGCTGTTTTCATTATTTTCATTGAAAATATTTTGAAAAATAGAAAAAGTGAAAACAAAGAGAATTAAAATTTTTATTGTACACCAAAAAGACTTGGGTTCGAGTCACTAGACATGCAAGAATAATTTTTTGAATGAGCCTTAATGATCCATGTCAATGATTATGACTAATGCTTATAAATTAATTGGGTTTTTGTCAAATCATTTTAGAATATTCAGGTAAGATTAAACCCTCTTTAAAATCATGAGATATTAAAAATAATAGTGCTTTTAAAGTATTATGAGAAAATTGTTCAAATTATAACATAGAATTCACATTTAAAACTCATCAATTTAAAAGTGTTAATTATGTAATTTTTTTATAAAATTACATTTACGAGTAAAAATAACAGTAATTTTTTAATTAACTTTTAATATATATAATATATAGTAAACAAATTAAAAAATCAACATAAAAAATTGAAAGAAAGAGGCTTAAAATTTATGAAATATTAACTATTTTTTATAGTTAAATTCATATATATATATATATATAAATTTTCAATCTTTTTAATATTTGAAAAATTGTATCCAATATTTTTATTTTTAAAAACTGATATTTATTTTCTCACACTAAATGCATTTTTAAAATTAAAAAAATAAAAAATAAAAATGATTTTTTTATTAAAAAAAAACAGAAAACATTTTCGTAAACCAAACAGAAATTTCACCCATTTATTTGACAGAAACAAATCTAACATCCCCTTATATATTAAGGTTAGTAATCAAAGTTTGGGCCTAGGTCCAAAACAAAACTTAAGAATTAAGTCTTGACTGATCTTTTTCTATATGTAAGTCAAAATCAAAATCAGAATTATAGATTATAGATTATAGATTTTACATTGTACACATTGCTAGATTATTATTATTATAAAATTTATTTGCTTGTTACACTAAGTATTTAATTCGAATTCAATCCTGTAAGAAGAATTAATGCTTCATAAAGAGCAAATATATATATATTTATATTTGATAAGTGGCTGGTCATAAAATAATACTATTTAAAAAAAAAAAAAAAACTAATGATGTATATGGAATTTGGCTGGCTGACATATGAGTATGATCTAAAAATAAGGAGTGATATACATTGAGTTAACGTTTATATGGATCTGTTATAATTATCTAATATAAAAAATAATTAAAATATCATATAATATAAAAAATAATATAAATATAATATAAATACGTAAATATATAATATCTTAAATATAATTATAATATAAATAAATACAAGAATATAAGTTTTGCCAAATCTTAACTATACTCCTCCTAAATATATAATTAAATTATTGTTTTAATAACTTAATATATATGGATGATATTGACACTTCATATATATATATATATATATATATATGCCCTACCTCATAATAAATAAATTATGCAGACATTTATTATTAAATTAAATATTGGGGTGGATAACACCTAACTATACGTTTTTATTTTTTGTATTCTAATTTCTGTGTCAGACATTGAATTTTGATTTTAGTAAGTTGTGAACTTGTCCTTTCAATGTGATTTTGCAATTAATTTGTAAGCCAAAGTTAGTACAAAGTCCACATTAAATCATTTCTTCGACTCAGATTGTGAGATCATTTGTAAAATATTAATTATGATTTTCATTTTACACTATTGGCGTGTTTGATTGGTTGTTATTTTTTAATTTTATTCTATTCGATTATTATTTAATAATAAAAATAATATTTTAATTAAATTTAATAATAGAATTATTAATATTAATATAAAATAATATTTTAATTATATAATAATTTAAATTTAATTTAATTTGATCCAAATTAAAAAAAAATTAAAATTTTAAAATCGTAAAAACTTTTAGTTGTAATAATTATTTTATTTAAATTTTACTCAAGATTCATACAAGTATCATTGCAAATTTAACCTCAGATTTTGCTAATTAGTACTGCTATAATACTCTTTGAAATTATCATATTAAGGTATTTATAATTTTTTAATGCATTGAACTGCAATAAATATAAAATAGTACTATAAATAATTACCTAATTAATTTTTTTAAAAAAAAACCTTTGAGGGGTGAGATGAGATAATAGCCTTTAACCAGTGATTTTAAGTTTAAATCTTAAGTATAAATCACTTTTAAAAACGAGGAAAAGAGCATTTTATCACTTTAAATGAGTCTATTCGATACAAATCAGATTAATTTTCATCAAAAATACTTCAAGACTTCTTGTGTACAAAATTTTTAAACTAATATGTAGACATTTTTCAAAGTCTATTGATATAAAGACTTACGAGGTTGATCCGGTAGTAGTCGGAAAAAAATAAATAAATAAATAAATTAGATTTTTATTTAAAATTATAATGATAAAATTAGGAAGTACTAATAATTTTTCAGTTGTTTCAATTTTTTTTTTTCATTTTTATTTTAAAATACTCAAAATTGAAGAAAATCTTCTTCTTTAGGGCTTATTGTCACATACGTTATCGATCGAAGTTTTTTAAATTCATAAGTAAAATTAAAAATTATTGTACAACTATTTATTTTATTTTTTATTTTTTTAATATATATTAAAAATATATGATAAATTTTAACTTTATTTATAGATTTAAAAAATACTTTGTTATTAGTGCACTTTATAATTTTTTTTAATATTACAATTTTATTTGAGTGACTCTGTTTCATTTTAAAATATTGGCAAGGTATTGTCCACGTGTATAACGTGTCATGTGTTACATTTTTGTTAAGAAAAAAATGTCATCAAATCGTTAAGTTATAGACTAACTTGAGTAATAAAAATATATTAAATATTATTAAAATATAATAAAATATATAAATATAATATAAATATATTTAATCAATGATAATTTATTTTTATCTTATTTTTAGTTTTTTTTTTTTTTTAATTTTCCAATCTGTTTCCTATAATTTATTAATTAAATTAAATTATTATTTTATGCCCCCTTTTTTATATTTTTTCCTTCTTTATTTTCTTCGTCTCTTCCAAAGCTCTCTCAAAAACGAAACAACAACAAACCCACGTATCCTTTTGGCTCTTTTTCATTGCCCTAACGGAAATAGAAAAATAAAGAAAACAATTTTAATTTTGTTTTTCTTCCCTTCCTTCAAACAAACCCTAAGACAAATTCAAATCAAACGGAATGGATAGTTAGAATCGCTGAGTTGAATCGGTTGGAAGAAGATCTGAATTCGAGTTGTAGACGAAAAGGTTTTTTTCTTTTTTTCTTGGTTATAAATGGGCGCTGCGGGTTCGAAACTGGAGAAAGCTTTGGGCGATCAATTCCCTGAAGGCGAACGATATTTTGGCCTTGAAAACTTTGGCAACACTTGTTATTGTAACAGCGTTTTACAGGTTTTTTTTTTTTTTTTTTTTGCTTCTCCTTTTTTTCAATAACAAGTCAATTTCGAATTTAATTCTATTTTATCTTTTGTAAAAATTTATATTGAATTTGATGGTCTATGTTAACTCCAATATTTTGAATTTTCAGCTTTGAACAATTTCGTTTGAAAAATCATATTTAGTTTATGCAAATTTATTGAGGTACATGTTTGTTATTATTTTCTTTGCAAGTATTTAAGGTTTTCACTCTTTGATTGCTATTGCATTTCTTTGGTAATCCCGTGTTATTTGTTCAATTGACTTGCTGATAGCATTAGAAAACAAGTAAATCTGGGAAAATCCTCAATCGAATTTGTTGGATTTGACTCTATCTTTATCATGTTTCGCTGGCAATTTGTCTGGTAATTGCTTGCCGTTTTGCATTCAGGTGGTGTGATTGCAACAATTTAGATATGCTTGCTGAGATGATGTAGACCAGGTATTTGCTCATGATAGATAACTAAGATTAGAAAGGAAAAGCGGTCAATGATTATCGAATTCATCATTAATTTTAGGGTAATTTAGATTTCATTCTGCATGCTTATATTTAATATTGATAATATTGCTTTCGTTCTTAATTTAAGTTGGATGATTGTTGTAGAGTTGGGTTTTGTGAAATATTTGAAATTTATTTGGTTAGATTAGTCTATGCATGATAATAGCTATTGGATTTTGAAGCTTCATGTAGCATAGAAAAATTGGCTTAGATAAAATCTAAATTGTTTTAAAATTCGTTCCGAATGAATGCAACTGTAGTGTTTAAGTGCTATATACTCATTACCAGATTCTTTAGTTCCTATGACCTTTTTTTTTTTTTGGTTCGTTTATGCTATGGGATTATTGATATCTCTGCTGATGCTTTATGTTATTCGTTGCCTTCTAATTAACTTTACATGATTAGAACATGTATGGTCCTTTGGGAAGGGTATAGAAATCCTAATGCTCTTATGTTAACATGATGAGTGTTGGATGTTTTTTGAATGAAACTGTTGGGCAACAATTAACTCTCAGCTTCGACTAATGGTTTATTTCATTTTCTTATTTTTCAGGCACTTTATTTTTGTGTCCCATTTCGTGAACAGCTGTTAGACTATTATTCAAATAATAAAAATGGTGCTGATGCTGAAGATAATCTGCTGACGTGCTTGGCAGATCTGTTTACGCAGGTAATAACTCTGCTATAAGTGTAGTGTTATTGATTTTACTCCTGCATCTTTGATGCGCAACCAGTAGTTCTTTAGAGTTAGATTGCTTTTTCTGCTTAGTTGATATTGTCTTGTAGTAAGCCAATGGTGTTGCTATGTATTTTTTTTTGAAAAGCTAAAGCATCTGTTTGCAAATGATGTTCACACCAAATATCAGCATTAGGTTTTTTTTTTTTTAAACCTTAAAAGTATGCATAAGTTGCAATGTCTTGTTCTAGTCTTGACCTTGATTTCCTAAAATGATGCACTGATTAGATTCATTTAATAACTTTTCATTTTATTATTAGTCATGCTAGGAGCCCATGCGCATTTAGTTGGAACTATGAAAGCCCAAGATATCATCTTCATGATGTGACGAAGATGGTTAACAATGTAGCTTTTTAACAAGATGTGGTCGGAAATGAAGATTAATATTGTTGTTAAATGGCTTATTACTACAAGTCCTTGGCACATTTGCATGGGGACCTTGCTTCATACAAGAAGTGATGTGTGTGTGCATTTTCTTAAATCTTTTTTAGCATTAGATAAATCATCTTTAATCTTGAGATCCTATCAGATTTTATGCAGTGTGTATAATCTGCTTTATGTTCCTGTGTAAGAGTTCGTTTCTCATAAGTGCTTCTCTTTTTCCGTTTCATCCCTTTCCTTTTTTTAAAGGGTTTGGTTTGATACTTCACTGATTGTCAAGTATTATCCTTTCAGGAAATTGTGTAGATCCCAGCAAAATTTTGTTCACCTTTTTTCTTTTGGCCTTAAGAGTCCAAAATTTCAGTTTTAGTTGACCAGATGATGTTTTTTCTGTTTTTATAATATATTGTTGATGGACAAGGGTATATTTCCACCCCTCCCTCCCCCGTAGTTACTCGTACCACCTATGAAGTTTTTACTTGATTACTACTGGGACCAACAGTTGGTTGTTCTTTATGTTTAGATAAGTTCGCAGAAGAAGAAGACAGGTGTCATTGCTCCAAAGCGCTTTGTACAGAGATTGAAGAAACAAAATGAGCTTTTCCGCAGCTATATGCACCAGGTAGTAGAGTGCTTTATATTCATTAGGCTTAAGTACCTTATTCACTTCCTCTAAAGTTGACAATCTCTTTTTCCTGATTCAAGGTTTCACTTAGTAGAAAGTTGTAGCTTTTTGCTGGCATGTCAACCAAAGGATTGACTTCCTTTATTATCTTTAATTAAAAATGCAGAAGAGAATAACTACTTGTCTCTCTTTTTTTGGTAGGACGCTCATGAGTTTTTGAACTTTCTGCTAAATGAACTCGTAGACATATTGGAGAAAGAGGCTCAAGCAGCAAAAAATGAGGCTGAAACTTCGTCACCATCTGAAAAGACTGCAAATGGGCCAAAGAATCCTCAAGCAAATGGTGTTCAAAAAGAGCCTCTGGTTACCTGGGTTCACAAGAATTTTCAGGTGAGTTTGCTAGTTATATTCCTATCTTCTGTTCAATCGTTCTAGAATTGTGCTGTATTTACTTTGCTTGACTTGAAATTAAGATGAAATCAAGCTTTTTTTTTCTTTTTGCTCAGGTTACATCAAAAACAAATCCTTAGATACTATGAAACTTGAAACCTCAGTGACATGAACAAAATTGTAGGAATGTATTATGTTTAGAAAGCATTTGCGTAGAAAAATTAATCTAACCTGTGCACTATTATGCGGAGTAATTTAAATATAAGCATTACTCTGGAGGTGCTTTAGGACATCATACACAAACCCCTTTTGCATGTCCTTGCATGTGGGCTGCATTATCAATTAATACTGGTACATTACTTTTATATATAATTATGATGTCGCATTTATAATACATAAGATAACAATGATAAAATGTTGGCTGCCTGTCTTTTCCCCTTTTACGGTCTATTTATTGACAATGTTTATAAAGGAATACTAGACTTTGCTGACAATGAATGTTTTACGTTTTTATTATATTTATTGACGTTTTCCCCTCGTTTCTGAGTGCAGCTGCTTGTATGTTTGCGTATTTTTTTGTGTTTGCATTCCTGTATTTTAGGAAGAATCTCATTATCTCATGGGGCAATTTGAGGCAGGGAATACTTACCAATGAGACAAGATGCTTGCGATGTGAGACAGTGACAGCAAGAGACGAAACTTTCTTCGACTTGAGCCTTGACATTGAACAGAACAGCTCGATAACTAGCTGTTTGAAAAATTTTAGCTCTACTGAGACATTGAACGCTGAAGACAAATTTTTCTGTGACAAATGCTGCAGGTTTCCTTTATACATGTTTTTTTTTTTTTTGCATCAGTTGTAATCGTCCTTTATATGTGTGTTTTTTTCTTCATTTCTTGATGTGTTTTGTAACATGGTTTAGGATTCATCTTGTAAAGTAGTTTACATTGACAACAAATCTTTCACTTGACTCCTGTCATCCTGTGTGAGATTTTCAAGCTGGTCAGCCAAGTACAAATATATAAAATGGAGGTTTTGTTGGTAAAAGAGGTCAATTCTGGTCATGGACTTTAATGAGATTTTTAAGGAAAGAGGCAAAACATGCATGCCACATGATTATCCCTTTTTCTCAATGTTTCAAACATCAAACTTGCATGTTGCATTTCTATGTTTCTCGATCTTAAGTGTGAGTGTTGGATACGATTATGTGTTCCACATGGGTATGTTAATTCTTTCCTAAGTTTTTTCATGTATTTGGAAGATCCTTGGAGGATTATATCCTCATATCCATTTCCCAATATGTGTTGGATATGGGTGTCAGACATAGTTACTTAATGAAAAATGAAGATTTAGAGCAGCATAGGTGCATTTTACCAGTTTGTCTTTGGAAATAGTTTTTTACTTTGTGCAAAGCTTAAAGTAGCCAATTTATATGGGCTTCGAAGATGCATATCATACAGTCATTTTAATGACAAACGTGTGGAAAGGAATATCTATGGATGATGTTTATTTACTTGCAGTTTGCAAGAAGCCCAGAAGAGAATGAAGATAAAGAAGCCTCCTCACATCCTTGTCATCCATTTGAAGCGGTTCAAGTACATCGAGCAGCTTGGCCGGTACAAGAAGCTCTCCTACCGTGTTGTGTTTCCGCTCGAGCTGAAGCTGAGCAACACTGTGGAAGATGCAGATTCAGAGTATTCTCTATTCGCTGTGGTTGTTCACGTAGGAAGTGGACCTAACCATGGGCACTATGTTAGCCTGGTGAAAAGCCATAACCACTGGTTATTTTTTGACGACGAGAATGTGGAGATGATTGACGAATCTGCAGTTCAGACATTTTTCGGGTCAGCCCAGGAGTATTCAAGTAATACAGATCACGGGTATATCTTATTTTATGAAAGCCTTGCTACAAACAACAAGGGCTGAGAAGATTGAGGGTTCATATCATTTCACCATGAGTTACAATGACTAGGTATTCTAATCACTCAAACCTCATTTTTCTTTATTTGTCTATGCTTATTAAATTTTTTGCCTTTTTTTCTCGATTTCCAACCTTGTGGGAAGAGTTTGCAGATATCGAGGTGATGTGGGTTGTGAGAAAAAAATATGTATACTTAGGTTATTTTCATGTATAGTGGATGGTGGCAGCACACTGTCCTTTTTTTATCTTATGTTACTCAGATTTAAGTGCAAGCGGTGGATGGTGGATGGCGGTATGTATCCGAGATGTACTTGGAGGGGCTTGTCTCATATTCATGTCTTGAAATGTGTCGGACATGGATATTTTAAGAAAAATGAAGAATCGGAGTAACGTAGTTTTTTCACAATAAGGAGGGGAAAAAAGAGCAGCGTATATGGTGTGAGAATATCACAGACTGTATTTATTCTTCATGGTTGAGAATGTTTTAACATTAGCAAATTCCATTAGAGTTGCTTCCAATTTCATTATTTGTTTTTTTTTTTTTTTTAGGGGAAAAACCAAATTTAGATCCAACTATTTGGGTATCAAAAGAAAACAGAAATAAGCAAGAAATTACTACCATTGTTAATGAAGCAATAAACAACTATTTAGATCCAAATTCAGATATACCCGAGATCTGTAGTCGGAAATAAACAAGAAATTGCTACCATTGATATTGAAGCTGTAAATGCTCCCATGTTGATGTGACATAGACCAAATTATGTAGAAATTATGCAACTGTTATGGAAGTTATTTGGGTTTGAATGAAAAATATTAAAAATTTTAAGTTTATAAATATATTTTGAATTAAATGATATTAATTTAACTATAAGAATTATTAAAAAAATTAAAATTAAATTAAAAATATTTTGATCTTTAAATTTGTTCTTAGATATATTTTATTAAAATAAAAAGATTATCCACACCTAAAAAAATCACATCCAATAAAAATTTATTTATTTGATATTTTTTAAAAGCATCCAAGCATACTCTATTTTCTATTAATGACAATCACCTAAATTTTGAAGAGATTGGTATCTACTTCCTAAGGTGAAAAAGCGAGAACATTTATTTTATTTATGGTGACATTACATCAAGATCTTTTTGGATCTTCCCACGAAGCAACTACAGGCGACCAGCATGGTGAGGGTGGCAGCGGTTGCTCGCTTGCTTTGCCAAATACTGCCCAAAACAAAACGCAAAAAAAAAAAATAATTTTTGATTGAATTTTATATCAAAATATTCGTATATAAATTAGATTAAATTTAAATTAAAAATATTTTTATATAAATTTTAATAAAATTTAAAAATATAATATAATATTAATATATAAAAATATATCGATAATATATAAATATATTAATTATTGAATTTAATAACTATTAAATCTGATGACATCAAATAATAAATTTTCTTCCCTCAGCTTTTAGGGTCTCGTGCCAGCTTAGCTTAAACTTTGACAGAGAGACAGCCAACCAGATAAAAGAATCCCAAGTATCGATTTTATTTTATTCAAATATCCCCCACTCAAGATTTTCTGGTTTCTCATCTTGCCCCCCTCACAATCGCCCGATCCACCGAAATCTTAAATTATTTTTATGTTTTATATTTATTTTTTTAATCTTGTCCAAATTAACAGGTCTACCACTTGCGTGGCTGTTGGTAAACCTATCCAACTATTGTACTATTTGTATGATGTAATTTGAATTTTTTATATTTTAATTTCATATCGATTTATAAAAATAAAAATTTATTTTTATTTAAATTTAATTATAAAATATATAAATATAAAAATAAAAATAATTTTAAAATATTTTTTAATAATAAAATAAATTTATGAATTGATCTAAATTTTATTAAAATTAAACTTAAATAAAAAATAAAAAAAAATTTTGGATCACCGCAGTACCAATCATTGATAGATCAAGTTGTTAGAATAGTAAATTATGGCTATCAGAAAATGTTTATCCATAGTTTTGGCTGGCAGTACCCCTACTTATTTTATTTTGTATTTAGGTAATACCTTTTTTCTTCTGTTTCATTTAAACGTGAATCTTTAAGTGATTTACTATTTTTTTCTTTTGTACAATAGCTCATCTAGTTACTTGAATTGGTATATAAATGCCATCTTGAAGAATGTTTTGTATTAGCAGAACGTGTGTTTATTAAAAGTTGTATATATAAACATTTTGTAGGAAAATTTTATTGTTCTTATCCGATTCAAATCTAAATTAATCAATATTTAATATGATATTTAGATATCGAGTAATTTTATTAAAAAAATATTTTATTAGTGATAATATCAAATATTTAAAAATATTATGAGATGAGTTGAATCAATAATTTTTAATAGTAATCTAGTGCATAAGGATACGTGATATTTTATTAATATTTTAAATAATTTTTTTAATATTATTAATTATTATTTTTTATTTGTTATCATAATTTTTAATGTACAGTGCAAGAACAGTTAATAGAGTTTTAATCATAACAATAACCTTTATTGATATTTTCGTATACTATCATATTTTATGTGAAATTCTAATTTTAATTATTTTTTAATTATGTTTGTAACAATTAAAGCTGCAGAGATTTGTTCTTGATGTCGAGGTCATAATGGCGAGCCTTTTTCTGGCGAATTGCGCCACCCTGCCTTTCTCCTCTCTCTCTCTCTCTCTCTCTCTTATACTCTATAAATAAATAGAATTACAAATTCAGAGCTACCTAGAAAAAAATAAATATATTAATCAAACGCCTCTTTGAAATTTTCTGTAGGGGAAAAAAAACTGTTGCGTATTTTTTTTCTTCAATTGACGCTAAATCGATTGAGGAGGTGAGGGTTTTTTTTTTTTTTTTTCTTCAAATTTGGAATTTGTGGCTTTTTGAATTGGAGCTGTTTTTGGAAATTAAGTTTCTAATTTTGGATTAAATATAAAGTTTCTTTGATTATATGTTTTGAAAAAAAAAACAAAATACAAAAAAAGAGGAGTTTTCGCTTGTGATTAGGTGGGATTTCATGACCGTTATGATCTACACTATCTTTTATTACTTTAAAAAAAAAAAATTTCAAAAAACGGAATATCTTGTTTGGTAGCTGCGAAAATGTTGGAAAAGGAAGATAGTTTACCTTCAATTTCTTGCATTTTCCTTTTTTTTTTTTTTTTTGATATAGGCATTCTCTCCTGTTTCTTGCCAAATGGGATTGCTTTAGTTTTTTTATGAATTTATTTATTTATACTATGCCTATAATAACCTACACTTTCTTGCATTGCCTAATTCCTATTTATGATTTTCTAATTATCCTCAGATTCACGGTGATGGCATTTTACCATTAGAAATTCTTCCCTTTTTTCCCTTTAAATTCTAATGGTAAAATGCCATCACCGTGAATCTGAGGATAATTAGAAAATCAGCCTTGACTTAGAATGGAATTCAAATCATTATCAGTTTCATGTTTAACTTGATACCCCACTTCTGCTTCAAGTTTCCGGTAAAATGAAAGTATAACAGCTGTTTTTCATCTTCGTTATGTATGCCATCTTTATAGCGGCTTTTATCAAATTTTGTGTTCCAATGCTTTATTTTGACACATAATTACTTCCAGGAAAGACCATGCTTTATTTTATCAAATTCACCAGTCAACATTTCATGCTTTGAGTTGATTAAGCCAAGCTTTGAGGAGACCGACCGGCATTGTTCTCTCGGCAAGGATATTCGTGTTGACTATGGTATTTGCACTGGCCCTTAGTTTGATAATCATGTTTAATCAATTCTTTTTATCGAAATTTCAGATGTCTTGCCTATTCTACTGGAGGAGGCTTCATTTCCAGTTAGGGAAAAATGCAGCTTAAACACTTCACATGTAAGTTCATTCATAATCTGCTGCGCTTAACCTACCGTATCTTTCTTTATATAACAGCATGCGTTGTTGTTAATCGGAATTTAGGCTGTAATTCAGTATTAGATTTGCTCAAAAGTGATGGGCATAAACCTGCAAAGATGTCAGTTAACGTGTTTATATCACTAAATACACACTTAAAACCTGTTTTCATCATTAATAATATAAAAGGGCTTGTTTAATTAAACTTGCTACTGCTTAAGAATCAGTTTCTTCGGTAAGAGTTCAAAGTAAGTACACTACTCTTTTCAAAACCTGCATTTTGGCTTTGAGTTATATTTGATCTTCCCGGAATCAGCATGATCTCTTGAAATCCCTCCTTTTCCTCCTCTGTTTTCTTTTAATAAGATTAGTTCATTTCTAGGAGAATGAAAACTCACATAAAATGGAACTCAGATAAAGTTTAAGCAACTGCCTTTCCATTGAGATGGCCTCATGTCAGAACTTGTGTTGAATGCTTCAAATTAATTCTTGTCCCATGAGATTTGATGCTTAAGTTTAAATTCCTTTTTTCTTGTCTCATAATTTCCCTTTTGAGTTCAATTTTTTTTTTTTAATTTTCTAAACAATATTTCTGATCCTGATAATCTCTTTTCAAAAGCTGGTTCTAGCTTTTGTTCTTTCTAAACAATGAGAATTGAGAAATTGATTGACTTTTTTTCTTTTACTGTTTCAATGCTGATATCAAATTTCAAGTTCCTTTGTGCAGGGGCAGGATGTCTATAGCAGGAGTCCAAAATGTACGCCGCAGCCCGCGGTTAACTTTTTTGAGCCTCTTGGAATTTCCTTTTTCATCTAAAAACCGGATGTGTTTGGATGCGCAATTGAGTTGCCACAACTGCATCGATTTGGGAGTGGATGGTGAAGATGCTTATTCATCTTGCATTCTGGATATAAACATTGAGAAAGAGATTCCTGATATACTTACACCTACTGATGAAACTGTTGGAAATTCAAAAAGTGACGGTGCACTGATAGTAAGTCCGATATTCCTATCTATATAGCATGAATCTTCTCGAAAATTTTAGAGGGCATATTCAGTGAATGTGGATCATATATATAGTGTGGGATAATACAAATTTTGTTATTTAGTCATCAAAGCATTGATGATTTTCCTCGAGTCTTGCTACATCTTTTCTTCTTTCACTCTTGACTCTACCATAAGATCTCAATGAATTACAGCATTTGCAGAAGGTGTTACAGAGGCAATCGAGCTTAAATGTAGGTGAGAGTTTACTCAGCTTTGAACTCTTAATGCGCTAATTGCTCTAAAACTTACTCTGAGAGGTCTCTAAGCATATTCTATTACCTATGTATACTTTTTTGAACAATAATTTCCCTATGGTCCCCATAATCTATCAAATCATTTTCCATTTCCACAATTTAGTCATGATTGCATTTTTTTGCATAAGAAATGGTTGGTAGTTTCTTTTAAACAAGAAACAAGAAAACACTCAAAGAATGGAATATTATTTTAGAAACCAAGCTGTTATAAAGCAATTCAGGTTTCTAATGTTTCATGCATATCACTTAGTGTGGTGGCTCGACATCTAAACTTTCACTTTTAACAAATTGAATGAGATTTATAGTAACTAGCAAAAAACAGAGGTTCCCATGTTGATCTGTTCACATTGATGCTATTAGAGTTGAAAAAAATGTTATCTTTTAGGCCCTGCCGCGGGCCTAAACATTCAATGAGAGCTTCTTTTGACATATGTAATTCCATTGAGCTGATAATTGAGAACAAATGAACCAAATGCTGATAATGAATAGGCCTGATATTGATACTTGACAACTCTATCCGGGAACTGTTACTTTAATGGGTTTTAGAGAATTCAAAGATTGAACACTATTTAATTATTCTCCTGATCAGTGGACTTCTGTTTAGTTGTCTGCTACCTTTTTCCTGCAGTATTTTGTGAATTGCACCTGCGAACTGTGTCGGTCTTTTGGTTATGCATATTGCATGTTTGATTTTTCATTCCATAGGAACCCGCTAGTCGTGTCATGCGGAATGTGTTCGCGACTTAAAACTGAGTTTATTTGGACAGAAAAATCATCGACTCAAAGGGTTCATGATGGACCGATGAACAGGTGGAGAAGATATAAACGGGCTGCATCATTGGATTCAAGGAAAATAGCCCTCCTT
The DNA here is from genome assembly GCA_038381775.1 of Adansonia rubrostipa. Taxonomy (NCBI): domain Eukaryota; kingdom Viridiplantae; phylum Streptophyta; class Magnoliopsida; order Malvales; family Malvaceae; genus Adansonia; species Adansonia rubrostipa. The sequence continues at coordinate 1,309,341 of JBBYHM010000004.1, read as the reverse complement.
TTCTCAATCCTGTAAGCTCTGGAATTCCTAATAAATACTTCTGCTTAGTAAGAAAAACCGATTTTAATCACTGTTATATAACCCAATTAGCAATAAGCTTGTACCAAACTTCTTATGTAGACTTGTTGCAGATTAGTTTAAGAAGTCAAAGTGTGATTGCTATTTACAACATTAAAATTTTGTGGTAAGCAGAGTCATTATAAAATGCTTAATAAGTAAAATTAGGACATGTTTCAAATCTAATGTGATTGAAGAGTGAAAATATATATATATATATATATATATATATCAGTAATTACTATTTGGAACCTATATATATCCAAAAATGAAAATATTTAAGAACGAGCTGATAACTAAGGAGGAAATGTTATAGAACAAGTAGGTTTGGCATGTTAGGGAGATCGAAAATAGAAAGCGTTGATGCATGACATGGAAATCTAAAACGTAGTAAACAATGTTACTCGGATTTGGATATGAGTATCAGATATGGATGTGTCTCTAACATAGGCATGTTTAGTTTTTTTTTTTTTTTTTTTTCCTAGGTATTTTTTTATATTTGATGGGTCTTTGGGGGTCATATCCTTATACTCGTGTCTGAATATTCGTTTGACACTGGTGTTGAACACAGAATCACAGATACTTTAAGAAAACTGAAGAGTCTCCAACATAAATAGTAATTATTAACTATGTAATAAGTTTGAAGCTTAATTTCATTTAGAAAATATTCTTTAGTTAGTCTGGTGAACCTTTGTTGTTGAGTTGTTTGTTAATTGTCAACTCTGGAGGTTAAATTTATTATTAACTCAATGCCATGTTGAAATAACTGCTGTAATCTGCATTTCTGTTATTTTATAACATAATCTCAGGAAATCAATGTTTTCATATGCCTTTTTTTTTTTTTTTTTGGTTCTTATCTATTAGATACTGTACAAGTGAGGAGTCTTGTTGTGCAGTGAAATGGTCAAAGTTGAATTCTTAAGTGCCAAGGCTTTAGTAGTAGTAACTAAATTTATGATTCATCCGAAAATTCTAAGTTACTTTGGGTCTTCAATTTTCATAAAGTATCTGTGTCCGACATATATTCGGATATGATTATAGGGATATGTATGACCCTCTAAATATCTTTCAAATATATAAAAATTTTAAAAAAATTAAAATATTCGTATTGGATACATATATATACATATATATATATCTAATACTTAAACTAGAGTCGGAAAACATAGCTGAAATTGAAGAAATGTTCTCACCTTCTATGCAGTCCAATGTGGGAATCTACACTGGTTTGAACTCTAATTCATCCCCCATCCATCACATAAGACCCAAATTTCATGTCAGTTAGCACCTCTCATAACCTTATAGAATCTAATATTTCCACATTGAAATTAGGTTTGCTCCTTTTCCTGTCGGCGTTTTGGCAGTAATGCAGCACATGGTATTCGAAACCTACCATAAGGTTCCTTAGTACTAACAGTAATTAGAATCTACGTTATTTCGACTTTTTATTTTATTTGAAGTGCTCATGTTGACAATTTTTTTGGATACGAGTGTATGGGGTACGATTATAATTATATTTGACACTTATCTCCAAATTCGAGTTTACTTTCGTTGTTTTCTTCGTTTCAAATCAAGGACTTATTTTTTCCTCTTTGGTTCAGGTCGAGTTTGGGGACATTGATATTGATTTATCTGACGCTAAGAGTTAAGACAAACTATTGATGGGGTTCAATGATTTCAATCATGTCTAGCACTAGGACCTTCTACTTTATGCTTGAGCATTTTTTCAAATTCCTTGAGAACCATCTTACGTCTTGAGAACAGCTGCTTTAAGTTTAGCTTTTATTTATTTATTTATTTTAGTTTTCGCTGAAAATAGGACTGGTGATTCAGCAATGCAGGATCTCTTGTCACTGTAAATACCGGAATCGAAAATGTGTGCTTTGTGCTTAGAATTAAACATGGTATTTTTTGACGCAATACGAAAATATTCAAGATGATCATGACTCGTTTAATAAAAATGAAAATAATGCAATAAAAATGATATGGTTCGTTTAAACACGATGAACACGATATTTTTAGCATGTGTTGCATTCTTGTTTAATATTTTGACGCACGACGCGTACAAATGAACTGTTACAGCTGCTTAGGAGCAGTTACAGTTTCATTACGAGACAAAAACCTTGGAGGGATATTTGAGTTAATAATTGCAATTATTTTTTGAACCTAAAAAAATTAAAATAAAAAATAAAAAATTGTTTTTGAACTGAATAAAGTTACATATTTGTCATGAATAATTGAAAATTTTTATTACAAAATTATAATGCACTGAACTAAACTGAGTTTAATTTTAAGCAATTTAACAACCCTATTATTATTATTATTATTATTGTTTTGGTATATACAACTATGCTTGTATTTTTATACATAAAGTAGAAAATTCATAAATAATTATTTTGAGATGGAGGTAAACTTGTTCATAGGTTGAATTACTAATTCGATTTAAAATATTATTTAATTAATAAAATTTTTATATTTAATTTAATTATAAAAATATATAAATATTAATATATATATCTTTAATTTTTTTAATATATTTTAAATAAAATACAAATTTTTAGACCGATCAAAGCAGCTTAAACAAGTAAAAATCTTTTGACTCGATTCGGGTTGACTCATGAAGAATCGAACGGTGATGATCTGAGGTGCAGTAAATAGGAAATAAAAAAGGATCACGTGATAACTGAAAATTTTTTACGGTAAAAGTTCCCAAGATTCCAAACCTTTGACTTCTTGAACCCACCATTTGGAATCTGTAACAAGGAATCACAGATTCTAAAAATTCCAAAGCCCTAATTTTATAATAATTAATAAACAAAGAATTAAAAAGAGTAATGTAAACATTCTGTGGATTCTGGTAACTGGTGGAAAGGGGAATCTTGGCAACAAAGCTGGTCAAGATAGACGGCCGTGATTGATGGATGATGAATTTTTATTATAAATTACCAAATTTCACTCGCATTTTGCTACTAATTTCAGCAGCCTCCACCTTTCATTTATTCGAAAATCCAACCCTGCAACAAAACGCCAGTCAGCCATGTGCGGAATACTCGCAGTCCTTGGCTGCGTTGACAACTCTCAGGCTAAACGCTCCCGCATCATCGAACTGTCTCGAAGGTATTTTTTTTTTGGATTTTTTTTGAAAATTTTATATGTGAAAATGATTATTGATTTTGATTGAAATTGGGGTTGGGGGGAGTTTTAGATTGAAGCATAGAGGTCCTGATTGGAGTGGACTACATTGCCATCAAGATTGTTACCTTGCTCATCAACGTTTAGCTATCGTAGATCCGACTTCAGGCGATCAGCCCCTTTATAACGAGGACAAGACTGTTATTGTCACGGTATTCTTTTTTTTTTTTTTAATTTAAATTTATTCGGTTTATTTTGCTAAATATTGGAAGTTAGAGAAATGTAATTCTATATAGTCTGAGATGTTGGTGATGTTGGATACAATGATCAAATAAATAATCTTTTTATTGAATGATATGAAATAATGTCTATGGATTTCTATTTGTCGAGGTTCTGGCTCTATGTTACCGGACTTAATGGTGCATGTTGGTTACGAAAATGTGTTCAGCATATCTGACACGGGTGTGCTTAAGTTTTTTAAAGTTTTTTCCATATATTTGGAGTATCATACTTCATAGCTGTTTCCAAATATGTATTGGATATAGGTGCCTAATATTGTAAGAAAAATGAAGAGTCCGAATAATTTAGGATTGGCTTGCTTTGATACTTGTTTTTAGCTTAAAATGTTTGTTTGGATATAAACGTGAATGATATTTTTCAATAATCAAATATTAGGATTATATTTATAATTTATCTGAATCAAATATGCATGAGTTACAGTTATGTTATAATTGGTGATGCATTTTTACAATATCAATAAAAATGTATGATTTTAATCTTTTTTTTTTTTTTTTACTGATTATGGTTTATCTTTCTCACGTTTTCTTGGAAAAAAAATGTTTGATTTTACTTTCATATTTGGTTGCTGATCATAGGTTAATGGAGAGATATATAACCACAAGCAATTGAGAGAAAAGTTGAAATCCCATCAGTTCAGAACTGGAAGTGACTGTGAAGTGATTGCTCATCTTGTAAGTACTTGAGTGGTTGGACGTTAAATTCAGTTATTCACAACTATTTCTTTTCATGAGCGTTTTCTCAGTCTTCATAGTGTCATTTTACTTAATAATATCCTCTGTACCAATTTGGCTACTTTCTTTTGCCAGTATGAAGAATATGGAGAAGATTTTGTGGACATGCTGGATGGCATGTTCTCGTTCGTCCTTCTTGATACTCGTGACAAAAGTTTCATTGCAGCTCGAGATGCGATTGGCATTACCCCACTTTATATCGGATGGGGCCTTGATGGTACGCGGTTTTTCCTTCTTGTTGCTGCTAACAATTAAGTCTCGGTTGTAGTTTGCTTTGTCAGTGGCATTATGGACTTAAAAAAATTTTCTTCACTCTAATCTTTTGAGTCAATATCCAAGCAAGATTTTCATCGATGGTTTTATCAGATGTATAGCAAGCAAAAATCTAGTTAGTTATTAGGCTAATTAGCTTGTTGTTTCATGAACCTGGCCTTCTCTTCAATTGCTGACCTACTCCCTTGGGGAGTGGCAGACCATAGATTAGGGTTCAACGACCAACTTCTTCAAAAAGCCAGAGCTTTACCCTCTTAAGGGTTTTACGGAAAAAGAAAAGTTTTTTATAAAGAATATCTTAGGAATAATTATCCTTTTTCTTGCCCTTATAATTTTTTTAACAATTGGATCATTGGATGTTTGTTAGTTAAGAATCATGCGAATAGAAAAACTAGTTTGTGGTGCCAGATGTGTTCAAATTCTGGATTTGATTCTTTGGGCTAAGTCTTTTGTTTGTGTTTGATGATAATAGATTTACATTTCCAGTTCTGGTTTTTATTTACTCCCTCCTTGTTATGGATGCATGCTTCTAGACTAATTAGATGCATGTTACTTCGCAGGTTCTGTATGGTTTGCTTCTGAGATGAAAGCTTTGAGTGATGATTGTGAAAGATTTATGACTTTCCTTCCAGGGCATTTATATTCGAGCAAGCAAGGTCTTTTCTCTTTTTTTTTCCCCCTTGAATATTGAGTTCCTAACTAGCTTAAAAATAATCTTAGAACTCCTCTTCTCGGTTGTACTGCTATGAATTTTTTAAATTCACGTTTGTTTGTCAGCTTTGCTTGCAGTGCCCTTTATTTATTTCATTTCAGCTGTCTGCAGGAGCGCTTAGAAGATGGTATAATCCCCCATGGTTCTCAGAGCAGATACCTTCAACTCCATATGATCCCAGAGTTCTACGGGAGGCCTTTGAGAAGGCATGCTTTAGACCTGCTTGTATTCTTGTTTTGATTTTATTGGATTTCTGTTAGTACTTTGGAATTCCATGATATTCGTTTGTTATTCAGTTCGCTAAAAATGGGTGCAAAATATAAAACTTACTCGAAACTATTCTGTGAAGTAAGCGGCATTCACTAATTAGTCACCATGGCATTACTGCAGGGCAGTCCCATGCTACTGCAGTAAAGCATTGTTCAGAATATGGTAGGAAAACCAATACGGAGGTTAAAACCTTCAGGCCCCTAACTCCCTATGATTAGGGCTCCCACTAATTTTTCGTTCAGTTTGCTAAAAATGGGTGCAAAATATAACACTTATCGAAACTACTTTGTGAAGTAAGCAGTATTTACTAAGTAGTCACTGTGGTATTACTGCAGAGCAGTCTCATGCTACTGCGGTGAAGCATTGTTCAGAATATTGTAGGAAAACCCATAAAGAGGTTAAAATCTTAAAGTCCCTATGGTTAGGCTCCCTCCTCCCCCTAATTGGCTAGGATCAGCCTATTTTCTGGCAACTGCTTTGTTGTTCTTTTTCTTTTGTTGTGACCACCTTTTTGTTAGGAAATTGGCATTGCAAGAGAACAGCAGTAGAGCTCAGTTTAGTGGCTCTTATTTATTTATTTATTTTTGTTAATTTAAGTACCCTTAGTTTGTAGGACTCTCACCCACCTTAGGTCTTAAGATTTCATTTGACCCCTAATTTGAATTGTAATTTCAGCTTTGATGCTAACTTATGACTCTTTCTGTAATTCTGTTCTCTCTATTTTCTGCCACCAGCATATTTTAGCCATGAACAATGTTGTCGAGGCATGCGCCTAGGCACGCATGTGCCTTGCACCTTAGCGCTTGACAACAATGCCTCATACCCTTTCGGGCGAGGCGCATTTGATCGGGCACGCACCTTGTGCTCATGGTTGCGATTTTTTGTAAGGCAATAGGCATAGAAAAAGCCCGCCGGATTGAAATTCTCTTTAATTTGAACTTTTTTCATTATATGTACCTTACTAGTAAAAAATGGATGGTATCAAACTCTCTACTTTTCAATATTTGAATAGTCAACAACAGACATGAGACCCTAAAGAAATCATGCATATTGGCCAACAAAAAAAAAGAAAAGAAAAGAAAAAAATTTGCAGGTTTGTTAGACAACTTGAACCACTCTTTAGAGTTTATTATCATAATTACATGTCTTAAGCTTATTTTATCTATACACTTACACACATACACACATACATATATACATATATACATATATATTGCACCTTGCTTCACTCAGGTGAGCGTTGTTCTTGCGCCTTGCGGCTGGGGCAATATAAGGGCTCGAGCTCCTAGAGTGTGCCTTGCGCCCTTGAAAACACTGGCCATGAATGATTCAAATAAAGAAAATTGTTAATGAAAATATGTTATTTTCCTTAATGTTTATTTAATTTTTATTATTTTGGTATATTGGTCATCTGAATGCTTGAAGAGGCACATGGAATGGATTTAGCATTTATTATTGTTCCTGTGACTTCATATTAACAAATGTCAGACTTTACTTCTGTGCTATGACATTTAAGTTTCACTGCTAACTTTTCCTTTTGGATTTATTTTATATAGGCCGTGCTTAAGAGGCTTATGACTGATGTCCCATTTGGAGTGCTTTTATCTGGAGGGCTGGACTCATCACTTGTTGCTGCTGTAGCTTCCCGTTACCTAGCTGATTCAGAAGTTGCTTGCCAGTGGGGGTCGCAGTTACACACCTTCTGCATTGGTTTGAAGGTCTTAATTCGCACTTTTCTGTGGCTATAGATTCCATATCCTCTTACTACCTTGGTTTTCTTCCTCCCTGGATCAAACTTAATTTGTAAAAGATACGCCTGCTGTTTAGTCTTATTTGTAGTTACCTTAAGCGCTATGGTTGTTATGAGCGAGTATCTGATTGGATAAATCAAATTCTTTGACTATTCATTGAAGAATTCTGCATACTTGCATTGTGAATTGCTACTACTAGTAATATGCAAATAATCTATTCGAAAGAATTTATATTATACTATCTACATCTGATCTCCTTCTTGTTGTTAGGATACTCTTTATCTTAGTTTTGAAATATAAATCGAGTTCATCGCTCTATTTTGTAAGATTTTTGGCATTTTTCTATTCAGGGTTCTCCTGACCTTAAAGCTGCAAGAGAGGTAGCAGATTATATTGGAACTCGTCACCATGAGTTTCATTTCACTGTCCAGGTAATTTCCTGCTTTGTTTGAAAAAAAGAAGAGGAATATGTTCTTTTGACTCTTTGATGATTAATTTCTTTCTTCCATTTTGATCTATCAGGAAGGGATAGACGCTCTGGAGGAAGTCATCTACCATGTTGAAACGTATGATGTGACGACTATTAGAGCCAGCACCCCCATGTTTCTTATGTCAAGAAAAATCAAGTCTTTAGGAGTGAAAATGGTTCTTTCAGGGGAAGGTTCTGATGAAATTTTTGGAGGTTACTTGTATTTCCATAAAGCGCCTAGCAAAGAGGAGTTTCATGAAGAAACATGTCGAAAGGTATTCCACATGACCATTACTTTTCATTTTCATCGATTTTAGTGAAGGAACTGGAGAAATCCATGTATTAGGCTTGATTATCTGACTACCTGTTGTATATCACTTTCTGTTGGTGTTAATTCAACAGATCAAAGCTCTTCATCTTTATGACTGCTTGAGAGCAAATAAATCAACTTCAGCATGGGGACTTGAGGCTCGTGTACCCTTTTTAGATAAGGAGTTTATCAATATTTCAATGACTATAGACCCAGAGTGGAAAATGGTATGATACTTCTATATCTTTCATTTGCATTACATTCTTTAGTTTTAACCGTTTAGAAAAAGGATGCTGTGTCTGTCTATACTGGAATAAATTAGACAAAATCTTTAATGCCATCACCCAAGACAAGTACTGAGCACGTAGAGGTTATTTTTCATCTTAGCTTTTATTGTTTATTGCTCTATCTCTGGTTTTTTCTGCATGGATATCCATCCTTGTTTCACTGGTCCATTTCTAGGGATTTCACATTGTATTTCGAAGCCATTTCCCACTCTTAAGTGCAAGATATGTTCTAGTTTTTGTGCTTTCATCTTGTGTGTAAGGTGCTAGTTGATTTTCTGGGTTCTTTTATTTTATAATACGCTGATGCAAACAATACAAGAGGCTGGTTACTTGATCAATAAAGTTAACTTTTCGTGTTGCTCAAGGAGAGTTTATAAAATTTAGTTATGTGTTCAGATTTTTCCTTTTTTTTTTTTTTTCACAAAGGAATATGCATTTATGGTTATTTCTATTAACAGATAAGGCCTGATCTTGGAAGGATTGAGAAGTGGATCTTACGTAATGCATTTGATGATGATCGAAAGCCATATCTGCCGAAGGTTGGTAAATCTGCTTAACATTCCTGCCATGCAGCAAATTTACTCGGGCTTTATCATTTTATTTGGTCCTATTTCCTTTGATTATATTTCCTCAGCATAGTAATGTTTCAATATGATTTCCAATGAAAAATTTTGTAGAAAAATTCATGTTCTTAAAACTGCTTGTGTTTTTTCCCTCTGTTTCAGCACATTTTGTACAGGCAGAAGGAGCAGTTCAGTGATGGAGTTGGGTACAGTTGGATTGATGGTTTGAAGGACCATGCGGAAAAACAGGTAGGCTTATTTGTTTGTATTTCTTCTTCGAGACATTTTCTACTTGGCTGCATAGGAACAACCTATTGCTTCTGAACTTGATAGGTCACCGATGCAATGTTAATGAATGCGAGCTTTATCTACCCTGAGAATACTCCAACTACAAAAGAGGGATACTATTACAGAACTATCTTTGAGAAGTTTTTTCCTAAGGTATCGTATTCACTCTCTGTTTTTCCATCTCTTACTTTATTGTGTATCTGGACTTCCTTTAGGGGTATGCTTCAGATGAATTTGCATTCTATTCCTCCATATCAAAATTCTGAGTTCGACCTGTCGTGGATTTGCTTTTCGTAGTCCCATTTTCATTTTTATGAGGGAAAGCAAATAAACCGAAAACCACATTTTAGCAATCCGTTATGCATGGGATGCTTGCTAGGTTATAGTTTTTCCACTATTAGGGCAACATCGTTTGTCTACTTGTCCACAATTGTTGGACTGAGGATGTTACCGAAGTTTCGTGAGGCAAGTAGGATTGTTTTTGTCTCAATGCATTTAAGCTGATGTCACTCAGTTCCCAACTAGAAATCTTTTGGCACCCATCCATGAAGGAGAATTGGGATTCTTGGCCTAGAAAGGTGTAAAAGATGCCCAGGTAGTGTGAGATTATTTCGCATTGTGCGACTTTAATTCAGGCTTACCAAGGATAAAAGATGCTTTTTATGATTATAAGAAATTCTCCAAGACTCTTCTATCCAAATGCACCTCTAGTTGAATTATTTATTATGTTTGTTCCTTTTTTGCTTGATTTTCTTGATATTGCTGATTAATCATCTAATTGCAAACAGAATGCTGCAAGATCAACTGTTCCTGGAGGTCCAAGTGTGGCATGCAGTTCTGCTAAAGCAGTGGAATGGGATGCAGCATGGTCAAAAAATCCCGACCCTTCAGGTCGTGCTGCTCTTGGCATCCATGCCTCTGCTTACAAGGAAGCAGCTGATGTCAATATCATCGACCTGACCAATGGTGCCCCGCAGAAGACGCAAAAAGGAACTGCAGGAAAAACTGCAACAGTCGTGTAAGGGGGATTTTATCATCTTCTTCGTTTGACAGTTGAGTAGACCAGGTTCATTGCTGAAGTGGAAAAGGTAATTATTTCATTGCCAATTAGCCTGCAGTTGTTGCAGGAAGCTGCCTTCTGTAGTTTAATGATTTTTCTTTGACTAAAAGCATTTTACATGTAAGTTTGGTGCCGATTTTGTGACAGATATCAATCTAAATGTTGGTAGCTGCTTTCGCGTACTTTTATTCGTATCCCTTTCTCCAAAATTTCCTCCTTTTGGTATCGTGCTTTTGGCTAGGATTAGGTAATGTAGAGTTTACAAGCTTGGTGTTCTGGGTTTCTTATGCTGGTTTGTTTTTAATAACTAAATAAGTTGCCTTTAAGTAGTTTGATCTTATTTATAATATTTTGGTCCATTCTTCGCCTGAAGGAAAAAGAAAAAGAAAAAAGGTTGGTATATATCCAACTTTCCATTTTGATTTTCTTGCAAGTTGCCTACCCAAACCTTCTTCTCCTTTCCCTTTTCCCAACTATTAAAATTCAATTGGAAGAAAGAAAAGTTCATTGAACTTTAGATTAGTCTAGTTAATTTATACGATTACATTTAAAAAAATAATATTTAATAACATTGAAGTTTAAATCTCAACGTCTTAATTTAGTTTTAATTTTAAAATTAAAATTTAATTAAAAAATTAATTTATTTATAATTGTTCGATTAAGTTTATCCAATAAAAAAATAAAATAAATTTTTATATTTAACTTTAAATTTAATTATTTATTTTCGAGCTTTAATATAAATTGAGATTTTTTTCAATATTAATTAAAAAAATTTATAAACACTGCTACTTGGCGAAGAGAAAGGAAAAAAAAAAAAAAGAAAGGAAAAGCATAAAAAGCAGTTTTTTTAGAGTGGGCTTTAGCCATAGTTCAAAGCTTCAAACTCCCAAACCCACATAATGGCACAGATTCTGGAAAGTGCCAGACGATAAGAAAATGTCAATAATGACCTTTCATGAAGATTTTAGAGTGCTTGGAACTTAACCCAGTCCTTTGTTTCTTGCCAAAATCAAGATCCTTCTTTTTATGTTTTTTTTTCCCCCACTGTCTTCCACTCCAGTTCTTCCCATTCAACTCGCCTGAAAAATCATGTCAATCGTCCCATTCAGTGGCCAACAAGGCACTGTCACCGATCCTTCTAACCTAGATTTGTGGGATCCATTCAACAACTGGGATGTTTTGAGCCCTTTCACTTTCCCTTCATTTCTTTCCACCCGTTTCCCTGGTTTCGTCTCTGAAATTTTCCCATCTTTGGGAACACAACTGAGCTACAGTGAAACCCCAAGGGCCCATGTTTTCAAAGCTTACCTTCCAGGGGTCACCAGGGATGAAGTCATGGTTTTCATAGATGATGACAGGGTTCTTCAGATTAGCACCCAAAATGGTAACTTCATGAGCAGGTTCAAGTTACCTGATAATGCAATTACCAATCAGATTGATGGTGTTATGGAGAATGGGATGCTGATTGTCACCATTGGAAAACAAGCTCAAGCTCCTGAGAGGTCAAATGTCAGGGTGGTTGAAATCAATGAAGAATAATGTCCACTTTGTTACTTGTTCTTTGTGCCTAATTAGTTATACTAGTAAATTTTAAGCTAAAAAAAAAAAAAAGATGTGAAGTGATTCTCTGGTCTTAGTTTAAAATCTGTGTTCTGTTTTGTGTGTTGAAGGCTTGAAAAAGCTTGTCTTTGATGTTTAAGGGTACTTCTTTCTTGTACTAAAACAATGTTTTAGTTGTAATAAAAGAGCTTTCGTTTGTGTACTTTTGTTTTTAAGTTTAAACGCATATAGAAGATGACATATTTGTGTTTGTTATTTATTCGGATTTGATTATAATAATAACTTTGAATTCGGCTCATTGTTAATTTGTGTTGAGCTCAAACTAATTTAGTCAAAATGTAGGTATTTTTAATTAATATTAAAATCTCAAACTTTAGTTTAATATAAATAATTAAATTTAAAGTTAAATATGAGAAATAAAATTATTTTTTAATTAGGTATATAATTTGAATAATTTAATTTATTATTTAAATTTTTTTTAAAAAAAATTGGATATACTTTGGGTTATAAATGTGTGTTCACTCTATAATTACGTTAAGATTATGGATTAATGAATAATATAATTATTAATATTTTATAATTATTTTTTTTCCTTTTTTGGGTAGTAAGGCAAGTAAGAGTAAGAACACGTTTGAAAGGGTGGGTGATTAGGTTAAACAAGTTCAAATCAATCATTTAAACTTGTTGGAAGTGATAAGAACGGTATTTAGATTTGGATAAAAATTGGATTCAATTAGATAGATATATTTATGCGGTAAGAAGTCCGACGATACATTTTAAAAGTGTTTGAATAAAATTGTTAGGAATAAAAAATAAATTTAGATAAAAAATAAAATAAAATTTGTTTTTTAAAAAAATCAAGTTTTGAATATAATTTTTTTTAAATTATTTTAATTTGATTTGTTTTATTATTAAGTATATATATTTTTAGAGAGAGTGATTCGTTTTAAGAAAATAGATAAATTATTTTAAAAAGGATTTATATCTTTTAAAAAATGATCTATCATTTTTTAAAAAATTTTGAGAAATCATCTTCATGGCTTGTGTGAATTTAGACAATTTTTTTATATGGTTAAGTAGGCTTAAATATAAAATTCTTCCTATATTTTGAGTCAAATTTGACTTGAACGATTATAAAATTTTTTAATATTTTAATTAAATTAAATTCAATCTAATCTATGAATATGTTTATATAAATCATTTAACGCTTTTGTATTAAAGAATAAAAATAACGAGAGAAATTATTTAACTAGAAAAAAAATGTCCCCTGGACAAAGAGCTATAGTGTTCAAAACCTTCAAGAAATTGACCTAATTCCTTCAATAAGAAGGGTTGAACAAAATCTCTCTCTTTAATCTCAATCTGACATTTACATCTTAATAACAAATACAAATCAAAAAGAAAAAATATATATATCCTTAATGCTTGAGTTAGGAACTTAAATAGCGGCTATAACATAAAGTTATAGTCAGATTTTTTATAATTTTAATTATTTTTACTGTTGATATTTATTATAATTTATTAAATTTATAATTATAATAAATATGATAAAAATTGACACGACTTAGAAGTTTAGCTACTGTTTCTTTTGTGACTTACAGTCCCTCCAGAGCAGCAGAAAGTGCAAATATTTCATAATCTGCACAGTTGCAACCTCCACCAATGTATTTGCATCCACAATTGTTCTTCATCAACCTTTCTTTTCTCTTCTTCTTCTTCTTCTTCTGCTTCTCCATTTCCACCATTTCCGGACCTCGATCTAATTTCATCGATATTTGTATTGAAGGAGGCTTAAGACTTTCAAGAACCCGGTCATTCGTTGAAACCAGGGTAACCCAATATTTCTCGATCCCCATGTTTGACGTTTCAAAAACAGCTTTCCGTGGCATTTCAGCTCTTCCCAAAAGCTTTGACTTCCCCATTATTTTCCCAACAACCGGCATGTTGCTCCTCCAACGGAGCTCAAAGACTACAGTTTGCTGCTTTAGATTGTTCACAGATTCTTCAGTTCCTGAGCATTCGAAACAGAAGGACTCCTCCCAGATGATCAGATCTGATGACTTGGAGGAGATCTCTTGGCTGTTTAGTTGAATTCTTTTGTTGTTTCCTGCAGGAAGATAGTATCTGATAAAAAAGTTTCCATGGCGCTTTGTTTCCATGTTTTTAGCTTGCAAGATTCTTAGTTCACAACAAATAGAAGAAAGGAAATGAGAAACACCCATTGAAGTGAAAGAAAATTCTTAAATATTACCAAAATTGATTCCAAAGAAATCTTTGGCTTTTGCTACTTAAGGTTTCTTTGGGTTGAGCTAACCTGAGACCCAGAGGCTATATATATATATATATATATATACACGCACAGGATGATCCACTTAGTGTTAAAAGTAATTTAATTTTATATATTTATATATTTTTTATAAAATTAATATTTTAATAAATAAATTATTATGTTTAGTAATATAATTATATTTATTATGCATATAAAATTTTAAATCAATTTAATATTTTTATTATATTATTTAAAAATATTATTTTTTCAATGACTATTTAACAGTTAAAAATATTTTACATTAAATAAATAATTAAATATTTTAAATTTATCCAAAGCTCTATATGTATATTCAACAAAAATAAAATATAAAATAAAATAATTAAATTAAATAAATATATATTACATAAAATATTATGCAAGTGTAAAAATAATTTAATTTTACATTAAAATGATTATTTTAGTGGATCTTCGTTATGTGTGTGTGTGTGTATATATATATATATATAAAGGCTAAAGATTGCATTTGCCTTTAAAGTAAGCTGCCGAATGGCTGTGTTGTTTTGGTTTTTATTTTGAACTGACGTATTTAATATACTTTTAAATATAAATATAAAATATAATTTTTTAAAACTTTTTTAAATACATAAAAAATTTTTAAAAATTAAATATATATTTATATTTAATGTTAATATTTGAATTTAAATAACATAATCAATCGATATTATCTGCACAAAAAGTTAGGTATCCCTTTTTTTTTTTTTTTTTGGAGGAAGGTGAATCAGCCACCAAAATTTATTAGTATTAATGATATAGCTTTACCAATTTTTTAATGGGCGTTCGAACGTGAAAGTGAGATTTTGTAGATTACATTTTAAACTTAGAATTAAGCTCCTTATCGATCATGAATGGCTGGAAAATCTTTTAATCTGACCGCTTGCCAAAAGGTGAAACTATTCCACTTGCTGCTACCACATTTATCTGACGTTTTTAGTTTTCCTTTTTTTGATAACTACTCGGAAACCTTCCAAAATCATAATCTAAACAGGATTGTTGCGGGATTTGAGTTCTAGAAACAATAGCTTTTGGCCATGAAAGCCAACAAAAACCAAGTTAAATAAGGGATCTCTTTTCCATTATGTTAACTTTATTATTATTATTACTACAAGTATAATAAATATTATCTTAAATAATTAACATAAATATCAATAATAGAAAAAATTACTTTTAAGTCCTTGCCTTAAATTACTACTAAAACACAAGTGGATACGTGAACTCTTCAGGCAAATCTGACATTCTTTGTTTATGGTATCATGTTGTGTACGAGGAGTCCAGAATGCTTCACAATTGGAAAAAGAAAAAGCACAATGAAAAAGAGATTCGTTATCCCTCGGAGATCTTCAAGCGCCAAGACATAGATTCATTAAATCGTATATTATTTTTATATTATCTTTTATTATATAATTATATTTAAAATATTAAATATTTATATAAATTTTAATATTTTAATAATTTATAATATATAAATTTTAACATATTTATATATTTATATTATTTTTTATATCTTACCATCTTTTGTACTTTTTGTTGCTAAATGACAAAGTGGTGGCGAACTGGCAGCTTAAATAAAAATTATTGTTGGATTTTCTTTAATTCTTTGTCGAAAAATATGGGTTCACTTTCCTTGCATCAATATTTATATAATTATTTTTAAAATATAATAATTAATATATATAATATATAATATTTAAATTTTAATATTTATAATTATTTATTTATCTTCAAATTGCATCCATTGTATACTAAAATAATAATATGTTAAACTCAAAATAATTCAATTAATTTATGCTAATGATCTGATAAATTATTGCATAAACCTCTCTCACCACCTAAGGTATAAGTCCAACCAATTAAATTAATTCACATCATTTTTTCTTCATATCATTCATACACGTAAGCATAAACCTTCAAGTCATCAAATTGTTTTCCCTTAAGAAAAATTCGAAAAGTTAGGGCACCATCAAAGGAAAAACAAAAAAAAAAAAATTTGAAAAAGATGCTCTACCAAGTACAAAAAAATTGGATATTTTATTAAGATAATATTCTTGTCTCAATATTGATGTTAATACTATATATAAAATAAATAAATTTTAAAAGTACATAAAAATTATTTTTGATAACTTATTAAATTAACTATTTTTACCTATAATTAATAATTTTTTTATTAAATTCAATTTTTTTAGATAATTTAGTGATTTTATTTATCCAAAAGAAGCAGTTAAGAACAGTAACAACTCATTCTGTCAAGAAATTTACTATTTTTATTTATTTCTTTATTAATATTAAAATTATTAATAAATTTTCTTTAATTGATATTTTAAAATTTTAGTACTCTTTTAAATTAAAATAAGACAACTAGTTAAAATGAATCCTGCTATTATTGACAGAATATGTTCTTTGATGCTTTGACACTTTAACATGTTTACCTTCCCTTAGGCTTACTTGGACTATAAAGTGATAATAATATATAAAAAACAAATAGAATATATAAAAGTTGCTCCAAACATTAGGGCTTACCATCCAAAAATCTTCTCAAAATGAAAAACTGAACCATCGTAAGAAATCACAATTATCATTCAGATAGGATAATTCAATTTTACAAGCCACTCAAAAGGGTTTTATATACACAAGGATTTTAAGATCACTCGTAAAAGCTATGTTACTTGGATTCTTCATTTTCTTTTAAATTTATGTTCGACACATATTTGAACACGATATAAAGGTACGATCTTCAAATATATGAAAAATTTAAAAAAAATTACACACACCGGTAAAGACACATACTCATATATGACACTCACTTTTTGAATCCAGGTTTTCATAGTATAAAAGCTTTACACCCTTCAGAAAAAAAGTAGTTCTCTACACTCAAAATCTCTATAATCGCTCTCCACAATTGAAATTAACATGAAGAAATCAGGAGAAAAAATAAATAAAACAAATCAGAAATGTTTGTGAAACAAGTTTTTATCTCAAAAAGGCAATGACCAAAGGCAAACCTTCCCCTTCTAGCTTGCTTCTTCACTAAGCCAGACACGGAGACTAACTTTAAAAGCAACGAGGCTATAAGCCTATAACTCAGGAACATGAAAAAGCAAATGCCAAATATTGGTAGCTTTTGTTCATTACACGTCTTACATCTAAGCAGCTCATCCTTCGAATATTTACGCTTCATCTTCAGCGAGCTGCACATTGAATCGATGATTTATGTCAGCAAAAGTCAAATAACCAGTGCGTTCTCCAGGATTAATAGCCGAAAACAACACATGGCGCGTAAGAACTAACCAAGTGTGAGAATGATGCAAAATACTCATCACAGCCCAACGTTACAAGATGTAGAACATCATAATCTCCTAACCAATAAACATATAACACTACCGAAATCGATCATCCAATAGTCAACATCTATCAAATAGACAAAACCATAAAAATTGCTTTTCGTCACAGTTTACTGGTGCCTTAAAGTAGCCTGATAATATGTAAGGTTGATTGCATACTACAAACCTTCGGCACCTTCAACCTATGATTTGGAAGATATGAGATGGACTGATATTGCATGCTCTAGGGTAGACTAATATTTAAAATGGCAGTAAATTCCGATTTGTAATAAGAAAATGATGACGTAAATACAAAAGTTGACAGATAAAATGCAGGCGTTTTCCAAATTAGACTTTCTTATAGGTCAAATATCTTCAGCAAAGGCAAGCAAATATAACAAATAAAGACGAAAATCAAAATCCCAAGTCTTTGGCTACATTCTTAATGCTTTTCACTCACCCTGGATTCCAGAACTCTATTTAATTCATGTTTAATGAAAATAGTAAATTTTTAGCATCACAGAGTTAAAGAACTATCAACTGACATATGTAAAATATCAAACATTATTTACATTTTATATGCACGATAATACAAAAACATACTTATGTACAGAGATGCCCTTATATATTGACTGTCTATGATACTCGGACTCGGTGTGAGTCGAATACGGTATGTGTCTTACACAGGTATGTCCATTTCTTTCCATAGTTTTTCGTGTATTTGGAGGGTCTTTCCAGGGTCATATCCTTGTAACCATGTCCTAATATGCATAGGACATGGGTATTGACACAAGTACTTCAAGAAAAAATGAAGAATCAGAGCAATATAGTTTGACTGTTGACAGGTAATGTCAGATGTCCTATGTTAATGTCAACAGTCCAACAACTGTATTCATGTCCACGGCATATGGTCCAAAATCAAATATCCTATCTCCTTATACATGCAAACATAAACATAGCAAATCATGAAAATAACAATTCTGTCAAAGCTGGTCTAGTAAAACCATAAATGAAAAGTGACGTTGTGGGTGACGGCATGCAGGCAGTCCAGACCTATACACTGACCTGCAACCAGCACATCAACTCACATAGAGATGACGAGTCCACAAGCAATCCTTAGATGTATTCTATGAGTAGAATGGAGTAGGGAGAACTCCTTCCTTTAATTATGATTAGTATTAATTTTTATTCTTTAATTGGTAACAGATGCAAGAACAACAAACATGTCAAAATGCAATAGAAGTTTATACAGCATTAAAATATTCAATGTTACCTTTCATTGTGGGCTTTTCATATTTATCTTTCCTCTCATCTTCGTTCTTCCATTCACTATCCTCATCATCATCATCACCACCCATTTTAGCCCTTCCATCATTTCCTATATCACTTTCGCTAGCTGTCTCCCATTCAGAGTCATCTGTATCCTGGCCATACATGTTATCCGCATCACCGTCACAGTGAACACCCCCAAGTTTGATAGCTGACTCTCTAAATAACCAAGCTGCACGCATCTGCTTCTTGACTAATCGTTCAGCATAGTCAGGAACCTTATTTTGCCTCAATGAGAGATCAGGGTCATTCGACTGAGAGCATTCATTTATGAAGAGAATGGCATCTAGCAAGCTCTCTTTAGCTAAACCGAGCATGTCATAAGCCTGAGCTCTTCTCCATAGGCTTTTGGCATGACGGTTCACAGGGTTGTGAAGACATAATGCACGCGTAGCATCACTTATGGCAGCCAATGGTTGCTGCAATAGGAGATGACACTGAGCTCGATTACTGTAGAGAACAACTCTCTCCTTCTTGGATCTCATCGGACATAATGATAATGCTTCGGAGTACTTTGATGCAGCTCCAGATATATTTCCCGACGAGAAAAGTGAGTTCCCTTCAAGCTTGACCACTAAAGCAGCAGCCTGTTTAATATGGAGATCCTCCTTCAGCATACTCTTCTCCCACTTCAATCTCTGCCTCGAACTCAATAGTTCTTCAATCAGTTCTTTTGTGCGGTTACTGAGAGATCCGTGGGCCGTCCCTTGTGATTGAATACATTCCTGAAGAACATTAACAATGGAATCTCCAAGCTTCTTGTGATCACCAAGAGTTGTAAGTTCCGCAAGGTCTACAAGTGCAGGCACTGCCTTATCTATCACCTGTATAACACATGATAATCAGTAATACAAGGAATATCATAGATTCCTAAACAAAAGTCAAAAAAGTACATTGGGAAATTCCATATGGAGGCACCAAGATCATTGTATCAATATGTTAAAACCTATTATCGGACTTCAACTGACAGCTTATGTTGAGCATAGAGCTCTAGCTTTAGATCTTAATGAATGAATGAATTAGTATACCATCCAAAAAATTGAAAGCTGATATGGAATTCAAATAAATTAGGGAAGCATGCATACTCAATGATTTAGCTCAGATTCCGCATAACGCAATAAAGTCTGCTGTTACGGATGAAAGGTGGGCAATAAAGGGAAAAGATGACCCAATAAATGGTATTAGAGATCTCAGATTTTCAACATCAATAATTCAATATAGAATTTACATTAAATTACAGGAATATACCTTATGACATGTGCTTGGATCTTGAAGCAACCAAAGAAGACAATCAATAGCCATATACTGCCAATCATCGGATGAGCGAGCAATATTACACAATGCTTCGATAATGCCAGGACAGCTAGCAACAGGTCCTCTGCCAAGCTTATGGTGACAGATGGTTCTTAACAAACCAATACCAGCTGGTGAGTTTTCATTAACAAGTCCACCCCACATTCCTGGTAGTTTTACAAGAAATTCGGGTTTGCATATGGTGGGGAGAAACTCAGGCTTGAAAGCAAAGCAATTAATGAGTTGAAGGGACCAACATTGCAGCTGACTAGCCCATTCTTCAGACTTCCTTGACTCCATTTCAATACCGCCCATACCGCGAGTAAGCAGATCACAGTGATAACTTAGCCTTCGATCAACATACTGATAGAAGTGAGAGTAAACGATTTCCAGTGAGCTCATTGCAAGCTGAATGGAGACCTCAAGAATTTCCCCATGACTTGCTACAGCCGGAAAAGTGCTTGTATACGTAGCCAAGTGTCCCAGAGCTCGCACTGCCACTCTTTGTTCGACCCAAGTCAACCTCCCTCTCAAAAGCTCAACTAAGGGAGGAATTACACTGGCATGCACAGCGCTTTCTGCAAACTCTTCCACGTTCATGGTGTAGGATCCGATAATATGTGCTGCATAATAAGGAATATATATATTTTGATCATGAGCAAGCCAGCGGCGATTCTTGAGACCTTTACATATTAGTGCAGCCATACACTCAAAAATCCCCAACTCAATGAATTCAGGATCATTAGGATGTGCCATGGCAGTGTTCCAAAGGCCACTGATAGGAAGAACTTGACCATCATCATCTTGCGAAGGAAGATCTGTAAAGAATTTCAGAATGCTGGCTCTGCGTTTACTCGGGTTTCCTTCCTTCATGACACAGAAAAAGCACCCCGGGTACGTACAATCCGGAGATGCCTTATCCATGTTTAGATTGTTACCAGCAAAAGAGTCATACGGCACCAATTAGATTCCTCAACACGCAGGAATAATATAGAAAAGCCTTAACACTGTATAACAAAGACGAATTGAATTAGCATCTGGCTTGCAAAAGAAAGAAATTAGTTTAAACAACATCACTGCAGCAGTAGTTAAAAACGACATAGGAGCTCAACTCGGTTATGGCAGGCTAGCGTATTGTGTTCCTAACCATCATAATCAACCTACAATATTGTTTCATTAAAAGCAAAACCGGTACTCTCTGGTCTCATTTAGTTATATTTATAAAGTTGTAACTGATCCAGAGTTGCTCATTATTTCCTCAAATTACTATTAAGTTCTTTTTGAGCTAAAGTTTCCGCAATTTGATTTTTCCATAGGGCTTGCGCTTCAGCCATCTTCCATGGCCAAATTCAAACATGAGCTCTAAGTAAAAATTTCAAATTCTACCTGTTTCTCATATCCCCTTGGGATAATCGCCGAGTTTCTAAATACATACGACACCGTCACTTTCTCCGATGTCTACTAGACTCCATGTAACATACATCCCAACCTACAATTCCCAAAATTAGTGGGCCTATAGCCTATAAGCATGCAGCATATATCCCTTTTTTCGATTATTTCACTTGTCCTTTTCAGCCCACGTAAAGTGATAATGACCAAAACTAGCTCCTATGGCAACTATTATCTTTGACATTATATCCAAATTCAGGTCCTCTTGAAACTGAATGAACCTTCTTATTTCTTAGCCAACTAAACATTTCCAACGGGAAAAAGGAAAATCTAAACTAAACACTCATTGCATGAAAAAGATATATTTTCTGTTCACTATTTTTTTCCTCAATTATTACTATTAAGCAATTGTATTTACTTCCAATATCAACTAAAGAAGACAAAAAATAATTGAATAAATTCAAATATAATTCCCTTATTTCTCTAATGTCTAAGCTAAGGAATGACAAAGCGGCAAAATGATTTTTCGATCAGTTTCCAAAAATGTTAACACAAAGTAATATATTAATTGAAATATATCCAAATTATAAAGCCACAAAATGAAAGATCATGGCATGAACAAGCAAAGGGGCACGAGTTATTCTGATCCCAGCTAAAACATGTTGCAATCAATTGGATCTAAACTATAATGCTTTAATTGACAAAATTAATCACTTCAAGTTCTTAATTAAGATCCCAAATTCCCATTTAAAAAATAGAAAGAAAGATAACGCCGTCTGATAATCAAACAATCCAGTGAAAAAAAAAATATTTAAAAAATATATCAGTAAAAGATCATAGCTTTGCAGCTTTTATGAACAGTAGAAGAGAACAATGAAACACAAACGACTTCAAAAATAAGCTTCAGAACCCAAAAAAAAAAAAAAAAACCTCGAAAAACTTAAGAAAAAATCAAACCCAGAAATTTAAAAAAAAAAAAAAAAAGACAAAGAAAGCAAGACGATACCTTGGAAGAATCAGTCACTGAAAAAAAAAAACCCAAAAAGCAAAATAATTTTCCTTTTATTTTCAGTGATACAGCTTTCAAATCTTTGCTCAAATGTGAGCTTTCCAGAACTTAGAGAGAGATTATGGTAGCTGAAACTATGGAAATTTGCTTTCCCCCCAGTGTCTGGTTTTGGGTAAGGATTCTGACAGCAAAGTGAAGATTTTAGTACTCTTGTAATGAAAATTTGAAAATTAAATCAAATTTTAAAAGGAAAGGAAAAAAAAAACCATACTATTTTAATGCAATAGAGAAAAGATAGAGAAAATCCATGTTTTTACAAAAAAATACATATATTCAATTCCTCACGCGAGTTTTTGTTTCACGCTCTGAGGGTCCCATTGAAAATGGCATTTAAAAGAGGTTTAATTCGATGGTGTTGGGTTTGTTGGGGTATAGCGCGTGGCCAAATAATATGGAAAGTATTTTTAAAAAAAAAAAATGCTCCAGAATTTTCTTTTCTTCCCTTTTTCTTTGAATGTAATATTGTTGCTAATTTTTTTATCTTTATATTCATGGCAATAAAAATAATTAAAATATAATATTAAATATTATTTAATAAAAAATTAATATAAATATAAAAAAATTAAAATTTATTTAATATTAATTATTAATATATTAAAATTAATATGAATATAAATATTTTTTAATATAATTTAGAGGCACGAAGTATTGGATGTAATTGAAAGCTATCTGGTCCCATTTTCTTACACGCCTGTCTCCGGTCCTTTTTACCGTTTTCAGATTTCGTGGAAAGTTAAAAACCAAGTTCAATGCATTTTTAAAACTTGTTTGTAGAAATCCTTTTAAGCATCATTATGTTGTGGGGAAAAAAACATCATTAAACTTTGCTTTGATTCGCTCTTAAATGAAATTAGAGTGAGTTTCGTTTCGTTCGTTGCTTCGCTTCAGCTTTTTTTTTTTTTTTCTGAAACTTATCGATAGTTATATTAAATTTTAATTATTTTAGAATTAAATTAAATTAAAATTTAAAGTAAAAAAAATTCTTTTGATATTTATTTTTTTTTCATAAAATTTAAAATCGAGATTTAATTTAAAGGACACTAAACCTCTTACCATTTGAGGCAACATATGTTGGTAAAAGCAATTTGTGTAAAAATATTTAAATATAATTTATTTTTTTATATTTTTTAAATTAAAGCTAAGAAAAATATGACACTACATTTTAATATAAACTCAAGAATTATCATACATATTAAAATTCAAGTATCTAATTATAAATTTTTATATTTTAGATATCGAAAATAATATAATTAATTATCAAATTATGTATTAATGCAAAAGTTATGATTATAGATTCAATAAATATATACTTTTATTATTATTATTATTATTATTCGTTAGAAATTATGAATCCTAAGCTTCTGAATGAAGAGGGATGGTTTGAAAATAGATATGTTACAAAAGAAGATGGATGGGCAGTGGCAACCAACAACACCATGAGTCATGAAATTTATAGGCAACTCAGCTTATTATTATTATTATTATTATTATTGTCGTTGAATCTACAACCTTCATGTCCATTGTCCATATTCTGCCTTTAAAAATAAGATTGGAACATTGCTTCAGATAAACACATGCATGAACATTAACATCGTAATCTCATTAAAAAACGAAACACAACATTCATACACGAATTATCATATTTAAGTCGGACTCATAAAAGATAGTTGTGATGCCAATAAACTAAGTAGTAAAAGTCATAAATTATTTTGTTCCTGCAATTGAAAAAAAAAATAATGTTATGTACTTTATGGAATTGCATTTCTAAAATTAATTTTGGTAATGGTGAAAAAGTTTTTCTTTTCTAAAATTAATAAATAAACAAAAGCTTGAAAAGGTCCATGATATAATATATCTAGGGTTTAGGACTTTGACATTAACATTTTTTTTAAAAAAAAAGGGATATTGACACTTTCTCATTGTTTAGTCTCTTTAGTTCAAATAGTAGAAAATATTTATAATTAAATTAAATGCATAATTTTATTAATTATTTGTTTAATATTAAAATAATTTTAATTAAATCAATATTGATTTAATCAATTGATCTAGTAATCAAAAGTCTTATTAGTTTATCTTTCGATATAGTTTTTTTTTTTTTTTTAATGCTGACTCAAGACCTGTATATGGCTGGTCTTGTTGTGGACCTTGATAGCCTTGTTTCAGCATTTCAGGTGATAGAAGAAACACACAAAATTAATAGATCAGTCCCTTTCATGTCCAAGTTAAAGTCTTTTTCATTTGGGAGTTAAATTTGTGCAAGCCATAAAGATTACGGTCATGGGGTGGTCAAAACTCAAGAAGATAAAAAATAAAAATTGTTGGGAATTTTTATTTGTACTTCAATCTACTTTTTGGGAGATAAATGTTGACCGTCTTGTTTTGGTTCATATATTTGGCAATGGCAAATGAATTTGCAATTAAAATTTTATTGGCACAGGAGAATTTTATTTTATTTTTATAAAAGAGATCGTAGTTTCAAGATAAAGAGAAAGATTTTAGATGTTATAATTCAAACTTTAAATTTATTAAATATTATTTTTTAAGAATGATTATATAAACTAATTAAATTAAATTTTGAATTTTGAGAGGATAATTTCTCTTCTATTTGTTTGTATCCACGAAAGACTGAGTGAAATATCATTTCTTCAACTATTAAAATCATGAATGGTGCCAAAATCAATCATTCCTTGAGAAGAGATTATTTTTAATGTTGGAATCCAATTAAAACTAATTTCCTTGTTAAACCCTGGGTTTTTATAACCCTAGCGTCGAAAGAGTCCATTCCTTAGCAATTGATGAACCATTTAAGTGAGACAAGAAACGGTTACTTCCAAGATATCATGTACTTCATAAGCTTATGTAATTTATTATAGTACAAATTAGAAAAATGCTAACATACTAAAGAAAATTAAAAAAAAAAAGTCTCTGAATCAAATCAATTTACGAAAATAAATTTTTATATTTTATTATATCCAAATAAGTTTTTAAATTTTACTTTATATCTATATAAGTTTTTAACCGTTAATACTTAAATAAGCTTCAATTTTTAATTTACACTTAAATAAACCTTTACTATAAATCAATTTTCATTTGAAATAATGACTTATTAGGGTGCAAATCAAAAGAGAAAAAACTATTTTAGGTACAATACAAAAAGTGAAATAATGCTAGAGGTTTTTTTATTAGTATTTTATCCTTAAAAAACCTTAGCTAGTATTTAAATTTGACTTGATAAACAACTTGAGTTTTATAATAAACATAAAACAACTATGAATCCTCACCGAAGAACAAGGGGAGGGGTGAGAAAAAGAAACAACAAATGTAATTTTGTGATTTTTGTTTCCATCGGAGCCTTGCTGCGGGAGACTCCTAATTTGGATCCAACGGGCCACCACCGGACAATAGATTAAGCTCCAACCAACATTTCAAACGGGCTTCAACAAAAGTTTTCAAAACCCAAACACTAATTCATTTCTTCGAACTATATATTATAAAAGTCCATTTTTCATTCCTTTTAATAGAGTTAAAATTCTTAAGATAACGAGAATTTATTTTATTAATTAACATTTTATGAAATTTTAACGTGATATGTCAGATGATGTGATGATATTAAATGACATCAACAATGATATGGTATCATCATCACATTAACTAAAATAATAAAATTTTATAACGTTAGTAGTTATTTTAATAATTTTAAAAGTTAGATGATCAAAATAAAACACGTTAATAATTGAATAACCACAATCAATCATTATAGAAACAAACTCAAGAATGAATGGAGGGATTTTGCAAGACTACAATTGATATGTGCAAAACTCAATAATCTAAATTTGTCATTCAATATGAAAAATAACAGTAAAATAAGAATATAAATTTAATGATATTTGGTTTATGATAATAAACTTAGTTAAAAGTTTTATATTAATAGAGATTAAATTAAAAAGCTACATTTACCCCTATTTATTTAAGATAAGGAGGTTGAAATATATAAAATAATATAGATAATAACTTCAATAAGTAAATAAAATATATTTATCCAATTAAAATATTTAAAATAAAATTTTTGTGTTTAGTTTGAGTTACGATTTTGCAATTGTGATTAATGGAATTGAATTTATGAACTAAAAAATTGACTCTTTAAGAGATTCATTAATAAAATTATAGTTAAATAATTATTCAAGATTTTCTAAACAAATATTTATAATCAGATAACCTTTAAATATTTATTAACAATTTCAAATTAATTTTTATCCAAAAAAAAAAAAGAGCATAAGTTATATGGTCCATAATATGGCCAATGGCACATGGAAAGATGGGCAGATACTCAATAGGCAATGCATATCTATGACTTTAATAAAGAAAAGTGAGAAAGTTGTGGCTTTTCCTTTTGGCCCTCCGTCATATTTGGAAACAGCCCCCTTTTATGTGACAGGTAATTATTTATAAAGCATAAATATGTAAGTTTTTTTTTTTTTTGTTGTAATTTGCAAGGCTTGGATTATTGGGAGAATAGGAGTAAAAGAATTAAAGAAAAAAATGTTAATCAAACTGATTAAAAGAATATGAAAAATATAATTAATTAATCATTTTTTATTCAATAAAAATAAAGCTAAAATAATAAAACACCTTAATTTAAAAATAATATATTAAATATAAAAATTTTAAAAATAAGTAAATAATTTTCAATTAAAATAATGGATATTTATAAATACAGATTAAATAAACCCAAAAGAAATTTTCAATTTCATGCACAGAGTTTAGTGAGTAACAGCTAGACAGCTGAAAGTTCGTGGGTATATCCTCGTCTCCTCGAGTTGATTTTGATTGATTTAATATAGACAGTTAATAAAGTCTGTAAATTTAACAAAGACATGTACTATAGTTTAATTTGATCAAATTTTTAAATATTTATTTTATAAAATAATTGATTTTCATCTTATTTCACGTAAAATTAGAAAAGCTATTTCACACCTAATTCATTAAATAATTATTATAACTTTAGATGAAGTATAAAATTATTTCAAAAAATTTAAATATTGTTTGTCGCTATTCTAATTAATTATAATTTTATTTTATTTTTACATAATAATTATTTTATTATAATTTTATTTTATTCTACTAAATCAAAAATTTTGTAAAAATTTATAAAATAAAATCGGATGAAATTTTGATTAAATAAATTTATTTGCTCATTTGACTTTATTTGTTACATTTAAATACTAAAATGTTTTATTTTATATTGATCATTATATAATTTTATGATTAAATTTTAAATAAAAATAAATTTTTATTTAATAATAATATGAAACAGCGCAAGTGCACAACCCAATGGAAATATATTTAAAATGGAAGGCTCTAGTTTATACTGTATAGAGTTACCATCAATAAATGGATAGGTTAAGAAATTTCCTTCACCATGTTCCTTATTTCCTTCACCACTAGACCAGGCAACGACTTTCTTGTTTAGAGAGCAGGATTAACGAGGATTTTTTTTTTTTTTTTGATTCTCTTGCTATGGAATTAGAGCAATAAAAAATAAAAAATTTTTAAACAAGCACGTGAATTTCATTCCAGGAGATCCTGTCTATAAATAGTCCAAGTAAATTAAGTACATTATTTTAGAGTTTTCTTCGTCTTATTTAGGAGAAAGTCTAAAAGAGGTGGAAGAATTTAGTCGTTTAACCTATGGTTGATAATAGTTGAATTTGGCTTTGATAAAAATTATGATTAATGCGAGGTGTTTTAATTTTTTATTAAATTGAACTGAATAATATTTTTAACATTTAATTCGATTTGATTCATCGATTTTTAAAATTTAATTTTATTATATTATATTTTTTAAGAAATAAAATATTTATTTTTATATCATAAAAAAAAAATTAAAATAAAATTTAGTTCAATTCAAATAATTATAATTTAAATTTTGCTTATGAACCAAAATCAAACCAAATCAAACAAGATAAATCTATTTACTATTTAAATCAAAATCAAATCAAATTCGATAAAAATTAAATTATAAATTCAAATTCAAATCGATTTTTGATTTTTCAATTTATTTGAACCATACCCCTTTCCCGATAGCCGTAGGTATAACAGTCCTCGTTCAAATTACATAATTATTATCCAATAGTCATAACATTCCTTAAAAAAAAAATCCCACAAACATGCCTGGCTCTCAGTTTAGCTATTAAAACGCCAAAACCAAAATATATAGTTTTGACAAAAAAAAAAATGAATCCAAGTTTTGAGCACTGATAAAAATGTGAATGGGGACGGCGCATAAGGTGTCGAAATCAGGATTCATGAGCCTAAGGTACACACATATGAACAGTTATAGCTTTGACATATACACTTTTCGTCGGGGAAAGTGCCATGGTTTTTGATACCCTTTTTTTAAGTACCACTGGCTCAGAACTACAAGATGATATTTTTCATGGATTCCGATTCCGAGCCCTGTGAACCAAGAAAGACAATTCTGAATGAAGTAGCTAGTAACATGATGAGACGATCAAGGCCAGCGCCCTTCACCCATTCTTTTTGGACCCAAGAACCATATTGGTATTCTGTTCTCTGATAACACTCATGGGAGCAGCTACCTGGTCTAGGGTTCTCACAAAATTGAGAAATCTTTGGACCCACTTTTCTCAGAGATCTTAAACTTGGACTAATTGCAGGGGATCAGCCTTGTCAAAGACCTTAACAACAACTTGTCCTTTTTCAAAGTATTTTCCTAGATCGGAAACCAGAATATTTGCAAATAATGCCACAAAAGTCAACCATTTCGCCTATTGTTCTCTCCTTCATAGAGAATCATCATTAATTCCAATATATTTTTCATTTTTTTAATCATTGTTTTACCTAATTAATTATATATATTAATATAAATAATATAAAGGGGAAGTGCAGAAACTTTTTGAGGGCTATTCATGTCAACGTTCTTGCCTTGGCCTCCTCGATTCGGTGCCGTTTTAATTTTTTTGAGAGATTTGGTGGGGTCATAAAGGAGAGGTGCAGAAGCCTTTTGTGGATTTGTTCACGTCAAAAATCTCGTGGTTTGTCTACGTCAGTGTGCTTGCCTTTGGTCTCTTCAGTAGGTTGATGTGTTCCTTTCCCATAACTGCTCAGCTTTGAGAATGTCCTCTCTTTGCACTGTTGTTCTGCATTGAGTGTTGATTGTACCAAGCTTTGTTGTCGTAATGACAGTCGTGTGCATAGGTGTACAAGGGTGAGCGATGAATAATTAGAGAAAATTAGTTTTCTTTTTAGCGAATTTTGAGTTTTGTTTGTTTTATTTTTTTCCTTTATATGGGTTAATATATATATATATATATAGATTTAGATATTTGCAGTCAAGAAACTGATTATGGAAATGAAAGTGAGAAGAACATCCCCAAACATTTAATATGGGTTGGAAGAACATCCCCAAACATTTAATATTGGTTGGAGTTTGGTCAACCGGTGGTATATTTATTAAGTGGAGATGGGATCAAATGAAGCCAAAATGCTAGTGCAAGCCCACATTTCTGTACTAGAAATAGCAATTAAACAGATTTTTTGTACCCAACTTTGTTTTTGGGTACGAGAAATGGCCGTCTGTTTAGTTTATACTGAAGTCATAACATAAAAAATGATTTCCCTTGTATTATTCAAATGTTTAATTATTTTATATGATTATTTTAAAAAATAATATTCAATTAATTTGAGATTTAAATTATAATATTTGTAATTTTTTTATTTTTGGTTATAACTTTATTTTTAATCGTAAATATAATACTAATTGAAAGTAGTTAAGAACTTAAGAGGAACTAGGGGCAAAACTTTTGTACCGTATAAAATAATTCTACTAATCCAATTAGGATTGAGATGAACTCTAATTTGAATTAGAATTGACAACTGGAAGCTAAGTTATTTTCTCTGACTAATAGCCAAAGCTCATAATTAAACAAGTAGAATTAAGAGCTTAGTCATTTACTCATGTTACTAGGCTGTCCACTTCTCTCCTTTTCAAAAGGAATTAATTATCAACCAAGACAATGTGCATGAAGACAAGGTGGGTTAGTTCTTGGCTTTTTTTTTCCCCTTTTAATTCCTATCCAAATCAGTCAAATATTCAAACTTAAGGAATGGGCGACGACCTAATGTAATTGTCGTTACCTAAATTGTCAAAACTCCATTATTAATTTTTTTTAATTACAACTTGAAGAATTATTAGTAAGATTAACTTATGATTTTCCTTTCTAGTCAAATGGTTGATTTTAGTATTTAACATTTTTTTCTTAGAAAGGGAGGTAGAGCCGATGAGCTATTAAATTTTTTATTTTTCTTAAAAGTCTTAGTATTCAATATCTTTTTTCAATACAAATTTTAAAAAAAAAAATGAAGATTTAATCTTTGAAAGTATATGAAAGTTTTAAATAATTAAATATACTTATATCAAATATATATTCGTAATCGATATTAACTTTAAATCAGAATAAGATAAACTAGCAAGCCAAAGGATTGGGCAAAACCACAACACCGCGTTAATAGAAAACCCTATGTATCTTTTTCTTGGCTTTTAGCACCATGTGACTGGCTTGCCTCATCTTCTTTCCAACATTAAAGTCTTCATTTGCCTAAGTTCTATATAAATAATAAATGTACAATTGTATGACACTGTTCTTTTACTCTCTTTCAATCCCTCACTTCCTTCCTCTACCTCTCTTTACCTCTTTTTTCTTACATGATTTGAGATCCAATCGGGGCCTTAAAATCATTGGATCTCCAATATTAGATCTTAAGGGGGCAATATCCTAGAGATTTTCACCAATGGCTCCACCAATGTACTTGAGGTTTTTTAAGGTACTTGTGCTTTATCTTGCTTTGTTTTTGTTGATTTCTATGTTCCTTTATGACTTCATTGAAAGTGATCATGAGCTTCAAACCAATGGGTTTGGCCCCAGAAGAAGATTGCTAGGGCTTGAAGAGGACAACCAGGAGCTGCTAATGAAAAAAAACCCAAGTAGTTTATCCATTGTGAACAACCAAACCAAGCTCATCAAATCATCAAACAAATCAACCAAAAACTAAACCAAACTTATCAAATCAAATTTGTCCACGAAGAACCAAACCAAGCTTTCCAAATCTACGAATTCAACAAAAGAAAAAAAACCCACACTTTCAAGTACCATTTCCAAGTCTGAACTCAAGCAACTGCCCCAAACTCTCCTGAAGAAGAAGCTCAATTCAACTTTGATGCTAAAGAAGCTCAACTCAACGTTAAAAGCCTCAAACTCCTCCAAGACAACTTCACTTGTCTCCAAAACAACCTCGGATCTACTCAAACTAAGCTCATCCAAGAACAAAACAAGTACCACAAAAAAACCGACAGAGCAAGAATCTTCCCGAAAGGACCCGAACAAAGAAAAGATACAACTAAAACAACAGAAAAAAGAACCAAGCTGGATTGAACAAGAAGATGATTCTGATTTAATGGGCGAGTTCCGAGATTTCCCGACCAAGTTCCAGCAAACCCTTGTCCCAGACCTCGAGAAAATCTCGACAACCTCAAAAGCTTACATTACTAAGTACAACAAACAATTAACGAAACAGTTCAAACCATATGTCGGCAACAAACGTGCTCCTACCATTGCCACTGTAATCTCTTGTGCTTTCATTTTGATCCCCTTGCTCTTAGTTTCCCTCGTTTTTAACCGCATCAAAGCCTACTTTTCTCTCCAAAAACTCCTCATTTTCATCCAAGTTTACCTCTCGATTTACTTCTCAATCCTCTGCCTCACTTCCCTCGTCACTGGGCTAGAGCCATTGAGGTTTTTCTACGCCAGTTTACCCTCCACCTACGTCGGTTTGCAGGTGCTTCAGACGCTTGGATACGTGCTTTACTTGTTGCTTCTTTTGATGCAACCGGTTCTCGTTTTCTCGACTGAGTCAGGGCTGTTTTCCAAGACGTTGGCCTTGGGCCAGACCTTACTGGGCTTCACCATCGGGCTTCATTATTACGTGGCTGTGTTTCATAGGATGGTTTTGCATCAACCGCCCAAGATTAGTTGGAAGGCTCATGGGATGTATGCCACTTGTTTCCTCGTGATTTGTCTGTGTGCTAGAGCTGATAGGAGAAAGAAAGTTTACTTGGAAGAAGATGGTGAAGAGGGAAAGAAAAATTAATTAATTAATATATTTTTTCGAGTACAATTTTATAATTTTAGCTTGTCCAAAATTTATAATTGTCTAGCAATAAGAATAAAAAAAACACAACATCATTGTCATAATGAGATTGGCTAGGAAATTTCCAAAGGCCTCTTCTCTTAATTATCAGAATTTTTTTTGTTTTTACACTTGTCAGTAGCTTGCATATATTATTTATAGCGTAACATTTTATTAAATGTAAAAATAAATTAAGTTTATTCGTTATTTTTGATGCGTTCAATGAAATCTTTTAATAATATTAAAAAGTGATATTTAGAGTATATTTAATAAAATTTAAATATTATAAAAATAATAAGAAAAAGTAATTTAAAATTTTA
This sequence comes from Adansonia rubrostipa, assembly GCA_038381775.1. Classification (NCBI taxonomy): domain Eukaryota; kingdom Viridiplantae; phylum Streptophyta; class Magnoliopsida; order Malvales; family Malvaceae; genus Adansonia; species Adansonia rubrostipa. The sequence continues at coordinate 1,276,326 of JBBYHM010000004.1, read as the reverse complement.
TTAATTAATTTATGTAATAATTTTTAAAATATAATATTTAACATGTTTGAAATTTAAATTTTGAAAATAGAAAAGCAATTGCTAGCCACGTGGTAAGCAAATTTCTCTTTATATATATATATATTCATTTAAAGGAAAAAAATAAAAAGAAAAGAGAAAAAAAGAGAGAGAAAGAGATAAATGATAAAATTTTATTACAATAAATTAAAATTCTCTTACATTTATATAACTTTCAATTTGTATTGTGTGTCACACAAAGATTGACTTTTAAATTTTTTTTAATGTTAAATATGATAATATTTTATTTGGATCCAAATTTAATCAAACTCACACAATTTTAAACCTAGCATGATTCAGGTTTAGCCCAATTTGTAAATTTTAAATATTATTTATTTATTTGCTTTATTTACTTTATTTAGTTTTACATGAATATTTAAAATTTTTTGATGTTAAATGCACGTTTTAATTATTTTAATTGTTGAAAAACAAGCTAAAAATATAAATTTATAAGATTAGATAATTATCAATATAGTTATTTTCACTATACTAATTTTATCATATAATGTTAATAGGTTTTAGTATAAGTGGAAGCCTAGTCAACAATAGATTTAAAAAAATTTATGGCCATGCTATTATCAATTAATTATTTTTTAATTATATTATGATTCTTAATTTTATAATTTATTGATGTGTAAAAATTAATTCATATTCATAATATGAGAATAAAATATTTATCTTAATCACTTTTTTCATTATATATATATTAAGTTAAAATATTTAATTAAACCATTTTTTCTTTGTTATACTATGCATTAAATATTTCTAGGGAAAAAAAATTCAACAAAATGCATGCAACCTCAAAAACAAAGGGTAAAAAATTTGGGGTGAGAGAGGCTCGAACTCTCGACCTCAGGATAACTCAGAAGCTATGAGACCTACGCGCTAGCCAACTGCGCCACCACCCCCGTTGTTGAAACGGGGCTTCTCTATACAATAATAACTTAAAGAGACAAAGAAAAAAACATCACCAAACCGCTTGACTGGCATGCCAATCTTCTGATTAGCAAAACCATTGTAAAATCTTTGGAAGAATCAAAATTAAGTCAAAACCCTTTTTGATGAGATGGTGTGCGGAGATTGGAGACATATTTTTGCTTATTTTCAACATGTTGAAGAACAATTTACAGTGTTGAAGCACATTGAGTTGAATGTAAAAGAGGAATGAGTAAATGAAGCAACAGATCGCCATTGGAACCCCAATTTCTATGTAAAGTGACTAGCTATGTGCTCGAATTTAAGCGTAAGTATTAAATATAAGTATATTTTGAGATAAATATTTTTAATATTTTAAGTGTTTTTCTATGTATCTAGAAAGCTCTTAAAGATTATCTTTGTATTCATATTTAGATATTTATCGGACATAAATTTTAGATCCAAATAATTTAAAAAAAATGAAGAGTCAAAATAATATAGTAGCATTCTCTCTAGCCGTCTCGTTCTCAATCTTTATAGGGTCTGGTGATTCTGAAGGTATGTATTTATAACCATGAACATGATAAGCCATAATCTCAACCACAAAAGGAGCAAAAGATGCCAGTATAGACCACTGAACTAGGTTGATTCGATTAAAATAACAACGTCAAACATCATTTCATTTACTCACACTGAAAAGTCCCTGAATTATCACCACCAAATCCCTGAGGTACAGGCTTCGTATAGACACTAAACTCTGTCCTTTGGATGGAAATCAGATGATCAGGAAACAGATTACTCTGTTTTTATGCTTTAAGATCCTCTGTTTTATTCTTTGCTCTGTTTTTGAAGAAAGGAGTTGAATGTTAACTTCATTGGGCAAAACAAAAATAGCATCTGTTATTCAATTTGCACAACTAGAATTTAAGATTCTTTGATTCAGTTAAGCGTCAAATATGATAATGTATCCAGTAAGAGTATATTTAAATTTTTATATATTTTTTATATATTTAGAAAATTCTGTGTCAGCAAATATTTAAAAAAATGAAGAAAATCCAGGTAAAACAGACTGGCAAAACCAACTTAAATCCAAGTTTTGCGTTAAGGTGGTGTGATTGGTACTGATGGAAACTTTAGGTCATCCACAAGCTTGGCACAAAAATGATGGTAGATACTTGTCTTGTTCAGAGAAAATATTCCGAACACTTCGGAGAACAACTTATACGACAGATTGGAATGAAACGCGACAGTTTCGTCCAACAAGGAGATTATATCCATATCTATGCTGGCTCGTTGAATCTGGAAAAGTTCATGCAATTGAAAATTGTTTTGTGAAGTTTTCATGCAGCACACAGACATAGACATACACACACAAACACACACACACACACACACACACACACACACACATATATATATATCTCTGAACTGCCAGTGTAATAACCAGATCATGAATGAATAATGATCACCCGTAAAATGATCGTGAATTGAGATTTAAACAACAAACGCAACGCGACGTTATGATAAGTAGTTTAATAATGATCACTTGCTCCCTAGCTTCGCGTCTCTTGGATAATATGTGCAATAAAGGAATGAGTAAACGAAGCAAACAGATTGCCATTGGAAGTCCGGGTGGAGTTTACAGTAGCTTAGCAAGCCTCTTTCTATCCTTCTCAAATCACATTAAGACTCTTGTGTTCCTTTTGGGTATTGGTTTTTATAACCATAAACATGCTGAGCCCAAATCCCAAATTCCCAACTACAGGGTGAGCAAAGGATGCAATTTATCGAGCACTTAAATACAAATACCCGACGTTGATTTTACGATTTTAATTTTTTTTATATCTCATATATTATCATTGATTTTTATCGTTATTGATCATAATACTATTTATAACCTCTACAATCACGATAAAATATGATAAAATCAAAAATGCATTCGCAATTACAATTTAATGTTTTCGGTGTTCGGAAGGAAAACGTGCCAGGATAGCTCTATTGTAAAGACGGGGAGAATGGGCAGGGGTGAGTATCATTTAGCTAAATAACTTATTCTCGTCAAAAAAAATTAAGTTCCAATGATTAAAATCTAAAAAAAAAAAAAAAACCCTAGATGTAAGATTGATTAGATAGAAGTGTAGTACCTCCACTTGTATAATCCGAGAATCATATGTACCTGAAACAATAATACTATAACACGATTGACATTGTTTAAAATCCTAAAACTTTTCTTATACAGGACTGTCTAAGTAGCTAATTCCTAATTGGGGTTTCGTTTCTGCTTCACTTGTCATATGTGAAAATAAAACTAGGGCACCAGTCTGAAATTATTCATATATTGATATATATGTCATTCTGAATATAAATTCTACATGAAAAAGAATGATCCATTGTTTATAATACCTTAATAAACACTCAACAACTATAACAAATGCTATTTATTATGATACATTTAAATGTAATTAACATAATTAATAAGATATATTTTAATAAAATATATTATATTTATATTTAAAATTTTAATATATTTTATAATTTATATTTATGCTTGCATGAACAACATAAAACATGGTAGGACATGTATATACGAATTTTAACAAATTTGACAGTCAGTGTCAATCTCTCTCATGTAATCTATATATATATATATGGTAGGTAGAAATTCAAATGAGATTTCTGAGAAATTAACATAAATTTCTGGGTTGTTTTTGCTTTTCCTTTTAGGTTTAAATAAATGGGGGGAAAATTGGTCCCAGCCGGGGGGGAAAATAGGGGAACAGTGTCGGACAGCAGCGAAATAATATGTCAAACAATTTAGTAACATTGATGGGATGGAGTCATCACCATCCGTACAGTTAGAGGGGCGGCAGGCGGTCGCAGGATGTTGAGCGCCCAACCTGACCTTGGCCGTAATCCACTCATCAAGTACCATCATCATGCCATCGCACCTCAACTTCCCCTCTTTCTGTTTTTGCTCATCTCAGCCTTAAGTCAGCATCACGTGTTCCATTTTTCTTTTCTCTATTGCCTCTATTTGATGAAGACGGACAGTAAGTGAGAACCCTTTTAACTTAATAATTTTAGATATGATTAGATATGTTATATATTTTTAAGTTTAATTTAATTTAAAAATAAATTTTAATTTATTTTTTATTTAAATTTAATTTAATTTAAATATAAATTTATTTAAAAATTTATTTTATTATTTAAAAATATAAAATATTTATATATTTTTATAATTAAATTTAAATAAAAATATTTTTATTAATAAATAATAATTCAGAGCAGAGTGACACTAAATAGAAAAATCTCCAAGCTTAGTTTAATATAAGTTGAGCAAGTAACTTTTAAATAGGTCTAACATAATATTATTAATAAATATTATAATAATGTAATAAACAAGACATGACACTTTTAAATAAGATTAATATTATTGCTTTTTTTTTAAGGAGGTGAGACGAGCTTGATGGTCAAGATAAGTGCAAAAGAGGAGAGAATGGGCAGGGGGAGGAGGTCACCAAGGAGCAATTAGAAGGGGAGCAGGTCCCTAAAGGCATTTAGTAACTACACCACATATATGATTGGTATATAAGGCAAAAGCCTTCGTAGAATCAAAAACAGTAATTCTTCTATCCTTACTCAGTGCTTTTTATGATATTTTTACAGCTCTCTATTCTCATGATGCAACGATTAACTTGAGCATTGAAACGTGTGTAGGAAATTCACTTTTGACATTTTCTAACTTTTCTTTTTTTTTTTTAAGTATCCCAACAACCAGATCTATTTCATTTGCTCAAAAATAATTAACAAACACAATAAATTTAATATACAAATCATATATTTATTTAATTGCATAAGATATTTAATATTTTATAGAGTGATTATATATATATATATATAATATACAAAAAAGAAAAGGACAGACAAATTGATGAATATTCATTCAACCAAATGCTTATAAACTTTTTTTTAAAAAGTTGAATATAATTGCTACTAAAAATATGACAAAGTAAAGTAAAAAAAAGGATATGTTCAATAACCTATTCTTTTTCCTTTTTTATGAATGCTAAATGATTATAACTCAAAAGGGTCAAAATTAAAAGAATGGTTGAATTATTATTGCTTGGTCCTTACCACAAATTATATGTTTATACATTTACCGCTGATTAATACAAATACACTTTGTACTTAGTTTAAGTGATAACAAGTAAAGATTTGATAGACATATTAAATTGATCGAGATCTTAAAACTGTCTCTTTGGTTTGAGCATTTGTTTTAATGATTATATGTACCATCATTCAAAAATAAATAAATAAAATTCAAATCCTTCCTTTCAACTTGAAAACATTCTTCCTTAGATATCTTTTTACCCTTTGCTATTTTGGAGGGCAAATTAAGCAAACTCACCTTATCTAAATACAAGATTGTTGATAAAACATACATCTTACTTGCATTTGTTTTTTTCAATAATTTTCCATTAGCCTAAATTCAAGATTTAATGACAAGATAAAAGGATTAAATTATAATTTCATATATCATTGTGTGTGTGTTTTTTTATACAAAAAAATTGTACTGGTTTGGAAATAGGGAAAGGATTGCACATGCTAGGATTTGAATTTCAAACTTGCAACTTGATACTAACTGACTATATGAACCAACTAAGCTAAGCTTCAAGTATGTATGGTTTTTGGTTAGTATTACTCTTTCATCAATTATAACCATGGAAACATATATATGAACTTATGAAGTGGAGAAAAATAATGGAAAACTATTACTAACATATGACTAATTCTAGTTAGCACTTTAAATTTGTTGGGTATAACGATTGACGCCTTAAGGTAATGTTTCCATTTTTAACCAAATTAGGGAATAATAGGATTTCAAAATGAACTTAAATATTTTTTATTTAAAAATGGAAATTAAAACTCTAAAAGAAAAATAGAGCATGAATCCCCAAATTAGAGTAATAAGTAGTTGATTAGGATTTTTTCATGTGGTCCTTAATAAAGGTACCTATTAATTTAGCCATAATGAAATCTTAAAAAAGTTTCTAACCTCTTGAATGCATGGCCTTAAATTTTTAGCAAATAAACTCTCATCAAGTTCCAACAAATATCATTTCCAATTTCAAAAATAAAAAGGTAAAAATCATTACCAAATATTACCTACCTACATATGTATATATATATAGAGAGAGAGAGTTTTTCATATTTTTTTTTCTTCCTCAATTGATCTTAATCTGATGTTGCCTAATGTATTTGCTTCATGAAAAGGATAAGAGTGGGGCAGAGAATTATGTGGGTTCCCCCATCTGAGTCAGTGGCCATGATTTCATTAATACGGGCTTATTTACATGGCACAATTAGGATTTAAAGGGGTGCAAACATGATGAAAGGGAAAAAGGTGGGGTGGGTTACCTTTGACAAGGCAACCCACTTACCCCACCTAAACTTTGTCCAAAGACCTCGGCAGGTAAGAGTTAAAGCAAGAGTTTTATGAATTTGAATAGCCACAATCATATTTGAATTATTATTAAATAATAAAAATATTATTTTTATTTAATTTAAATATAATAAATAATATTTTAATAATATAATAAATAATAAAATAAATTTTCAAATCATTTAATTTTAAAAAAATTAATTTAAAATTTTTGAATTCAACTCAAATCGTGAACAAAGCTAACCCCACCCTCTGTCTCTTGTTCTTGCCAATATTCTCAACGTCAAATGATAGCTTTGCTGGGAAGGAGACAATCCAATCCATTTGCACATAAATTTTTAGACAAATTGTGTTGTGTTTGAGCTTCACAGCTCACTTGCATGCTGGCTTCTATTTTCATGTGGTTTTTTTTTTGTTGGGGGGGGGGGGTGTGGAGGAATTTTTATTGGTATAAAGTGATTAATATTTAATCATAATTAACTATCAATGTTTGAATCATTAATACTTTCCAAGTTTTGAATTTGAGTTTGAATTTGATCAAATATGTTAACGAAAATTGTTTAAATAAGATGATAAAAATATACTTTTTCACCACATAAGTCAACTACTAAACTTTTTTGAAAATTACCATATAATACAAACAACAAAAGTTAAATTGTAGTGGTTAACTTTTGTGGAGGAAATAAAGAGAGAGAGAGAGAGAGAGATTTTACATGAAAATGGGTAAAGGAGAAAAGGTAAATACAACATTATCACATTAGCATAAGTTAAAATGAAAGCATCAAAGTCTCAATAATATGAAAAAGAGAAGTTATTGATGACCATAAAGAGATTAACAATTGCATTTTGATTGAACTTTTTGAAGGCCAATTCTATAGAATATAGAGTAACGAGATTCTTGCAAACAATCTTTTACTCACTATTTTTTTTTTTTACAATAGAGATCGCAATATGAGAATAAAAAATAAAAGGTTACAGATGTTGAAAATTTAATTTTGAACCTATTAAATATCATGTTTTAAAGATAATTATATGAAAACTTTAGCTTTTCGGTCACTTATTTACTTCTGGATATGAGTAAAAAACCCGTCAAATTTTCAATAATAATTTTTATTTTTGTACAATAAAGGTCATAATTTAAGAATAAAAAAAGAGTTACAATATTAAAATTCGAATATCAAACTTATTGAATCTCATCTTTTAAAAATATAATTATAGGAACTAAATTTAGTTGAGCTTTGAATTATTTCAATAATAAATTTTAAATCATGCCTCTGCTATAATGAAACTACAAGCTCTCCTATCAATTAAACTATTGCCAGTGTGAAGCTCTCCAAAAATCCACTGTTCAGTGGAAATCAAATACCAAATTTTTGTATCATAACCTTAATCTCATGTGAGTTAAAAAAGGCTTTGAGACAATGAAATGTGTGAAAAAAAAAGAAGAAGGAAGAATTTGCTTTTTTGCAACTGTTTTTTTCACAGTTCAAAAATAAATAGTGGCAGACAAAGGAGGACTTCATGAAAATCACCTCTGACCCACTAGGGCAAAGAGACAATGAGTAATAACGTGAAAAGAAGTTGCAAGCAAGCACCACAGAGGAAAAAAAAGATTTCACTGTTAATATAATCTATATATTTATATCATATTTATATATTTTTATGTATTAAAATTATATTAAAAATATTATATATTTATATAAATTTTAATATATTATTATTTATTTTATGTAAATTTTGATATAATCATATAATATATCATAATCAAATTACTTTTTTATTTTATATTATATATTATATATTTTAATTTTTTTTTTTCATGTAGCATAAAGTACCGTGTCTATACTTGACAAATATGCTTTTTGTTTTTCTGATTAGAACATTACAGACTTTTTTCAAGCAAAGTAATTCACCTTTTCTATTTGTTTTTACTTTTTGTGTTGCTGTGTAAAAAAAAAAAACAAAACAAACAAAGAGTTGACATTTGCAATCACCTTTTTTTCTTCAACGTTTTTGCATCCGAATGCCCTGTAAATGGCATCTTCACATGTCCAATATGACATTGAACAGTATTTAGCCCTGCTGGCATCCCCCCAACCTCCAAAAGAACCTTTTTTTAAAAAAAAATTCATTCATTTATTTATTCATTCAATGTGTAAATATGCACTAAAAACTTTTAATAAATTTATAAGATTAATTTCGATAAAATTTGTGTTAAAACAAGTAAAATGATAGAAAATAGTAAAGATTAAATTTCAATCAATGCCCCTTGCATATTTTATTACAGAGTTATACTCGAGTTTAATTAATTAGATTCAAATAGTAAAAAATTAATATGTTCAAAGTCCTGTGCAGATTAATCTAGTCAATTTAGAAAACTTGTAAAACTATTTAGAATAATAATTATTTTTTATAATTAAATTTTAATAAAAATAAATTTTATTAATTAAATAATAATTTTAATGTGACTAACTCAAATTAATAATAGTATGTCTTAAGTTCAACCCAATTTCAGTATTACTTATAAGGTAAAACAGATACCTCAACTTTTGGATAATATTTCTAAATTATGAAGTGTGTAGGGTTACTTGAGACTTGGGAGATAAGGTACTAAGTCCTAAAATATAGCCCCAACTAGTTTTCCTACTTGCTACTATCTCCTGGAGCATATTGAGGACCATTCTATTCCAAGGAAAAAAAATTGTGTTGGTGTCATGGATCGAATTTACTCTCATTGAATTTCATTGGTAATATCAAATGTGGATCGACTCTTAAATTGTAACATTACAAGGTGTTTAATTAAATATCATTTATACTAATATATATATATATATGAATATATTTATATAAATATATAAAAATTTTATTGATTTTTTAATATATTTTAAATTATAAAAGAAATTTTTTTGAATCCCTTTTTATGCATCCGAACATCGCTACTTATCATTCCAATTAAATTTAAGTTTAACCTATGAATCCATGTGTGATGTCTGATATTAATTTGATAGATTGATGCAAAGGTCTGTAGAATTATGTACGAAATATGTTAATTGAGCCCCCAATCTACCTTGCCATATTTAGATTGTTTGGCACATGCCTTGCCCCTAAATTTCTAGTCCTTTAGATCTACAGCCCTCTCGAAGATTACTCTTGCAAAAAGGTTGGCTACGTTAAATCAAAAATTAATTATTCGTTTGGTTTAATACATATCAAAGAATAATTAATTTGATGAACTGATAAAAATATTTTTTTAATTAATTTAAAACTTTTTTATAATTAATGAGATTTAAATTTTTAAATTTTTAATTATATATTAAAGGTTATACTATTAAGATAAATATAGTTTTATTAATTATCAAATTTATATATTTAATATTTAATTTATTTTTAATTGAATAACTCAGTTTGACCTCCAATTTTATTTTTAATTTATTTGTTGATAGCTAGCAATCACGAAGTCACTTTTAAAAAAGAAGACTAGTGCTAACTAAGTAGCAACTAATAAATTGAATTACCATCGAAATTAATGGGATCTTATAGATTCCATTCTAAGGTAAATGTGCTCTAGTACTCTTGGAAAATACCAATTATTTTTTTTTTCAGTGACGAAATCGTTAGATTGCTTGCATCTTCCTTTTCATCATTTCTGTCCTTAACTGATGTGAAACTAAAAAAATAAAATAAAATAAAAAACATAACATTATTCAAGCAACCATTATGATTTTAGTTTCTTTTTAAAATTGAAAAAAAAAAAAAAAGGTGGACCACTAAAAAAGGGAAATAAAAAATCCATTGAATAATCATAAGAAATGATAACAAAATATCTTCATAATTAAAACATATATATATATATATATATATATATATATAATAGCATACTCTTTTTCCTATTAAGAAAGGCATTCAAAACCCACCACTCCAAAAATTGATGCCGAAGAAAGAAACCCAAATTAATTTAATTAATTAGCAAAACATTTTTAATTTGAAAAACATGATAAGGAACTTATAGCTTAATTTAAACAAGACATACGTGATTGAGAATATAATAATATTAGTTTATAAATATGAAAGTTTCACTCTATGATAGAAGATTTTTAAAGAAAAGATAAAAATAGATAAAAATATTTTTTTTATTTTGATTTAATAGTTTTAGAAGAGAAATATCATTTCTAATCTAATAATATTGAGATGTAAATTATCCTTAAAATTTTAAAAAATATATAATTTTAAATATAATTATTTAAATAATTTTTATGCTAAAATTTTTAAAAATAATATTTTAATTATGATTTTTTTAATTCCTCGAAATATTATAGCTTCCTTCCTTTAAGTGTGGTGCACTTGAAATGAAACCTTGAATATATGCTCGCTTTTCAGACGGAATAGTGGCGACTTTTTTTAACCCGACTATATTCAACATCACACGATAATATTAAATAAAAAATAATTAAAATATAGTATAATATTAAAATAATAAAAATATAAATATAAATATAAATATTTTAAATTTTATAAATATAAATTATATAATAAAATTTATATAAATATAAAATATATTAAATATAATTATAATATAATAAAATATATAATTTAAAAAAAGCAGAAGCTAGCTATGTTCTCTACTAAACTGAGGGATGGACCACTATGCTGGCTTAAAGAAAGTGTCACAGGTCACACAAGAGGTCCCTGTGGCCGTCTCTTGTCTCTCTAACGCCTCTCTCTTACCTTATATCTCCCACCATCCCACGGCTAATCATTTGCATTTTATTTTTATTTTTATGAAGAGAAAAATAAAAGGGAAATCTTAATGTGTTACCAAAGGGCTCCTTTATAAAAGTTCCCCTAAATCCTATGCTTGTTTTTATTATAGTTACTATTACGCCTTTCAACTTTCAAGGGTATGTCCAAACTGATTTTTATTAATTTAAATATAAAATTTAATAATTTGAATTTACTTAATTTAAAATTTTTAATTAAATAAAACTAAAATTTTTAGTAAAATTTAATTATAAAATATATAAAAATAATATTTTAATATTTTTTAAATAATAAAATAAGTAATTGAGTTGGGTTAGGGTTTTGCTTGGATAAGAATTTTTAAAAAATTGAAGTCATAACTAACTCAATGCATGAATCAATCTAATTATTATTATTTTGATATAAAAAAGTAACAATTTGACGATAAATAAGATTCAAAGCTCTAATTCATTAGATATCTTCTTTTTAAAAAAATAATTATATAAATCAATTAAATTAAATATTTAATTATTATCAATTCAAAAAAATTTTGAAATCCATAACCTCATCTCCTCTCATCTTTCAAATTTTTAAACCAAAGTCCAAAGGTGAAAGTTTGTATCAGGGAAGTAAAAAGATCATCATCTATCAATCAAAGACATGAAAAGGATTACCAACTTCATATATATATATATATATATGTCACCGTTTCTTTTAAAGATATATACTCTATTGCTTCACACTTTGTGGCAATGACATACAATTTTCCAATTGAGTTGCTTTTTTCCTTAAAAAATTTTGTAATTTTTTTTAATTTTTGAAAGTTTGGGATGAAACTTTTTGTGGGATTTGCATGTGCCAAAAATATCGTAATATATTGGCGGGAAAACCATGTCTTTTAATATATAATACAATAATGATAGTTGACAAAAAGTGCCATATTATCTGGGGTTACTTTCATACTTGGGTTTTTCATTTTTCTTTCTTTGTCTTTCTTTTCTTGGAAAACTTTATTATCTTAAAAATAGGTTTATCACTAATTAACCACAAAAGTCGTTATTATGAGTTGGCATTATGAAACTCAATTCACTTTTTTGGCAAGTTAAAGAAAATTGGCGTGATTTGGTTATCAATTTAATTAGTTCAATTAATTAGTTCAATCACGTTAATTAAAATAATTTAAAATGTAAAATATTGTTAATATTAAACAAGTAATGATATATTAAATAATTAATTAAAATATACATTTTTGTAGGCTAAGATTGTTAATACAAAATTTGAATCCACATGAAAAAGGTAAAGGTTGGTGCCGGCGTAACCTTGGAGTAAATTAAGAATATATTAAAAATAATTATGTGATTACATAGAGATTTACAGTTAATTTATGAGATATTATTTGTTTTGATTCGTTAAATCTTATAATTTTATCAAAAAAATCTTTCATAAATATAAGCCTAAATATTTACATATATATATATATATACAAATCTTCAAAATCTTTTGATATGATAATAAGTGTTATTGATAATTTTTAATTTATTTATAAAATTAAAAAATTTTAACTATATTAAAAAAGAGCTTAAAATTATTATTAATATTATTTTAATAAAGCATGGTCCTCTGGGTTGCGCATGATTCGACCGATTTCGCACGATAAGATTAAACATGCCAACGTGTTCCCTGTTGTCCTCAGCTAAGCTAAGCCAAGCCAAATCTAATCTATTATAGTATTTAAATTAAAGGAGAACAAATTCCTCCACTTGCCAATTAATATATGCACGTCAATGGCCAAGCTAAACCAATTCTGTTGGCATTAATTAAATGGCTACATATATATAAATATTAAATTTTGATCGTATGATTTTAAATCTTTAAATGGATGATCAGGCTAGATCCTAGGATTATGACAAAACCTATCTACGAAAAGTACGAGGGTTCGTTCCAATGGAAAATGAAGGTCATGGACCTAATAACAGTTATGTACCATCACATAGGTAAATTATTAATTGAATTTAAAATATAATTCAATTTATTTATATAATTATTTTAAAAAAATGATATTTAATAAATTTTAATATTAAATTTTGATATGAAATTTTTTTATTTTAAAATTATAATTTTTATTTAAAGCAAAATGTTATTAATTAGTTATCTTTCTTCTAGTAATCTTAACAGAGGTGTTAACGGATTGGGTTAGATTGTGCCTAATTTTTTTTTTAATTTTCTTGCTTGAGTTAGGCTTTGGACGGTTTGTTTGCCCGTTTTGCTATATAAAAAAAGATTAAACATTAAAAAATATTATTATATTAATATTTATATATTTTTATAATTTAAAATTAAATAAAAATATTTTCTATTGATTAATCAATAACTCAAAATGAATCAATTTGAATAAAAAAAATCTAAATTTAATCTAATGCAAACCGTACCTATTGAGTTAGACAAAAAACCCGATTCTTAAATAGCAGCAAACATGTTTTCTAGAGCAGCAGAGTTATAAAGAACTTTGGTAGAGGTTTTGGTCATCAAACTGGTTTTGTAGATTCACTGGTAAAGAGGGGAGTGGACAAATCTTTTTTTTTTTTTTTTTGCTTGTTGGTATTTGAGGCTGATATTTTAGTGTCATTGTAGTTAGATTTTGATGAAAGCAATTATGTTCGGTTTTGTGTTTTGTTTTTCCTTTGACCCTGTTTCTAACAGGGATTTGCTGTCAATTTTGATCGTATTTTTACTCATATTATTTTGATTTAGATAATTATTAAATATAAACGTGTATTACATAATTTATTTACATCTTTCTTAGATTTTTCATAAGAGAATGCACTACACACTTCTTAAAAACATAAACTCTGCAACGACTAAAAAAGGGCATAAAATGATCTTAAATTTTTAAAATATCGTTCAATACTTATTTTGCATTTTTAAGATCCGTATGAATTATTTTCATAAATATTTGTTTAGAAAATAACGAATTTGAACAACAATTATTATAAGAATTAATTCTTGCAAAGGCTATCCTTAATTATTGAAAAATTGAGGAAAAAAAACAACCATGGAAAACACTAAATTATGTACAAAATCTTTTCTGGGTTAAGAAAAAAAAAATTTACATATAATTTTCTAAAAACCGAAAACCAATCGGTTCAACTCGGCTCAAGTAAGAAATACCCAAAGACAAAAGGGAAGACTGAAAACCGTTGTTGTACCTCAAAAACCAATAAAAATGTTGTTTTGTCCAAAAAATACAACCAATGATTTAAATCTGAATTTAACTCAAAATTAAAAGGGAAGGAAGTCAAAAATTTAATTTAATTTAATTTATTTATATAAAATTTTTAATTTGAATTTGAATTTTTATATTATTTTTCTCATCATTAAATTTCTTTATTTTTTTTCAAATACTTATTATGGTTATTTTTACTTATCAAAGCTTCTTTTCGTATTATTATTTGATTTTCTTAATATATACATTATTCTTCATTTAATAAATTAAATTTTATCCTTTTTTTTTTTTTTTTGGCAATGCGTAAGACTATTTCATGGCATGGCATTTTCTTCTATTTTCACATTATTAATATGAAATAAAATAAATAAAAAAAATTCCCTTGATTTTGAATTTACATAGTGCAACCAAAATGCAATTATATTTAAAACATGTTTTCTTCTATAGCATTTGATATAATAAAATATATTTACTTGTATGTAAATATATATAAACAAATTTCATTATAATAGAATCTATAAGAATAATGATACTTATCTTTCATAAACTTTGTGATCAATAACTCATAATAATACTAATGCAAAGATATTGTAAAAAAATAATTAAAAATTTAAAATAATACCAACTCCTATGAATTAAATTAAAATCATAAATTTTGGTTCTAATAAAACAAAAGTACATAATATAAAGACATCATAAAAATCCAATCATAAAACGTAATTGTGACGTAATAATAAAAAAAACTACTACTTCTTGTCGCAATGAAACAATAGTAATTGAATTTCTCTTCCTACATACATGATGATCATTATATTCTTTCTATATTTATATATTTTTATGTATCATAAATTTTAATATATTTTAATATAAATATTTATAATATTTATTTATTTTTTAAAAAATCAAATTATATTAAAATAATATTTTTATATATTTATTTATTTGTTATAGTAAATTAATGAAGCACAAACAGGAAAGAGATATTTATTTGATGTCTATTTAAAACCGATTTTGCGGCGACTAACCTTTCCCCAAATCTCGCCACCAGTCACTCCGAGGCATCCTATAAATAATTTTTTAAACAAAAATAAAATAAAATAATTTTTTTAAAAAAGCACAATTCCATTTTTGTTTTTCGTCATTTAATTTCTTACAGTAAATTCTTAGAACTTTCGTTTTCCTTTTAATTTGTAGCAAATTCTTTGTTTCAGATAACATAAAAATTCGCATTTGAAAAAAAAAAAAAAAAACCAAAAGAATTGTACAAAGGAGAGCACACAGATTTCCATGGTTCCGTTATTATTACATTCACATTCTGATCCTTAACAAATAGTCATCAAAACCCAAATTAAAAATATATTTTCTTTTTGTCTCATCACAAGTGTTATTTTTTATGTTCCCATTTTTTTAAATTTTTTTAATTTTATTTAAAAATTAAAAAATAAAAGCAAAATATAAAATATTAATTAATGTTCAATGATACGATTAAAATGATATTTACAAAGAAAAATTATAATTAACGCATTAATTTTTATTAAATTCAATTAAAATAATATATTAAACATAAAAATTTTATTAAAATAATAATTAAATAATTTTTAAACGATGATTATAAGTGAACTATAATGTTTTAATAACTTATGCCATTGTTTTTTTGCTTTTTTTTTTTTGGGGGGGCGGGTAGTATTGAGATGTTAACGTTGAAGACCATGGATTGTCTATCACTGATGAACATAATTAATACTATGACAAAATGTGATATATCGATAGGCTATTATTTACATAAATATAATTAAATTAAAAAGAAAAAAAAAAGGGTGTTTTCAACTATGTCGAAAAGTCATGGTTAATATGGAGAGAAGAACAAGAAATATTCCATCTCTTTCGTGCATCATTGTGATATACTCACACTATCATTTCCTTGATATTCTTTTGTTCAGATTTCCTCATTTTTGAAAACCTTTTTCTGGTTTTTTTTTTCTTTTTTCATGAAATTATTTAGAAACTCCTAATCTGAGGAACATAGCCATGATTCCACCATACCTTCACTTCTTGTAGCCACATTTTCAGGCCCTTTATCGCCATGAAAATCCGACGAAGACGTCGAGAAGTTACTCATTTTCCCATTCGAGACTCTCTGGTCGTTACTGTTATTGTAGCTGCCATTGATGGACCCTAAGAGACTTTGATCATGTTCTTGGGTGGACCTTAGGAGACTTTCATTTCTTGGCAATTCCCCGTCCGACGATGATACCATGTTGTGAAGCCCGCTGGCGCTGAGGTTGGTATTGACATGGCCCTGGTTCAAACCAAACTCTTGTAAAGAACCCATTTTGAAAGTAGGGTCATTTGGTGGAATATCTAAGGACCCGTGAGGCTTCGTTCCGAGAATGGCCGAATTGGAAAGTGGGAATCTGGGAGGTGCTTGAAGGAGAGATTGAAAGTTAAGAATTGGGTTTTGCATGTTGATGTTGAGGAGATTTTGAGGCTGCTTTAAAAGGCCTAACTCCGATGGTAGTTGGTAGTTAATGGAAGTTGAACTAGAACTAGTGTTGGTGATGTTAGTACTAGGATTAGAAGTTATAGCCTCAACCATTGAAGAAGAAGAAGAAGAAACAAATGGTGGAGGGTTGATTTTTTGGGCAAATGGTCTTAAAAGATAATGGGGAGGTGAAGGGTCTAAATGGGTCGATCTCATAGTGGAAGGTGAACCAAATAGATCGAGCCTAGTTCTTGGGAAAGGTGAGGAAGTGAAGGGCGGTGCAGGGATCCCAGTGAACTCCTGAACCATGGCTCGGAAATTGGTGGTATCAGTGGTCAGAACTGTTGTTGGTGCACGCCTAGAAGCTCTGGATCTCTTCTTTGGGTTCCGCACCATGTTGTTGTTGTTGGGTTGGTCTGCTGTGCCTGAAACTGAACTTTTGTTAACACTTTCTGGTCCTTGATTGATCTGCATCGATGGAAAACTGGCTCCGCTTTGTGCTTGTTGGTTGGTCAACAACAACCGTTGGGTTGGCGAGGATGAGGAGGAGGAAGCCGCCATGAACCCGCCAAGATCAGTGCAATTGGGCTCAGATCTTAGATTTTTGGACCAAACCGCATCAAGATTGAGGACTGAATTCGGGTTTGTCGTAACCTGCAACGATCTTGACAAAGGATGATCAAAGTAGTTCGACAAACTGTCAAACATAGGCGATGAAGAATGGCTCCGGTGTTGCTGCTGTAGCACCGGCAACGACAGCTGCGGTGGTTGGTTACCGAAAGAACCAAGACCGATATGGCTGGATGGGTTGTTATTATTCAAAAAAACCGAGATTGACTCAGAACGTGAATCATACTCTTCACTACCACCACTAGAAGATTGCATACTACCACTATTGCCAGAATCCATGAAAAAAGAAGGAAAAAACAAAAAAAAGATAGAACCAAAGACGTAAAGGAAGACAAAGATATGGAGGTGTTTCAGACAAGTGTTTCAGAACTCATTTAAGAATGAAACTACAAGAACAAAGCAAAGCATGAGGCAATATCAAAGAGGAAGATCTTCTGGAAGAAACTAAGAGGCTTATGATCAGAATCAGAAAGTACCCATATTTGTTTGTCTTTAAAGCTCTGATCTGCAAAGAAAGACAGTGGTTTGGTTCGGTTTGGTTTGCTTTACTTTTGTCTTTGAACAAAAGGGCATGTGTAAAGGAAAAGAATTAACAGCTCAAGGATCATTCGAAACTAAAATGGTTGAAGATGAGAGGTAAAATCAAAATAAAACTTTGTTTGGGAAGGGAGGGAACTTCCTTTTTTTTTTTCCCCTTTATTTTTCTCCTATCTTTTGCTTTTAGCTTTGTAAGACGTTGGGTACCCTTTTCTCCTTTTTTCCTTTTTTGGGGTAAATCTTTTTTATTAAACTAAAAAGAAATTAAGAAGAGAAAAGTTAGTTCTCTAGGACTTTTCTAATGGAAGAAAAAAACTTAGAACAGGTCCATCAATTTGATTATTCAATTAAAATCGAGAGTCTTTTCAATTTAATATTATATAAAAGTGAAGCATGATGTAAATCGTCTAAAATCCATTTAAACAATAAAAATGAGTAAAAATTGAGATAAGAAAAAATCATTTTTATTTTTAATTAATTCTTTCGAATATATATTTTACAATTGATACCCCTGACATCTAAGAGTTATACTAGAATCTATATTAGATAAACCAAATCCCATTTTTTATTTAATTATTTATTATAGTCAATATTAAAATAATTTTAAAAATATTTAAAATTTTATTTATTTAAATAAATTAATTAAAATAAAAATTTTACCAATTTAACGTCCGGTCCTAATTCTTAACCTCTAGCGTTTTCTACTCAAAAAAGAGAGGCTGCTGCTTAAGCAAATATGCTGCTTGTGCTTTCACTAAAAAAAATATCAGATCAAAGGGTGTGACGTGAGAGGCTGTAATGAAATGAAAGCAACCGGTGAAAGTATAACTGGGTTGTGATTTTGATCCCTTATAGTGTGAAAAGAAGAAAAATAATAATATTACATGTATTTTTTTAAAATAATATACTGTTTCTGTTCCAAATTTTTTTATTAATGTTTTTAGTTAAATAATTTTTATTTTTTAAACAATTATATTAAATTAAAATTTTACAATGTGTTTTGAAAATTTTAAAATTAAAAATTTACTAATATTATCTTTTTTATTTTATTATTTTATTAAAATAACAATCAAAGTCAAATTAATTTGATCCAAGAAACCAATAAAAATAAATATTTTTAGAAGAAAAAAATACTATATTCAATTAAATATTTTATATTTTAATATATAAATATATAAATATATATATATATATATATTAAATGGTTAGGTAACTTAGTTTTCATAGTAGGAAAAAAATTAAGTATATTGTTTCTATCTATTTCTTTACATATTATTTGGTATAACTAACTAATAATTAATAAATAACCAAAGAATAATGTTCAAAATTACTTAGCTACACCTTCTTGACCAAGCCAGGGATTAAATATCAAAGGAACAATAAATAAAATAAAATGAAATGGAATGAAATGAAATAAAACCATAAAAATTGATTCAGATAAGAAGAAACTTGTAAAGAGAATGTTTTATTTTAGGTTAAATCTATCTAAATTATTATTTATTGATAAAAATATTTTTATTTAAATTTAATTATAAAAATATATAAATATTTATATAAAATAATTTTTAATATTGTTAAAATAATGAAACAAGGTTAGGTGAAGCATATAAAAAAGTTCACCCAACTTATAGATAGTTCTAAAATTTATATGAAAAATCATGATACTTTCAATTCATGTTATCTTTTGCTTTACCTAAGTTTTCTTTTATTTTTTCCACTTTTAATTTTTTTTATAATAATATCATAAAATTCTTTGGTTTCAAACAAAAATAAAAGGAAGGAAGAAGAAGAAAAATTAAGAAACCTCCAATGTTTAGATGGATAAGATCAGTTGAACAACACTCTGAGTTTGCTTCAACCATCAAAACAAAAAGGAGGCTAGCTAGCTCAACAATATTATTAACTTTAACCTATTTATTATACCTTTTGGAGTATCTAAAATCTATCAGAATTAGAATTGATACACCTTTTTTTTTTTTTTTGGTGAAAAAGACTTTTTTAAAAAATGTTTTAAAAAAAGGGAAATTATTTCATTCAACTTGAGTGGAGTTTTTAAAGAGAAATTATTTTATTCATCATTAGCATAATGACTTATAATTTGTTTAGTTCGATTAATAATTGAACCAAATAATTATTGAAATTATTTCAGTTAATTCAGTTGCTTAATCAAATTAATTAAATTTTGATTGTTCTATCACTAGTAAGTTAAAATTACATTATAAAATCTTAAATTCCTAATTTTTCATAATTAAATAAACATAATTATCTAATAAATATTTAAATGTCAAATATAAGTAAAGTTACATCTATAATAAGTCTTAAACTGCAATAATATAAACCTTAAAATATCAAATAAAGATAAAAAATATAATATTTCACATATATATATTTCAAGTAATTTAATTAATTCAGCTATTTTTAAAATTTGAACCAAACTAACAGATAAGAAAAATTTATGAAAATCTTATACTGATAATTGTTCCAAAATTTTCAGGTTAACCAATTAATTAAAATAAATTAGGTTAACCAAATTATGCACAACCACAGCTATATCCTTAATTAGGATATGCTTAAAAAGATGTTAAAAAAAAGTAATTTAAAATAAAAATAAAACATGTGATAGTCTTTTAATTTTATTTATAGAGTTAAAAAAAATTTTACTGTCAATGTATAAAATTAAATTTTTTAAATGATTTTTTGTTTTTTAAAAAGTAAAATAAAAAGGTAATTGTTCTTAAAATGAGTAGTTAATCTTTTAAATAAATAAAAAAATGACATTTTTCATTTTATAATAACTTTATTTATTTTTTAAGAAATAAGAAAAGCCATTCTTGATGAACGAAAGAATAATTTAACCATATAGACAAAGGATCTACTTGTACTTGTAAAACTAAATTAATTTTATATGATTTATAATTTTTATATGATTTATATTTATATAATTTAATCATTTTATTTCATGCTCTATTCATATAAATTATGCATATTGAGTTTTAGGTAAATTAAGCAGTTCAACTATTTATTCAATATAAAAAAATTTAACTATTAAATATACATTGAGAAAACAATATTCTCAATTAATATGCTCAAGATATCGAATTTTTTTTAAATTTTACTTGTTCAATGAGTATAATTATATAGTTAAATGTAATAATTGATTTATTAAAATATAAATTATATAAAAATTATAAAAATATATAATTTAATATAATTTTACATTTGTATAAATGAAAGTTCTTCCAAGCAACGTAGTTTTGAGAGTTGAAGGGAAAAGAAAACTGAAGGAAAAAAGAGGTTGGGGTGGATCAACCGTAGGCCCAACCCAAATATGTCTGGGTCCCTTTGATTCAAATAGGTGTTGTTGCTTTCTAATTTTGCCAAATATATATATATATATATATATATATATCAAAGTTAAGAAAATCGAATCGGAGGTTAAATTCACATAATTTTATTTTTTTGATTTAGATGGTTAGATTGATTGGTTCATATAAATAAGATTTTAAATATTTTTAACTTGTTAAATAAATATTTTATAGAAATAATTAATAAAAATGTGTAGTTGGTTTAATGTTATGATTTTTAGTATAATTCTAAGAGAATATCGATTTATATCTCATCACTTAAAAAAAAAAAAATTTAAATAATTAAAAATAAAAAATAAAATTTTTTGAGTTTTTTGATTTTTTATTAGCTGAATCGATTTTAAATTGATTCAAGTGATTTTTGATTGTCTAAACTATTAAAAAAACCCTTACACTTCATAACTTTATCTAAGTAAGCTCTATACTTTTATTGTACTCAAAATAACCCTTATCCTTTGATTACTATCTAAATAAGCCCTTTATCAAATAAAATATTGATTTAATTAAGGGTTTATTTGGGTAAAAGCAAAAGATTAAGAGTTTATTTTAATGTAAAATAAAAGTTATGAGCTTATTTAAGTGTAATAAAAGTATAAAAATTTACTTAAATAAAGCTGTACAATTTATCAACTTATTTATTATTTTAACCTTTTTGATTTTTTATATAGTACCGACAATCTAATCTGATTTTTTTTCATCATTCATAAGAACTTATCTGTTTGCAACAATCTTTTTTAGTTGTTAATGGTCCAACCATATAAAAGCAGATGTACCAAATTCAGCTTGAAGATTTTAGTATAAACAGTTAAAACATGCAGATAATTGCCATGGCTATGGGTTGTCCTCCAACTTGAACTAACCCTTGCTTTCCTTAAATGCATATATATAAAAAAATGGCAAAATTCTTTTTGGTGAAAGTTTAAGAATAATTAATTTAAATATTTCTCTCTAAAACACAAGTAGTAACTATTTTCAGCTTTAGTTTAATGGTAACTTTGACTTTTATTATTATGTGTAAAAATTTGGATCAATAATTTTTTAGGGTTTTTTAAATCAAAAGTAATGGTATTCTATTAAGTAGGTTTTAAAAATTTATCATTCTTTTAAGGGGAAAAAAAAAAGAAATTCCAAATGGTTGGCTTACCTAGTAGTGAAAAAGTTTGATGAACTTAACATTAAAAAAAAGGAAAAACTTACCTTTTAGAGTGTGCATAAATAAGGAATAAGCATAGTTTAAAATTAATTTTGTAAAACTCTTATACTGATTTTTTTTTGTTTGTATGATTTTATGTAAAATATTTTCATTGTTCGATTAATTTTCAAACGAATATGAATTGATATAAAAAAGATCGATTCCAACATTTAACGGTTGATTTTTATTTTTTTGCCTTCTTTTAACTTCTGTTCTTAGAGGATCAATTTTTTTTTTTTTTTTGCTTTATTTTAAGAAGAGATTGATCCTTTATATTCAAAGAAGCAATTTCTTTGTACTTCATTTCAACCTTTTTAAAAATTTAAAACATTTTTTTTAAATATAATTTAATTTTTTATTGATTTTAAAAATTTTTATTGACTAAATTATTTTTTTGGCAAAATAAATACTGAAAAATGCGAATATTATTTTAAAAAATAATTTTTCGTAAAATAAATAGACCTTAAAAATATTTTTTGAGATTTATAAAGAGCATTTTCATCAATTTATTGTAAAAATATTTTTCTAATAATCATATACTGATTCACAAACGTATTTTCCAAGCGACACAGGAATTCTCCAAAATATATTCTCCAAATCAGAATTTCTTGGACTGCTCAGAAGAATATTTTTCCATTTTTTTTCCTCTCATTTTATTGCTGGTTCCATTCTGGTTTTATTCTTCACCACTCATATCCAGAACCCAGATGACTTTAAAGCTGGTTGAAAATACTAATTCATGTCCATAACAGCTGTATATTCATGCCATACAGCAAAGTTAATAATAATAATAATAACAATAACATCAACAACCTTATAGTTAGGGCAAATTTTGTTATACAAATTCAGATCGAATCAGATTTAAAAATAATATTAAAATTTTAAAAATATATTAATATTTATAATTATATTTAAATAAAAATTTTTATTATTTAAATAATAATACAGATTAAGTTAATTTAATTTAAATTAAAAAAATATTCAAATTCAATTAAATACAAATCGAATCTCCAGTCCTTCAACAGGTCTGATACTATATTAAAACCAAAATGCAAATAAACTACTTCAAATCTTGAGGATTTTTTTTTTCAAAGTTTATTATTATTTAAGCTGTAAGAATTTTTTCTAAAAAAAAAAAATATTTGTGATTCATGGACCATATATAAAAGTTTGATAAAGTCTTATTCGTAGGTGAATTTTCAGTAACAAGTAGGTCTAGAGAAAGATTACAAATATTTCGTTCATCCATAACTTTTATATCAGCCCTAATATTTTTATTATTTCACATAAATTAAACCCGAGATGCATCTTTATCTTTCCAATTTTTTAATTTAATTTTTATTTCTATTAAGTTGATATAATTTTTTTACATAAACATGATTCTAATATCAAAATAGAAACGCAAAGAAAATACTGGAATTTTTAGGTTTTCTTTTATTATTATTCATTATGTTATAAGGAAAATTATTTTTATTTTTTTAATTGTGGTTTATGGGTTATTTATATAAATTTGGGATTATATCAAAGCTGATTTTCTCAAAGGTTACCTAACCCCATTAACTTAATTTTACACATTTCTGCAGTGTTTTTTTTTTTTTTTTAAATTTTGTTTGGGAAACTTTCACTTACACAACTTTAATGTTAATCATGTTGGTCAACTACTTAACATTAGCAGCTTCATTATGCCACCTCTCATTAATTAATGAAAATGTTTAACAAAATTGTAAAAATATTGCATAAATAAATTAAAATTGTAGTTTATGCACCATGAATTCTTAATTAGTAAATCTTTTGTACCCGTCAAATACATATGATTTTTGAGAGCTTTAAAAAACAAAATATGAAAAAAAAAATCCACATTTTAGTTATTTCAAGAGACTAGCAATTAACTCACATAGAGTGATTCCCATTTACACATTGTATTTTCTTTTTAATTTAATTTTAATTCAATTAATTCATACAATTATTTTTAAAAAATAATATTTGATAAATTTAATATTTAAATTTTAATATCTGTAAGTCTTAAATTGCATCTCACCATAAACTCTACGCCCCTGATTGGATGTCCTGGTCCGGTGGAAGTTTTTACTACACCATTGGAAAGATTTTTTTTTTTTTACTTGTTATTCTTTTATAAATATTTGATTATTTTGTAAATAAATTTGTATTGTTGATTTTTTTATTTTTTTAATTTTTATTTAAAAATGGTCAAATGATTTATTGATATTAACTCTCTTAAAGTTCTATTATATCAATATTTTTGAGTGAATAAATTTTTAAGAATTTAAAAATGTTATATAAAATTAAAATATTATAAAATACATAAAAGATAATAAATAATTAAATATTATTTTATTAAACTTTAATTTGTGTAAATATATTATTAATAATAATATATAGATATTGATCTAAATCTCTAAATGATCATTTTTTCTTTGCTATCACCGGTGCATTTGAACTTCAAATCTAAATACATATACTATCATTAATTTTAATTTTATAACAACTATATATGATTTTACTATTGCAATAATTAATTTTATTATTATTATTATTTTTAATCTTACTTCTCGTTCAAACGGAATCAATAATAGAAAAAAATATATGTTTGCTGTTCTTTTTCTTTGGACCAAAGGCATAAATACTTGTCAAATTTTGAAAAATATTTGATAGCTATGAGTTTGCATTTTCCATGAATTGACCAGGAAAAGTTTGATCATTGGATTTGATATGAAAATGATGCCTAGCCAAGCAAATCAAGCATCCTTCACCAACGTTTAATAAACTCGTCTTGGGCCTATTGGTTAATTGAAGGCTAAAAATTGACATTGAACAATATTTTCCCATTTTGGTTCATGTAGAGTGATTAAAACCAAGAAGTTTAGTTAAGACAATTCCAATTTCTAAATCCCAAAGTTCACCTAACATGTGCCCAAAGCTCCTGACCAAACTTTGAGCTGTTTTTCGTTGAAAAACATGCTTGAAATTTAGGCATCATTGCAGGCTTTGCTGACACAAAAATGACCGCAAAAAAATTGTACCATTATGTGCCATGGTTGCAGAAATATTTAGAAATTCAAAAATCTCCCAAACTTTGTAGATATTTCAATTTCAAATGTTGGGCTTGAGTCAAACATTATAAAAGTCTACCACAAACTTGGTCATGTGGTCCTAATAATTGTATTTTGTCCATTACTTTGAGTGGGCCCTGTGGAGCTTTGATCATGGAAAAATATTAATTAATGTTTAACGACGTTAATTATGATAATATATACATATATACGAAAATAAAACGATAGATAAAGGTTTTTTAAAAAAAAAATTTAATAAAAATAATATTATTAAAATAACTTTTAAGTAAATAATTAAATAATTTTAAATTATAGATAATGATTAAGCGAATTTTTGATTAATTAAGAAATGGAGTTGGGATTGACTGTATTGCTGATCTCTTGCACCGGATCCAAGGCTGTGACGTGTCGAAATTCATCGAGCCAAATAGTTTGACAAACATGTGATTTGTGTCATCTACGACTGGTCCAACTTTGTCATTTTTTGTGTCTTTTGGGTTCAATGGTAATAACCCTTCCTCTTGCCAAGTTTCATTTGGCTACTCTCAAGCCAGTTTAAACTATCTCAGAATAATTATATATATATATAAATAAAAAAGTTTTAAATTTTAATATTGATAAAATTAAACGACTATTATATGTTTTATTTATTTTTTAAATATATTTTAAAAAAAAATTCTATGAACTTAACATGTAGTCTAGATTTCACTAATAATGAATGAAAATAAACTATTTTGTTTCTATTCCATTAGTCTTACCAAACCTTTATGAAAGTGAACAATGAATTCAAATTCAATGACAATATATATAACAATAAAAGAAGAGAAAATTAATACGGAACTCGATTTTTCTTTGGTAATAATAATTAGATTAGACAATGACAAAGTATAGTAACTCTCTTCATTCCATAAATTGGAAGCAAAAATTATTATTTTTTAAGACGTCAAAATAGGTTTAGAACTTTTAGATATGGATATGTTAATATTCCAAGTGTGAGATTAATTAAATACGTTTAAAGAATTGACTTGGAATCCGTTTTTTTTTTTTATAAAGAAAAAAAATTGAAAGATAAAATACTAATCGGTCAGTTTCATATTTGGGTTTTAATAAATGGGTAGTGGGTAGCAAACAAAAAGCAGACTGGTAAATGGGTCCAAAATCTCGATGAGCCGAAGTTTTTCGAAGAAAAGTTTGAGGCCTAAGTAAGCTCAAATTCATAGTAAGAAGCCCACGTTATCCATTTCCTATTTAAACCACAAAAAATACTTTAAACTAGCTTGAACTAAATCGAATTTAAATTTAAAAAATAAAAATTATATTATTATAAAATAAAAAATTTATTTTAATTGATTTATGTTAGCTATTTTTAAACTGTAATATTCAGTAAATTTGAAATTTATTTAATTGAATTTGTATAGTAAAAACTTTTTTTTGAAGAAATTAATTGTATTTGATTGAGAATTATTCATATTGATATTTTTATTAAATATTATTATGTAAAGAATATATAAAAATTTTTTTTTATCGTTGTCTGCTGTATTCGTATTCAAAATTCTTCAAAATTGTTGTGTTGATGTATTTTATACATTCTCGTACTCATATGATCTGTTCGTGTCTAGACTAGGATTTTAGGTAGAGACCCAAAGAAGTAAAATCTTCAAGTGCTGAAAGGCCCACCTAGATGCATAAGACATGCAGAAGTAGCAGTTGAAACACAAGGGGATATTCAGAATAGAGTAAAGAAGATTAAAAAGGAGTTTAGGATCTATAGACGGAAGACTTAATGATTTTATACATAGTTATATAAATATGATACATATAAAATAATAAAAATATAATAAAATATAAATATATATTTAAATATTTTATAATATAAATATTTATATATCAAAATTTATAAAAAATAAAATATTTTAAATATTATTAAAATATAATAAATATATAAATTTAATACGGATATAAAAATTGCTAAGTTTATTGAAGCCTTGAGCCCCTGACCGCCCTACCAAGAAGAAGTTAAAGGACATGTCTTTCAAGGAAGGGGATATGCGGGTCTTATGCCATGAACATTTATGGAACCATAATTGTGGCCTGCATGAAGCCCATTAATGCAGACACTATCAGCAAGCCCAGTTTTATCACTCCCCTGTCTCGCATATTTGTCATCAAAGATGTGGTTGTGGACCTTACCAATATTTTTCGGTGGAAAAAAAAATCTCATGGGAATTAAAAAAAATTATAAATGTTAAAAATTTAAAGATTTATTGAATATTATTTTTTAAAAATAATTATCTAAGTTTTAATTGTATCCTTAGATATGTACATGAAATTGCACCTTGATTTGTTTAACGTTGTATCCTTTCCTTGTTCATTCTTTATAATTAGAAATCTCTTTGACTTAATTGATGTTGAATTAGCTAACTATTAGTGAAACCCCCCCCCCCTTTTTTTTTTTTTAACATGAAATGAAATATGTAATGAGATTGAACCGCAATTTAGTTCATTTGATTCCAGGGGCAAAGTCAAAATTATTGATGAGATGTCAGGATAAATAATTTCTACAAATAGAGGCAAAATAAAAGAATTTGGGGGGCCAAACTTAATTTTACCATAAATTTTTAATTGATTATGTAAAGGTCTTCAAAAACTTTCGGAGGTAGAAAGCATCCGTTAGCCCCTACTTTCATCCATGGTTGATTGGTTTTGCTAGTTTTAAAAGGTAATGTTTAATTGATTTAAAATTTAATATTTATTATTTAAAATTTTATTTATTATTTTTAGATTATGATTTTTTTATTAAAGAAATAAGATGTCACTCTTAGGAAAAAAAAAAGCTTAGGTGTTTTATTAAAAAATATATATTTATATATATAATGTGAAATTATTTAAAAAAATACTTTAAATTAAAAAAAAGAGATTAATATGAAAACATTAAAAATATACAAGGGAATCAACTCTTTACTTTTTGTGAATCAAAATTCTCACACGCTTCCATGATTCATTTTGAATTTGACATCTTTAAACATGCTGCTCTATTTTTCTCGATCATCGAATAAATTTTATAATAAGAAAAATGTTTTATATATATATATATATATGCATATATTTGTACAGATAGAGACATTTGTGTTTTTCAACCTAATAAAAAATCATTTTATTATTTTATTTTGTTTAAAAGATAATTAAAAAAACAATTGTATGTATATATGTGAATATATTTTTCGTATGCATACAACATATTGTCCTAGAAATAAAGTAGATAAAATATGAAAACGTGGGTATATTTTACGTTATATTAATAAACTAATAGATTTCCCTCACTAAAAAAAATAGCTCTCTCTCTCTCTCTCTCTCTCTCTCTCGTTTTTAAGAAAAAACCCCAACTACTTCAATTGTGAATATAAGGGGACCAAAGACGTGCCCTCCTCTCTTTACTTTCTCTTAATTTGTAATGAGGCGGTCCTGGCTGGCTTTCACATCAAAATCTTTTGGAAAATCCCAAATAATAAAGGCTTTCACGGTAGGTTGATCCTATTCTAGTAGGATATATTTAAAATTCGTATTATTATTTAAAATAATATTAAAATTTTTAAAAATTATTTTATTAATATTTATAATTAAATTTTAATAAAATTTTTATTATATAAAAAATAATTTAAATTGATTTAATTTAAGTATTAAAATTTTTATTTAAATTTAATCCATGATTAAATTTGTTGAGTTAGTAGACTACTTGACTCATCAGCATATGTTTATGCGTAGTTTTGCTCAAGAGTTGAATAGATTTTTTGATTCGATTTAAGTTTGAGTAAGATATTTTATGATTAAAATCATTTTGAATTACTATTTATTTAATTAAATAATATTTTTATTTAATTTTAATTATAAATATATAAATATTAATATTAATATAATTTTTAACACTTTATTATTTTTAATAATAATTTAAATCATTAAATTGAATCAGATTGAATACAAATCTAAACTTAAATTTTAAAATTTTTTAAATCAAAAGGTATATTTGTGCGTGACAACAAGAGAATTTTTTTTTTCTCTAAATTTTTAGAGATCCTCGTTGAATCTCGGACCGAGTCTCTCGCTTGTCTATTAATACAAGAAATTAAAACAAAACCAAAGAAAAAAGAAGGGAAAAAAATTGCAACAATCAAAGCCAACTTGCAATTTTTCCTTAAACAACACAACTGTAAATCATTATTCTCTATTCCTGCAAACTTTTCCTTTTTAGTTTTTATTTTTTTTTCAATCTTAATCATGCCATTTCTTACCATCTTTTTAGCCAAAAGTGAGGGAAAATGAGGGTATAATTTCTTTCATGGCAGCCATGCATATCATCTCCTTGAACAGTCTTTTCTTTACTATTAACAAATAAAATGAAAAACACCCATGTTTTGTCTTGAATTCTTTTACATTTCAAGTTGAAAAAGACCCATGTTTTTGGGTTCTTATTTGCTTGGAAATTCACCATTACTGCCTATAAAGAAAGCTGCATTTTAAACAGAGAGTTGAGCTGGAAAATATGGGGGATTATTCGCCTGAGAAGAAATTAGCTGGTTGTGGGATTTTGAATGCGGTTTTCGGGAAGCGTAATTTTTGGCCTAGAAGGTCGACTTCAACTGGTTCATTGCATATTAACGACAATATCAACGTTAAAACAGCGAATTCATACACAAAGAGGCGGCGGAGCGGTTCCGATGAGGCTTCGTTTTTTGAGAATGGAGCAGATGCGCCACCAAAACCGTGGACGAAACCGCCGCCGAATCATCCTAAGCCCCCTGTGGTGGTGCATCAGCCAAACCAGCTTCGGAAACCATCTGTTGAAGCAGCCAGAACGAATGCTAACCAAGGATATGTCAACCATTGTCGAAAGGTGCCTAAGGAAGCCGTCAGTATCTCCGGTGAGCTCGAAAGCATGATCGTCGATCATCAAAAAACGAAAGGGAACAGCAATCTGGTTCGAGCGTCGTCGAGTAATATGATGATTTATGGCAATTTAGGCAACTTGAGGCAAAACACGAATTCATATAACGTTCATGATCAACTCCCCACTAGGACTACAAGAGACGATTTATCGACGACGCCAAATGGGAAATACCGGAACAGTGTGATGGGAAATGTGCTGAAGAAACCGGTTGATGAAAAGCGTCGGGAACAACAGCAGCCAGCCTCGCTATGCCGAGCTCTTTCGACGACAATGGACCCTGAAACGTTGAAATTTATGGGCAATGAAGATTATAAGAATGGGAATTTTGCAGAAGCATTGGCTTTGTATGAGGCAGCCATCGCCATTGATCCAAATAAAGCTTCATATCGAAGCAACAAAAGTGCCGCCTTAGCAGCTTTGGGTAGGATTCTTGAAGCAGTTTTTGAGTGCCGAGAAGCCATTCGAATTGAACCCCATTATCACAGAGCACACCATCGTTTAGCAAACTTGTATCTCAGGTAAAAAAAGAAAAAAAAACAGTTCAAATTCTTCTATTTTGAAACAATCTCTAGGCTCAGTTTTGGATATATATATTATTGCGCAGATTAGGGGAAGTGGAAAAGGCTATTTATCACTACAAGCACGCAGGCCATGAAGCTGATGGTGACGACATTGCTAAAGCTAGAAACCTTCAGACGCATTTAAACAAATGTACTGAAGCTAAAAGGAGACGAGATTGGAGCACATTGCTGAAAGAAACAGATTCAGCCATTAATGCTGGTGCAGATTCAGCTCCACAGGTACATAAATCCCATCAAACTCTAGCATTATATATGATCTGCCGGTGCATATATATATATATATTGTATAACTTTTTTTTTTTTTTTTTGTTAAGATATATGCATTAAAAGCTGAGGCATTGTTGAAGCTCCACAGACACCAACAGGCCGATGAAGCATTATTGGGAGGTCCAAATTTCAATTTTGATGACTGCAATAAATACTTTGGCCCTATTGGTAACGCGAATTTGCTAGTTGTCCGAGCTCAGGTGGACTTGGCCGCCGGCAGGTTAGTGTCCTATTTTACGACTACCATCAGCTACACTGTAATATTAAGTTAGGCCAGTTTAACTGATGATTTACATTACGAAATAAAAATTTTTTTTATCTTAAATTTAATAGTATTGAGATAAATATATTTTTTTTAATTTAATAGTATTCGTAAAGAATATCATGTCTAAAATTTTTAAAAAATAATTTAAAAAATAATTTTTCATTTTTAAAAATTTTAGATACTATTTTTTATCTTTTAAATACAATTAATAATCTTAATCAATTCCTTTAAATTTTATAGTAGTAGAAATCTTTTGTCTTCTCTTTATTTTTCATTTTGTGTCCTATCAACTAAACTTCACCAGGTGATATGCAAAGTAAAATATATATATATATATATATATATATCATAATGTAATTGATGGAACATAGAAGAAGCAAGCAGAAAATGTAAAAGATATTTATTTAGATAGAAATTAGTTAAAAATGATTTAATTATTAATTTATTCTTTTATATTTAATATATTACTTCAAATGAATATATTTTTTAAATATCACATTAATCAGTACTATTATAAGTTATAAGAATTTGAGAGCAAATGTGGACCAAAAGAATAGGGTCTATGGATAAAGGACATCATGGGATAGAGTAATGTAGGGGGTTTGTGATCCTGAGCTTAATTAATGTTGAAAAACAACTCAAAAGGTGAATTTTTGCTGAGAAAAGAGGAACCAAAAAGTGGGTAAAGGTTTAGAGCTGGCAAAAATCTAATCTTTACCTACCAAATGGGCCTAAATTTGCACAAAAATGATTGGGTTTTGGTTAATTGTTTTTGTTTGTTATGACTGGGCACCTACTTCCCCCACTTTCTTTATTCCTTTGTTTCCTTTTCATTTATTGTTTTAGAATTGAAATTTTCTAGGTAAGTTCAACTTTGGACTTGTCTTTTGCTTTATGGCTTTATGCACATATGGTTCTTGATTGGTCTCTTCTTTCTATTATGATTGTCCATGATTTTATTTTTCAAATCAATTCAACTTTGATCATTATTTTTTAAATATTATATTTGATAAAATTTTAAAAAGTATTTTTCAAAAATTTTGAAAGTTAAATTTTATTTCTTTTAATTTTATGATTTTATTAAAAATAATCATCAAAATTGAGTTTATTTAATTAAAACTTCAATAAGAGACAATTATGACAAGACTCTAAAAAATATATTTTTTAATAAAATTATAATCTAAAAATAAAAAATTTACAACTACTAAAATTTAAATTTTAAATTTATTAAATACTATATTTTAAAATTATTTATATGAATAAATTGAACTAAATTACTGACTTTAACTAAGTATTTAATGTTGCTCATAGCTTGATAAAGAAATTTCAAAAGGGAAATATTAAGAAATTTTGATCAGACATGAGATAAATATAAATATATATATATATATATATATATATATATATATAAATAATAGCTCTGCAAGCCAGCTGTGCCTCATATTTTCTAGAGGTGAACTTTTAATTAAAGCACAAAATAGGTTGCTTAAGTTGAACCTTGATTTATAGGTGGGGTTCACGTCTGCCACCATTGGAGCAAAACCAGAAATTTTACTGGATCCATACAAAAAACTAATGCCAACTAAAGAAACGCCCTCAAGATTTTGTTTTTTTAATATATCATACTTGTAGGGCACATAGATGTGTAAACACACACAAAAGAAAATAATTGTTATTGTTTCAT
The DNA here is from genome assembly GCA_038381775.1 of Adansonia rubrostipa. NCBI lineage: Eukaryota > Viridiplantae > Streptophyta > Magnoliopsida > Malvales > Malvaceae > Adansonia > Adansonia rubrostipa. The sequence goes on along the minus strand of JBBYHM010000004.1, from coordinate 1,242,935 downwards.
ATAAAATGATTGATCAACTTTATTAGTATACATATATATTTTTGCACGATTGCAATTTTGACATTGTATTTCTTATTTGATTAAAAAAATGATAAAAAAAATTACCATTAAAAAAATGTTTTGAAGAATGTTTAGAAACTTTCTCATGATCATGAAAATATTCTTTTTACCATTAACTTTTTATCATTTTAGTTAAATTGAAAATTAATTTTTCGATAAATAATTTGGAGTTGAAATGTGGATGCTAGGGCTTGAATCTTGAAAATATAAGATTAAAATTACAAATTTTGATTCATTTGCTTCATTAAAATGGTGAATTTGAAACCAGAGATTTAAATTGTAATATCCGGTTCATTTTTAGTTACATTATATTTATTGTGATAACAGACATAATAAATATTACTATAATCAATTATTATAAATATCAAACTATAAAATAGACTATAATATCATATTATAATTATTACTTAAATCTCGATTTAAAACTTAAAAATTTAATTCATCCGTTAAAAAACAATAAAAAAATATCGTTCAATTAATATTGTTGAGCAACTAACAATTTTTTTCCTTTTAATGATGATCTGAAGATTTGATGATGCATTGGCGGCGATTCAACAAGCTGTTAGGCATGACTCGAACAACAAAGAAGCAAACACTGTGATGAGGAAAGCTAGGGCAGTGGCGGCAGCTCGATCAAGTGGCAACGAGCATTTCAAGGCATCAAGATTCGCCGAAGCATGCGTTGCGTACGGCGAGGGGCTGGATCATGACCCGCACAACTCCGTCTTGTTGTGCAACCGAGCAGCTTGTCGGTCCAAGCTTGGCCACTTCGAAAAGGCTATAGAGGACTGCACCCGTGCCCTTAACCTCCGCCCTAGTTACACCAAGGCTAGACTAAGAAGAGCCGATTGTAATTTCAAGGTGAGACTACAAAAACTCGAAACTCATTTTAACATAATTAATAGCTAGAAATCGTTAATATTGGTCACGATTAGAACAATTGATGGGCCATACACGTTAAGCCTTAAATAGGATTTTTGAAGTGTGGGTTTGATCCAATTCAAAACATTATAATATAATTTTATTTCTTTTTAATATTTTATAATTTATTAAGTAGTATGGACCTAAATGAACCAATTTGGATGGATAGGATTAAGCTTGGCATTCATTTAGAGGTGTCAACCAAACTTAAACTCAATTCAATCTATGAAAGCTTAAGAATCATACTTGATAACTTATGATATAGATTTCACAATAAATCTAAATCCCATCTGAATTGATTTGATTCTAATTAACATCTGCAATAAAGTTGCTTTCAAGAAAAATAAAAACTAATAGCTAAAGTGATGTTGAATCAATTGGACTGATCAATCATGGATGATTGGGACCATACCTTAAGACTTTAGGGAAAAAAATCAAGCACTAAATGACAATTTTGGGATTATGGTAGGAACTGAGTAGAATTAGTTATAAACATATCGTTAAATAATTGTGATACCTATAAAATATATACAATAATCTAATAATGTTTAGCTTGATATTATGTAAAATAGTTGAGGAAATGGGAAGCTTCAATACAAGACTACATGATCTTGCTAAGAGAAACACCGAACAACGAGGAGGTGAAACGGGGCTTGTCCGAGGCTCAAATGCAACTCAAGAAACAACATGGTGATCAAGTTGTTTTAAGACAATGAAGAGTACGATGGAGCTTGATGAAAATGAAAGATTTGGACCAGAGACATGGAGAAAAGTGGAAGAAAGAAAGAAAGCTTGAACACAACAAAAACCAAAGATCCAGCTAGGGTTTCGTGACAGAGGCTTAGAAGATTGTCTGGGATGGAAATGGTTGCTTTGTTATTTGTGAAGAATTTGAATGGGAAATTTTTGGTACTGTACTTAGAATGTGATATTTGATATTTGGTAACAATTTCATTATATGATTTACTTGACGACACATTTGAAAACTATTACATTAGTTTTAGCTTTTGTAGTTGTCAATCACTCGTCAAACTAAATATTATTTTAGATGGTATGCATTGTGGATAGATTTTTGGTGATTAAATAGTTGAGAGGTGTGTTTTGCAGAATGAAAAAGTGAAAGGATAGAAACAAGATGATGGAAAAGTGAAGAGAAAAATAAAATTTTTAATATACTTGAAAGGGAAGAAAATAGAAAAGATGATTATTTTTCAATCTAAAACATAAAACAAATATTTTAAATCGAAATGATAAAAGAAGAGAAAATAAAAAAGTTGTGAGTTAAAAGCGTGCATATTTACAAAAGAAAAACAATAATTTTTATTTTCTTTCTTCTCAATTTTTAATTGTACCAAATAATGAGCAAAAAAAAAAGTATACTTGTCCATTTTTCTACCGGGCACATCAATGTAAAAGAATATACCTTGTATGTTTTCACTTTTCTCTTCCTCCTCCTTTAATTTCATTTTTTCAATTTTCTTTCCACTCTTTACACGATAATGTTGATAGGATAATGGAAAGACATAAAATTGTAAGGAAAGTAAAAAGAAAAGAGAGAAAATATATTATTTTCTTTCCATTGGTAAGAAAGATGAAAAAATGAAAAGAAAAAAATAATTTAAAAATGACATGAAAGAAAATGAAAAAAATATTATTTTATTATTATAAACATCGTAAGTTAAGATAAAAAAATAAAATTTAAAAAATAAAAAATAATCTTGTAAATATACACACTTGATTCACACAATTTTCTTGTTCTATTATTATTTTTTTAATTTAGAGTAATTTATTTTTGTTAATAGATATGAAAATAATAATCATTCTTTTTTTTTTTTTTTACTTTTCTTTCATACCAAGCACATCTAATTTTTTTTTCTTTTTTTTCTATCTATCTTTCTATGTTTTTTTGCTCTATAGAAACATAAAGTACGAGCCAAATAAATAAAAGTTGAAGGTTAAGGGTAGATTGTGATAAAAGTTGTCAATCCCTCGATCTAAGCATCTTTATATTTCTCCCAGATAGCATTTGGATTTTATTTCTTTAGGTTTCTGTCTTTAGGGCTAAGGTTACGAAGTTATAGGGCGGGCCTTAATCAACGTAGCATGGCATGTTGTTTCCGCTAGCTTGATATTAGCTCTACCTTGAAAAAAAATGGATTAAAGTGAATTTACCATTATATTAAAATTTAATATTAAATTTATTATTATATTTTAATTTTTATTAATTTTTATATTTTGAATTTTTAAGCAAAAAAATAGAATTAGAATATTTCATTTATATTATGTTAATGTAAACGCTAAATTTTGTTTGAATATCTTTAATTTCATTAACTTTTAGATAAAATACAACGGAATTGAAATATTTAATATTGTTAATACAAATGAAAAATTTTAATAACTACGTCATTTTAGATTAAAAATTATGAAATTATTTGTTTTTGTTTGTTATATTAAAAATTTTTATTATTCGAACATTTTTTTCTCAAAATTCAAATCTTTAAAGTGAGATCTACACTCTTAAAGCCTAAGTTAACAAATCACCAAGTCTAAGTCATGTTATTTAAAAATATTAAAATAAAAGTGATTGTCACGATTTGAACTTTAAAATTCTATTATTATATTAAATTTGATGATCAATTATTCTTAAAGATTAAGTTAATAGGAATAGACCCAACTACTATATTAAATTTTAACTTTAATAAATGTATTTTGAGTATTTATAGAAATTTATTGGATATATATATATATAATTTTGTTTTTTCAAAATCCAAATCTCTAAAGCAAGGTCTGCACTCTTGAAGCCTAAATTAAGAAAAGACCAAGTCCAAGTCACATTATCCAAAAATAGGCAAGTCCTTTTTGTTGACTTAAAGAGTAAAGGAGTAGTTATAAATTATTCTTCATTAACTCCCTTACTCATGAAAAATGCCTTGTCTTATCCAAATTGTAACAGCCTTTCACCTCCAAGTCACAAAAACTAACCAATCAACCTGTCCTCAATGAAACCACCATCTCCCATGCAAGCCCTAAATTTCTCCTTAACCCTTAAATTTTTTACCTTCGGCAGCCAACCTTTTCTTTCGCACCCCTCCCCCCGTGGAGGAGTGGATCGCGCCTTCAGTGGAGGACCCTCAGTTGCTATCCTCTAGACCAGAAACTACGCCCGGCAGCTACGACTACGACCTTTCCTTGCAGCTAGCTCCCCTGTTTTCACTGTTGTGATTGGTGTCATGATAGGCGTAACCCTAATTGTAAGGTACCGTTCTTATATCCCTAAAGCACATGTTTTCACTGTTTCAAAGCTCCCCACGTGAAGCAGTTTAAGGATGGTAGCCCCCCTAAATACGATGTCACAATGAAAGTCAAAAACCCCAACGAAAATATGGGAATCAAATACAGGCCAGTTGAAGATGATGCGAAGCTAATTTCCTCGACGAAAACGCTTGGTTGGGGACAATTCCCGAGCTTGTATCAAAACCCCGGTGATTCGAACGCTGTTCATGTCAATCTAAATGGCCCCGACGACCAATCGGGCGTACCTAACATGAACAATAAAATGCGAAAACATCAAATCTATTTAGTGCTAAAGTTCAATTCGCCAATGTGGATGAACGTTTGGATCTTCAAGATGTGGAGGAGGGACATGAATGTCAAGTGTAATTTTAGTGTGAGCACGATGAAGCAAGAAACCAAAATTCTGTCGCAAGATTGTAAGACCAACTCGTCCTAAAGATTGGTATCAAAGGTAATTGATTTTGGATTGAAAATATGAAGCGTTTCTTTGTTTAATTCTTATAATTTTTGGCTTATTACATTCATAATCATATGTTGAATGGATTTATTTATTAATTTGCCTTTAGGTTTGGCGCCTACGACCTCTTGAGTTGGCTCCATGCATTTTTTATCCTTTAATTTTCTTTGTTTTATTTTTTTTAGTTGTACATGTACATATTTGAAGCATGTACTAATTTTTTTTGCTTGTAATTAGGACATAGACATCGGTTATCGATGGGATTTAGGTGTTTGATCAAGCTTTAGCTTTGTATTTTTGGATCAATTCATGTTTTGGCTTACAACGAATAAGGATAAAACATAAACATATACGTACATAACAGTGTATATATTTCGACCAAATTTTAAGGGAAAAATAATATATTAATATAAAAATTCAGAGTTTTACTTTATCGATGGTTTTTGAGCTGGTTGGTGTGATTCCTTGGTGAGGATAAGGATTGGAAAGCTATAAACTAAGGAAATAGTCAAAAGGGCATCATAATTGATACTTCTATACTTAAATTAATAAAAATTTAAAGAATAAAAGAATAAAAAGCAAAATAGAAAAGAAAAGAAAAAAGAAAATAATGAAAAAAGTGATCTAGAGGTTTTTGTGACTTATCTCACACTTTTTAGACTTTGGATTATAGAAAATCTTAAGCTGCTTGCTTTGTTTGCCCACCTGCCAGTTGTGCTAAGGATCCGTCTCCGTATGTGATCAGGTAAAGTTAATGAATACATGGAGAGTACAACTAATGGTCTGACACTGTTGATCTTCTTGGGCTTAGTTTAATGTTGGGTCTTAGCCTAATATAATCATAACAACTTAACTATCAGCAAGGGAAAATATGCAAAATTTTCGAAAGTGCGATGTGAAATTGAGAAAAAGCTTCTTGATTGACGTTAATATACTTCCATATTTAATTTGTTTCGTCCCTCAGTTCAATAGACTAATCAAAGAATTTTCCATAAGCGAATTCAAACAAATATTGGCTACAATTTAGACCCATTTACCACTGTTTTAAGGGATAGATAGGCCCCCAGCTTGAAGGCTTTGTTGAAGGCCCAGCTTTCATACTACTTTAAAAGATTGAAAGGAAACCGCGCTTGCAACATTATGGGCCACAAAATCCACAGATTTTTCTAAAAGCCCCAGTGTCCTACACATTCACCAAATCAACATTATTCCCTGCGAACTGAATCAAAATTTTATTTTTAAATATATTTAATGTGTATAATAAATGATGAAAAACATTATATTTTATGTTTATGCTTTTTTTCATTTGTTGTTGTTTCTCCACCTATCTCATTTCTTTTCCTTTTCATGCATTTTAGCAAATAAAGTTACTGCAAGAAGTGAAACCATGAACTCTCTAACACGTTGGTTGTCATTTACAACTCAAAATTATTATTATTATTATTATTATTTTGCCTTAGAAAAATATAAACCTCCCAATCACCCATCAACAAATTCAAAATTTATTCAATTTTTTTTTGACTTTTGCTAATGTCTCTTTCATGGCTTTATCTACACTCGCGAGAGGGACATGCTGACAGAGATTGAAAAAATAGGACCCAATTTCCACATCGGAAGTTCACTCATTTGCTCCCCATAACATTAGCATGCAGGTCAGATGGGAATCCACGTGACACCATGAGTTAGGGCATATCTGGCCAATCCAATGATCATTTTGTTGATCAGCCTCACTTTGGAGTACATATATGTAAATTGTTAATGTAGATTACACATATATATTTCAAGATCGACAAACTACCTGCCCATGGCCCGACGCTCTAGGCGGGGACCGGTTCTTGAGAGCATCAGACGTATTGCGAGTCTCTTTTTTTAATCCATTGCCAGCTATTTTGACACTCGATCCTAATTTATTCAAAAATTTCTCTCTCGTATACATCTACGTCATCCCTTATAGTGAATATGCAAGTTGATAAGTTTTGTTCATGGTAAAGATTTTACATTTGGGATAATGTTGAAGTAAACATAGCAAGAATCACCTCTATTTGATGATGTGGCTAGTAAATGTAAGAGCATAGCTAATTAATCGAAAGCATATTACTTAAAATTATTGTAATGTAAATTAATTAATTATAATATTAAATTATAAATTTATATTGCAATTGAATAATTGCATAATTGTAATAATTTTTTTTAAATTTTTTGTCGATTGAATTTTGATTCTATAAATACCAATAAGTGTTGTGACCAACCAAATAGAAGGATGGGGAAAAAGAGAAGGAAAGCGGGAGTTTTATAGCCATTCTTGCCAATATTTGAGGCTTTACCATGACTTATTATAATCCACTTTAGGCACCAATCATGGAAGTTAGATAAATTTGCAATGTATATATATATATATATATATATATAATCAGAAGAAAGAAAGTCAGCCTAGTTGTTTCATTTAAAAATAAATAAATACATAAATAATTTCTTTTGATGTTAAAAGATTTATGAGGAACAATTTGTAAAAGCTTTATTTTTAGTATGGAAATCATTCCATAGATCTGCCGGGTAAAACCATTGCAGCTTTATAGTTTATTATAAAATTCCCTGTCTTTGCAAACAGTTATTGATCAAATAAAACATCGAGAGCAGGAAAATGTGTCTCATGGCTCAAATACACTATAGTACATATCAAGTTGCAAATGAATGCATGATTTTTTAGCATTGACCAAAGCTTTTTGTTTCTGCGCACGTTACGGTAGCAGTGATTGGCTATATCTAACTTTTTGAAATATTTGAATTTATTTATTTATCTATTTATTTATCCTAATATTATCATTCAAATTTGCATCTAATTTTTTTAGCAACATCAGCCAGATATTTATATTACTAAATATATGAATTTATTAAATTAAATTTTTTAAATAAATATATAAAATTAAATACGTAAATAAATATTAAATATTTAAATTTATTATCCATATAAATAAAATAAATAAATAATATGATATCTAACATTATTTGCATCAAAATTAAAATGAATTCAAATAACAAATATCCTAAAATTTATATCCCAATCCATTATGAATAATAAATTTAATATTAAATCTGTATTATTCAAATTAAAAAATATCAAATCGTATCAAAGGTCTAACTTTTAACTAGCCTTTGCATCATTTTACTTGCTAACATCCGATGTTGCCGGTTACAAAGGGATGCAATTTTATCTTATACTGGATTGCATGCAGGTTCATAGGCTTTCTGTTTGGTCAAATATTACTCCAGAAATGTAGACTTGACCAATGCATTATCGAGGGCATTTTTTGGCTTTCCAAAAAAGTTGTCAACTGGAAAACATAATTTTTTTTTTTTAATGTTGTACGAAGGTCAACAATGGAGATATATAAAGCTACCAAAACTATAAGCTGCCATCTATTCTGTTCTGTCAAAACAAGATAACCTTTTGTCGATTCCCTATAAATAACTGAAACCAAGATAAAATTTTGACATTGAAGGCTTGTTTTTTCCTCCTAGACCTTTATTGTTTGATTCATATGGGAGCGTAAGAATTAATCATGTTTAATATTAGTATATTTAATTTTTTTAATTTTTAATATATTTAAAATTTTTAAAAAATTATATTTTTTATCAATATTTAAATATGAGTCTGATATAAATATCAAATATAAATATTTTAAAAGATCAAAATAATGTAATCATAAATTATTTGTTTATCACTAATTTGATCTCCATCATCATTTATCATTTAACCCATATAAATAGTAATTTTGGGTAGTTCGATGTTATAGGTGAGTACTGTAAAATTGAAAAGAGTGTTTCAAAATTTAAATAACGATTGTAATATGATTATTTTATGGTTACAGCTTTTGCTCCTATTGATATTCACTATAATATTTATTATAGTTAATTATAATAACATTTAATTACATTTATAATTAAATAAATATAATATAATTAAAATTACGTTCGTCCTATTTAAATCCTTAACTCAACTTACTGATGAATCTGTGTGCTCTTTGGAGTTGAGTGTAATGTAGTTCAAGGAGGCTGAATCTAAAAGGTGACGATCGTCAAAATGATTAACATTAATTATATAGATACAATAATAATATGCAGCAACTCAGAGGCTTTTCTCAATTTGTTAACTTCAAAAAAGAACTTTCAAGGGACAATATCTTCTCCAAACCTCAAATAATGCAACCTGGTTTTGGCTTTTGTTGTCAAGCGTGTGCTTAAAACTTCTTTTTGCAGCACCCTTTCCAAGAGTCCACTCGGTTTATGTACCCAACTGTTTCTCCGGTGAAGAAGTGACAAACGGTTAAAGTAGATTAACGGCGCATTTAGTTCAGCATAATTAGTTATTTAATAAAAATAAAATAAAGTAAAAAATATATATTATGTAATTTGATTGATAAAATAAAATAAATATGTAATAGTATTATATTATTTAGTTAGATAAAATAATGTTAACGAATAAATAAAAGATAAGTATAAAATAATTTTATCATCTTTGATTTTTATAAATAATATATTATAAATATTATTAAATATTTATATAATTTAAATTAATAATATTTTTATATTAGAAAGATAAATTGATAAAATTATTTATCAAAATATTTTAATAAAAATTAATATTTATAAATATTTTGATAAATTATATTTAAAATATTACTTAGAATTATATTAAAAATAATATCCTTTAGCACGTATATTTATTTTATATATAATATATTTATATATTAAATATTTAATATTCAATATACAAAATAATATTTAAATAGAAAAATATTTATATAATATATACAAAATATTTTTTCAGTTTTTTTTTGGTTTATATATAAATCAAGTTTTTTTTTTCTCCTTATTTTCACTTTTCTTCTCTCTCTAGCGCTCCTTTTTCTCTCTCTCTCTCTCTCTCTCTCTCTCTCTCCAACCCAAAACATGAGATATGAACAAAACCCAAAAAATATGAATGCCACCGCGCAAACCCAATTTTCAATGGACTGCCACCCAGGTTTACGCCACCCTCCATCGCTGTCGACCAACCCAAAATTTTCTCAAACTTCAAGTTAGACTCCTCTTAAGCCCCTTTTTCCATTTTTCAAAGTTTTTTTTTTCCTAAAAACCATTAGAAAAGCGCAGATCTGCAAAATTGCTTCTCGACTTCCTCCCTCTTTTTCGCCATCCTCTGTTGTCGGAAATACTTCTGTTTGGATATATGTTCCTTCTCTTTACTCTCCTCATCCTCTTCAAAGTTTTGAGTTTTATATCTCTCTTTAAACTCTAAATATAAAAATAAAGAAAGTTTCTCTCTCTTCATCTTTTCTGTTTTTGGGTTGATTGTGTTGGTTCTCCTCTTGGGGATGTGGTGTAACAATGTTTTATTGTTTTTTTTTTTTTTTTGTGGCTAGGCATGGTATTCTTGGTTTAAGGTTTGGGTAAAACAGAAAAAAAAAAGTACTATTCCATGGGGTTTCGGAATAGCCATTCAGTTGGGAGTCCTGGAATGGTTATTCTGGGGCTCTGGGGAATATCCTCATATTAAGCCATTTGGCCGAATGACAATTTGGTCATCAGCGCGCCAAATATAAATGGAATGGAACCCCAATTTCATCCGATCAAACGTGATAATTACAGACACATGGTTGGATGAGAATGGGAAGGTTGGGTTTGATAATATGTTACTTAAATTTAAGTATAAGTATAGAATATAAATATATTTATTTTTTAATTTTTTTATATATTTAAAAGATCATTAAATATTTATATCTCTATCCAATTATATTCATGTCTAAAAATATATGTTTAAATAAAATAAGAGCCGGAGTAATATAAATTTGAACTTTTTGTTCGATTCTTGAGTTAATATAAGCAAAAAGTAACCTATTTTATAACTTTTTGCTACTAGTTATGTTATTCAATATATATTTGGATATATGGTTATAAAAATATAATTCTTGAACGTATAAATTTTTTTAAGAAAAAGTTAAATATATTCGTATCTAAATAATTCATAAAATTTTTATGCAAAATAGACTAGTTGTCAAGCTACAAGTCTTTACCCTTGAACCCAGCTAGTTACAAGATGTTCAAAGGTCTTCTAGCCAAAAGATTGAACTCTGTATAAAAGATATATATACATATATATATATATATATATATCATGTTTAATTCTGGTTCATCTTTTTCTTATGTTGAATAAGAATTTACTACATAATCTGATCCCACCCTTTTCCAATTCTTGCTATAGGGTGAAGAAATATTTTTTTTTCCATATCTTCTTGCCTCTACATTCCAGATTGAGCTCGTTCAGATAATTGTTTCCATTCAACTAGACGCCGTAAAAAATCCATAACCTATAAAAGATAAAAATATATATATATATATATATATATATATATGATAAGTTACAAAAATAATAGAAAAATTATAGTAGCTAAACAAAAAATTGTTGATTTGTGTTAGTTTTGGAACTTACCTCATCTGGTTCTTGTAAAGAATATGATGCATTGGTGTCCTTGGGGAACTTTGAGACAAGAATGCCAAAACCTTGTCCTCTGTCTCTCAATATCTAAAGAACATTGAAAATCAAAGTATTAGCAAAATGCATATTAGTTTAAATAAGCAAATTTGATGCGTTGGCTTTGATTTTGAGCATTGGATGACCTTGAATGCATCTTCGTCAGTGCGATCATCTCCGATGTAGACCGGAAAAACATCAGTACAGTTAGCGAATCCTATAGGAAGAAATTTATAATAATGGTTAGAGATTAGAGAAGACCGTATCATTATTAAGTGCGGACTTATATATGTGTGTGCGCGCACTTGCAAACACAAAGTGCACACGTTTAACAATCGAAGAACTTGCATTAAGTAAAAGCTTAGCTTACCAAGAGACTCTAGCAAAAATTCAAGGGCTTTCCCTTTGTCCCATTTAATGGTCGGACGGATTTCTAAAACCTGCATCATAATATAGCAAATTCAATACCATCAAAGTTTAAAAAAATAAAATGGGGGGGGGGGGGGGGGGAGGATCAAAGTTACCCTCAACCCCCCCCCTTTC